>OY748294.1:14033253-14364700 GCA_963556515.1 Nudaria mundana
TTATACTAATGACTGTAATGCCCATAGCCTTGAGTTCAATGTCAACTTCTTCTTCTAATCCAGCAGGCAAACCTTTGATGACCAATTTGGCTGACCGTTCATCTTTGCGACTAAAAGTGTGGTAATACACGTTATTTTCCCGCAACGCGTCTTTGAGTACTTGATGACTAGCACTTGAGTGGCAGAAAACGGCAACTTTACCTTTTCCTCTGTATTGTAGATGGAAGTCTTTGATATGCCTAGAGATATCTTCTAACAACTTGGCATGGGTGGTTTGTGAGTCGATTGACATAATAATAGGTGGTATCTTTATCTTGGATGATTGCGACTTACCGGGAGTAGTAGCCTTGGTAGAAGAGGCATCATGTTTTCTTGTGTCTGAGCCACTTGGCTGCTCAGTTGGTAGGATACTAAACATATTTTTTGTTGTAGTAGCAGGTGGCTTCCATGGTGTAGGTAGCTGAGCAGTTGTTTTGGGTAACTTCCAATCACTTGTATTGCCAGGCTCTTCAAGAGGTCTTTTGCCTAATGAGTTGGACCGTTGATGACGAATCAGGAACTGGTCCATATCGTGACGTTTTTATCGACACTTGGCATCACTAGTTTGAGTAAAATTACGAGTTATGACTAACTGTATGCAAGCTCAACAGATGAGCGGCTAACTCGGACGAGTACCCGCAACCGAATGAATTGGTATATAATTGGCAACGCTACATCTATCTCCACTCTTGTATATAGGTGTTACTTTGGCAATTTTCCATATACTAAGGAATATGTCCTCCGCAAGTGATTTTGTGAATATAATTTGTAGTGGTGTTACAAGACTGGACGCACAGAGTCGGATGAATATCGACGGTATGCCGTCAAAACCACCATTCTTAGAGAGATCAACGTTCCGAAGTCTTTTGAGAAGGTCATCGTCCGACACAGAAATATCGGTAATTGAATAGTTAGACTATTTATACTGTCGATTGACGGCACTTGGTGGAATCTGCTACACATATTGCACAAAAAGACATATACTTTTCCACTGTTATAATTTTAAAAAGTAAAAAGTTTTTGTGCAATATGAATAGTTAGAGCTCTGAAAGTTGGGAGAAAATTCATTGTCAGTAAACAGATGAGAAATAACTGGCAAACAGATTTACAATCTCATCCCCGGTTGTCCCCACTGAGTCCTGATAGTACACGTTACTAGGGATGCTATTAGTGACACACTTGCTTTTTGTATAACGCCAAAATGCTTTTATGTTAAGTGTAAGGTCATCCTCAATTTTTTCTATGTACTCCAATGATTTTAAATACAATGGATTTCGGATCATCGCTCAAAAGTGTCCGAACTAAAAGAGAAACAAAACGCTAAAAGAGAAACAATCGCGCGCCAGTCTTGATTTTGACAACTGAACGACAACACGTTGCACAATGCCGTACTGTATTGTAAAAACGTTTAAAAACTACGAAAAAAAAGCAAATTGAAGACGGTGTATCATATTTTCAGTAAATAAGCTTTTGTTTTATTATTTGCAATTTATTATTTCACTTAAAATACAGTATTTCGTCGATAATAAATTAAAAGACAAAAGTAAATATTGCAATCCAGTCCAATACCGAAGTACCTATCTGTCTCTTTTGAACTCATCCCAAGCTCAGTAAAAAGAAAGAGACCATTTCATTTTCACTGAATAATGTACTAACAAAATGACCATTCAGATTTATTCGGATTACCGATAGCGATAAAACTATTTGGAACAAAGATTATAGTGGAGACGCCTTGGCTCTTTATGATTTTTTTTTCGTTATATGAACCAACATCTATTTCAGTTTTCCTCGGGATCCAGTACACTGTGCACAATGGAAAAATATTATTGCCCTACCACGGCGAGAAGAATATTTTGATCCAAAAAATAACAATCTTGTTTGTTCGGCTCATTTTATGGACATAACAAAAAGAGGTCCGATCTTTATGAAACTTGTACAAGAATCCCTTGATTGAATGGAGGAGATAAGCCCAAAAATGTTTTTAATTTTCACAGGGTATCATTGTTTTGTCATAAATATAATTACACATGTCATTTTATTTCGTGTATGTACTGTTATTTTCTTTTTATTTGGATTCTCGGTAATGTATTCCCACGGGAATCGGGGCCGAGATAACTATATCTCGCGGGCGGAGTCACGGTGATCAGCTAGTAGCCAATAATTTCGTATCCCAAAAATTAACCATAAGATAAAAATAAATTAATGATGCGCAGTTTTAGCAACTAATTCAGTCACTTGAAACACGGCTATCTTGTAGTAGACGTAGCGACATAGCGTTATGAAAATAGTAATGAAAGCGGAAGAACTTTGACACCCGCAAGAAGTTTGGCATTTATAATATTATAATTAGTTAAATTCATTAATTCCCTTTTTGTTATTCATACACTACAGTTACTTATTATGAAACTGACTCGAAAAAAAAAATCTTTGTCAGTCGTTAATTAGTTTTTCAGCTTATTTCGTCTAACATAAACAAGTAATTACAATTTATAAGATTATGGAATTTATTGTAGTCTTACATTAATTATTACGCCTACGTAGGTACATATCATGGAATCCTTAAAAGACTTTAACAAAATAAACCTACTCCATTGTTTCTATGTTCACGTAGTTCAAGTATAAGCTGCATAAGGTGAATTAGTCAGGCGGACAGATAGAAGCTACGTAATGCGATAAATTAGTGCAAACAAAAGTGAACACTATTCCGTTGAATCAAGGTTTAAATTTTAATATAAAATTTGTTTATATCTATGTATGCCTATGTATAATGTATAGGTCGACTCGGGACATTATTTTCTTGCGATTTGTTCTAGATCCTATGTCCGTTGTATTATAAGGTCTTTGATGTACTCCCTAAAAAACTGAACAGTGACTTTCTTGGCTAGGACTTGTAAAAACCCCCTACTATCTATCTATCTATATATAATCTAAGTATATTATCTATAACTATAACCTAAGTAGGAAGAAAGAAAGGAAATATATATATACAGAAGAAAGAAGAAAGACTAAGAAGAAGGAAAACCTAGAATATGGAAGGAATTATATTTATAATAAATTGAACATGGATTATAAATTTTTTTGAATTCTGGACGGAGAATCTGAAATACATGGAAAGCTGCATTATAATCGTCTAAAATGATTATACTATTCTATCTGATAAGATGATAGTATATCAACTATTCCATTATAAACTGTTCCATTTAGAATACCTATAATGTACTTCTAATATGAACTTTTACTGAAGATTGGCCAAAGAGATCGATCGTCTAGTGATTAGTGGTAGGACTCTAAGTTGTGTCATAGTAAACCGGATTCTTTTTTGTGATTATGCGCTCAGAACTATAATGTAAGACCTAAATAGTGCTTCTAATTCAAACCTAAATAAGTGAAGTTAATATCTTATAGTGATTCTAATTTATTTGTTAGACCTAATTAGTGCTTTTAATTTCCTAAACCTAGACAAGTTGTTCTAGTAACTTAGATTGTCCTATCAGTAATAGATGAAAGGTATTTTAGTGTCAATTGTGTACATAACCTAAAAGTGACATTAATATTGATAATAATATTCTAGATTACTGTAATAAATTATTAAAGCTTTAGCAACAAGTGAGTACCTATTTATTTATAATAAGATATTGAATTATAGTGGTTATTATAGAACCTAGGGATGTAACATACAGACTAGTTGCAATAATTAAATGTTTACCGAATGGTCATGATAATTAGGAGGGGTAATGGACAGTAGGTAATTAGGTATCAATGTGGGGTTGGAAAAGGTCTTTTACTGCCCCAGCCACGCAGAGACCGACTGGAAATCAACACATACACCATATTTCCTCGTGAAGATATTTTTGGATGATGAAGCAGCTTGAACAGCTGATCACGAAGGGAATAGAACGAGTTCCAGATCCACAATATTGATGTTAATATTATCAATAGGTAAGTATACCCAGTGATAGTCATAATAATTCAGCTAGGAGTTATGCTTGGCAAGAACCTCCAAAGCTTATTGGTATATCTGAGATCATGTTCATACAAACAGTCTCATGATTTATAAAATGACGAATTGTAGAAGATCCGAGGATACATCTACCGTAGTAACCCTGATCCAATGATACATCAACTCTATCTCAATCTGGTCCAGTCAAGGAAATCCAGTGAGTCCGGAGCAGTGCTCAAATTCACAAGGACTGCCCATGAAATACAATCAGCAATACACGATACAGTCTATCTCGTATTGCCCTTAGGCCAAGAGAGTCCGGACCATCGGTAAGCCAAGTTGCAACCATGCCAGCAAAGAGGTTGAAGTTGTAATCATATGAATGTCCGTACCACAAACACTCAGATATACATCAAGATAGTTATCATTAATGTAACATAAATCCATTCTGAACTATTTTAGCAGGTAGATACAAGTATTTAAGAATTAGCTTCTGGTAACCCGAGTAGGATTAATATAGGATGAAGGGATAAGTAAGTATGGGTTTTATGATTATAGTTTATACATTTGCTTGACCACAATGGGAAAAGTAGGTATAATAAAACAACCATATTTATTGTAGAGTATTTATTGAATAATTACCTTCACCTATGTAGAATAGCCTTCTTGAAAATGTATTATGTAATTGTTATTTACATTCTACGGATAGATCAGAATAAGTACTATAAGGAGTGGGTAAGTTGGGTAGGAGTTCACTCAATATTCCATTGTTGTGCCAAGTAATATCAAGCTAGTCTGACTTGGATATCGGAGTTCTAAACGAACCAGGCTGTTAGAACTACTTAGGTTTCTCTTATAAATTCCAATCTCCTCTGGTGAGACATAGCTCCGAGTAGACTGGAGGATACCCAGGTATGTTATAACCTTGAAAATATGCAAGCGCCAAACGCTTAGTAGACCAAGATTTAATCGATTTCTGAGATGAGCAAATACAGCTACATCTTCATGTATATCAACTGAAGCTTGTTCAGCATACCAGGAAACAATTTAACCCAAGATTAAAATGCTTCCATCTCAAACCGTCCGCTATCCAAAATCTTACAAAATTGGAAATTCCTATAATAAAACACATAGGGGTTTTTTTTTTTTTTTTTTTAATTCCGCGGCCTGAGGCCGCGGCCGCTCTAACGTCCGTTGCCGGGCGTCTCTGGTTACTAGAAGAGGGTATGTCCAGTGGCACCCGGCGGACTTTGACCACCTCTGTGGTCTCTTCGGGTGTTGGGTCGGGACGAGAATCCCGTGTCGTTGGGGGAAGGGTTTTATCCCGCGTCAGTGAGTGAATCTGGTTGCGTGCTATGGGGCAAAGGCCCTGCAGCACGCAACCCTTCTAGCCTGCTTCTGTAAGGACGGCGGATGGCGATCCCGCCGTCCTCAGGCCCCGATCATGGAGGTCGATAGTCTTGGGCGTAGTCGCGGAGTCTGGGGCGCCCTGGCCGCCGACTACGGAACTCGGCGGGGAGGGTACGCTCCCTCTGCCTCCCGGCCGCCTCCTTCGCGAGCATGACTTGCTCGCAGAAGGACACGGCCGCGTTCCACCTACTCCGGCTGGAGAACACATAGGGGGTAGTATTATTCTGATACTATCATTCCATTAGCGGTTTCAATAATAAAGGTATGCGAGATGAATTCAAGAAGGAATTCCCACAGGCTTATGAACCAAGTTACCTCACCTATTACCATGATTCACCAAATATATAACTGGGCATCACACAGTAAAGGTTACTAATATAAATTAATTTAGTTTATGCCATCCTAGGCGTAGCTCCGACAATGGACTGGTTTTACCAATCATTGCATGAAAGATTTGGCGAAATATAGATACACTCAAGTATGCTTACATAGTTTGTTATATTCAACCTTACCTAGGTGCTTCTGACTACGGACGAGGATTACCAATCATTGCAGGAATGATAAAGCGAAATGTGGTACACTAAAGTATACAAATATAATTTGTTATATTCAACCTCACCTAGGTGCTTCTGACTACGGACGAGGATTACCAATCATTACAGGAATGGTATGGCGAAATGTAGGCACACTAAAGTATGCTAATATGATTTGTTATAGTCAACTTCACCTTAGGTGTTTCTGACAACGGATAGGATTACCAATCATTACAGGAATGATATAGCGAAATGTGGTACACTAAAGTGTATATGTAATTCAGATCAATCCTCCTAATGGTTTATGACTCTGTTCATACACCTCAGGTTATTCGCTGGTTAGTTCAGGGTGGTCAAGCAACAGTATGAAATATAATATGTATGTAGGTAATATACAATAAAGATATTAGAATCAGTATTGTAATTATATTCAATTTTGGACAACTTTTCAATTCACAATATTAATTAATTAGGTAGATAGAAAAGAAGGTAGGTAGGTAGGTAGATATGTAATAGGTAGTAAGTATGATAATATGACCATTATTTACGGGTAGTTCCTACCACGCTTCCTACTTCGGTTCAAGACGATTTCATCAAGATTATCTCGTTAAAATTGGCTAAGTAGTGATTATTTAGTCATTACTACACGCGCTAACAGAACAAATTAGAATGGACACTGGAGATTCGATTATGCTGTCACAATCATTGAACTAGAATGTGCCTAGAATGTTGTACGCACTACCAGGACAATATAGAATATTTAACTAACGCTGGATGTCTATAAACTACACTGGATTTATCGCACCTACACATCCTCAATCTGAACAAAATGGACACTTATCTTACGACAATTACACTGAATCATGAATTTATCCTTACTTTTCGTTCATGTACGCATTCCGAGCCCTTAGACAAATTTTACCATATTCATCAGATTACACGCTAAAACTCTAGAAATCATTCGTCAGTTCGTTGTCCATACGGTGTGACCAATTTCTAAATTATCAAAAATATGTGGGTAAAACTTCATGACATTGGTAAATACATGGAGGGTATTTGGATAAAACAATTCACAAGATTTTAATAGATGAAAAGATCTGACCTCAAAATGACGTCTTCCTCGACTCCTCGTTGCTCTGCAGCTGCATCTTGAATCACTTAAATTAGTGCTAGTCTCATAGCGCGGACTAGTATGTAATGTCGTACACTTATCGCCAAGAGACCAGACTCAATCTCTTTCCCAAATGCAATAGATATAAAATATCTATTCATTTCTATCCCCAGAAGTCTTAGAAGCGATAAATGCTTGAGTAAAATGTGTGTGTATCCCTCTGAATAGAATCTGGCCAGGATTCTAGACAAAGGCGTATAATAAAATAAATACATATATTTAATAAATAATTGTAGGGGTAGGTGTATTGTGCAGGTACCTAAGATACTCACATGTCGACGGTTGCAACTCGCACTAGATGATACCGACCACTCAAAGGATAAGCAGAGTTACGTTACTATTCAAAATTCGGCAAATAAAAGAGGACGAGAATCCCGCACACCCGTTTTTATAACCTTTTTCCTAAACCACCTCCCATATCCGTATCATTCGTTCTTTTCCCGTAAAATCCATTCTATAATCTAGCAACACCGATCTACACTCTCTCCCACTTCCAACAATTCCAATAACCATTAACTAACTTTAAATCTTAATTATATAATCTAAACATACAGAACCCATTCAAATGTACCTAAATTCTAAATAAAATTAATAAATATAAATAAGTGGTTTAGAATACCTCATTATCTTTCTCTAATAAAATTAATATTTATGAATAAGTGTTTTTGGAATATTCTAGTACGGTCTCTAAAGAATTGTGAAAAGTCCAACGTTATATCAATTAATATACTATTTATCTAAATTTAGTGCCAAGAAATTTCATTCATAGATGTATATTATTTCTAACAATAATAACTTGATATAAACCTAACTGATATGTATTTCAACCACTTCTAAGAATATAAGGCTCTATGATGTATTCTAACAATACAATATTGTAACATTTTAATCTGTATTAAGTTATTAATTTTGGTAATCTAAATTTTCTATCTAAATTAATGTTTATCTGGCTTCTACCTATTATTCTGATATCTACATAGACTCTACTTATAAGAACTTGTCATTCTTCATCATGGGACACCTCAAATTTGAAGGAACAACTGTAATGAATTGTTAAAATTTTGGTAAATTAATCTTTATTTTCTACCACTAAACTCCTAATATTTCCTACTTCCCTGCTATATTCTACTTTATATGTAGTCTACATTCCTCAGATATGTTAGTACTATAATAATTACAGGCATTAGCATAGTTTTAACAGATTGAATTTTCACTAAGTTACTGGACCAATATTTTTAAGTATAATGTGAATTTCTCAATTCATAAGCAAACTCATGTTTATAACTAACAGTGATACCTCATGAACTTATAGGAGTAGAATTTATCTCATTTTTAGCATATTCTTTTGGTTAAATGTGAAATTTTAAGATATTTTTATAGCTTACTTATCCTGAATTTTGCATGTTTGGGATTCAATGTTTCTACTACATAACTTAAATTGTACTTGGCATTCTAATTGAATTTACATAATACATAATATGTATTTGCTTATTTAATAGATACATACATCAATAATAACTTGTATTCAAAATTATACCTAGGGTCTAAGTTTGACTAAATTGACTGTCTTTTCTATTCAATACTTTCATATTTTTGACCATAACTTTATTATTAATTGGAATTTTAATGTTATATTTTGAATGGTAGTCGTAAGTACTGGCACAATCAATATTCTAACATCAATTATTGCCAATCTATCAATAATTTGAAATCCAACATAAACCTTAATTCCCTTCCTAAACTAATATATGCATTTCCAGATTTATGAATTCTACTTCTACATTGGCTATAAAGTGACAACTAATGAACCAATCACCCCTAAGGTACTGTGTCTTACTTATACTTACGTTTAATAACTAGACATGCTGAAAATAAGTAAATTATTAAAATTTAATAAATTGAATCATTTAAAATTTATAATTAGCGCCATCTAGTGATAATAGGATGAACTTAGTACTATTTGATTAGAGAATATAGTGTATCCGACATTGATTTTAATGTAATTGTTAATTGCCAGGAGATGGCAGTTATAAATAATTTTTATCATATCAAAATGAGATTTATTCAATTAAGAATGATATTTTTTAAAGGGGAATTAAAACAATCGAATCTTATTATTCTTTATTTTATGTTTCCAATTTGAAGGTCTTCTTCAAGAAGAATTAGCGTTGCAGACATAAATTTATCATACGGATCTACTCGTGTGAGTAGAGATCCGTTACAGACTCTCAATACAGAAAAAGTATCATAGTCCCGGGGATTGTTGTAGCACTTATATTTACTGTGGGCCTTGCTTTTTTCTCGCAGTAATCTAATTAAGTTCCTAGAAAACCAAACTGGTTTGCACTTTACTACTTCAAGCACTAACACTAAAATACACCAGAAGCAGGAATATAAATAAATTGACCGTAATGGGACGGTATATACCTAGAGCCTTTAACTGACAGACATACCTCAAGTTATAAAGGCTGGAAATTTCTCAGGGCATGTTCCCAACACAGGTGAGAACGGTCAGTAAGTATGAAGAGTCGGTTGTGGTTACTTTCGGAGGGGTGCGTCTCATAAGGTATAAACTCATTTGGTCTAATTTCATTTTATTATCGTTCATAAGATATAATAAACGTGAGATATACCAACTGTTGATATATTTTTTTTTACATTTTTTTAATCTAAAATTTAATTAGTATAACGTTGTTTGCTATAACGTTTATGTAATCGAAAATCATTTGGTCTTTTTTTTTTTTTTTTAATTCCGCGGCCTAGTGCCGCGGCCGCTCTAACGTCCGTTGCCGGGCGTCTCTGGTTACTAGCAGAGGGTATGTCCAGTGGTGCCCGGCGGACTTTGACCACCTCTGTGGTCTCTTCGGGTGTTGGGTCGGGTCGAGAATCCCGCGTCGTTGGGGAAGGGTTTTATCCCGCGTCAGTGAGTGAATCTGGTTGCGTGCTATGGGGCAAAGGCCCCGCAGCACGCAACCCTTCTAGCCTGCTTCTGTAAGGACGGCGGATGGCGATCCCGCCGTCCTCAGGCCCCGATCATGGAGGTCGATAGTCTTGGGCGTAGTCGCGGAGTCTGGGGCGCCCTGGCCGCCGACTACGGAACTCGGCGGGGAGGGTACGCTCCCTCTCCCTCCCGGCCGCCTCCTTCGCGAGCATGACTTGCTCTCAGAAGGACACGGCCACGTTCCACCTACTCCGGCTGGAGACCATGGCTTGAAGCATGGTCTCCAGCGAGAGGGTATCCACGCCCAGACCCACTACGAGGTCCCGGCGCTGACTCGCCCACGCTGAGCACTCCACCAACGTGTGGAGTGCGGTGTCGTCGTCGGAAACCTCGCAGTGTTGATACCGGGGTGTGACCTCACGATGCATGCGAAACAGATAGCTACCGAAGCATCCATGCCCGGCAACGATCTGCGTCGCACGGTACGTGAGGTCACCATGCTGCCTCTACAGCCAATCGTCCATGATCGGTCTCACCGCCGCGATGATGGTGGTACCCCACTTGGGTTGCTCAAGTCGCACCCTCCATGACTCCATGAGATCCTGGTGGAGTTGGGACCGCTGGTCCTCGATTTCTCGAGACGCAGGCCTGTGGTCCCGCTCCAGCGCCTCTCGCTTCCAGGTCCCATGGAGGGGTCCCGGCTAGGAGACATGCAGCCTCTCCGGAGATCGTGCGGTACCCCCGTATGGTTCTGACGGCCAAGGTTCGAAGTGGTAATCATTTGGTCTAACGTTTATTATGTATATTGTTTATTTAATCGAAAATCATTAGCTCTAATGTTTAATATATATAAAAAACGTCATTATATGAAATAAGAAATGATTTTGGTAAATTTTTACTGTTACAATGCGCGCTTTGAAAATCGACCACCTTTAGAAGCTCATAGCTAGGCAATGATTGGAGATAGATACAAAGTGCAAAAGACAAAGTTGTAGAGAATTTAATTAGCTTTTATTATGTCGTACAAAGCACCGTTTTCGAGAAGTAAGCAAAAAAACTAAAAAACGGGATCTTCTTTGTGCCCCCCCTCGGGCTCACCTCGGAGGGGTCAGGACTTTTAGTATGTTTATCTCCTAACTAGTCCAAACAAAGTTCCTAAGTCAAAGTGTCTGCATTCGACTTTTCCATCCACACCCCCCTTGTGAGCATTCATTGACTAGACTAGTATCAACGAATCAAAGAATCAATTTCATTTATTCAGTTTAGGCACATAAAGAGCACATATGAATGTCAAAATTTTACAATTTTGTCAAGTAATATTATAAAAATACTAAATTAAGTAAGTACATAAATAACCATTAGAAAATGATTCTTTCGCTGGTTCGGTAAGTTGGTTCTCCTGAGAAGATACCAGCAAGAAACTCAGGTAGATTATCCATTTTCTTTTTTAATATTGTTTTGTTTACATTGTTACAATTAGTTTATATTGTATTATACGAGTGGCCAACAACAGAAGATTAGGGTGACCATGCATTTTTATCATTAAGATATTCGTCTACATTATAGTAGCCTTTCATCATCAAACATTTTTTAACTACTAATTTAAACTTACTAAGAGGCATGTCAACCAAATCCTGAGGAATTTTATTATAAATTTTTATACATTTGCCTACAAACGAATTACCAACTTTATGAAGTCTAATTTTTGTCATTGCCAGTTAGTTTATTTTTATTTCTTGTATTAAAACTATGGTTATCGGAATTTTTTTTAAGAGATCTATGTTCTTCCGTACATATAAGATGTTGTCGTAAACATATTGAGAAGCAACTGTTAAAATATTAATTTCTTTAAATAGTTCTTTCAGCGAGTCACGGGGTCCGAGTCTATAGATTGCTCGTATAGCTCGTTTCTGTAATATGAATATTGTCTCAATATCGGCAGCTGAGTCCCATAGCAGCAGACCATATGACATAACGCTATGAAAGTAGCTAAAATAAACTAATCGTGCCGTTTTTTCGTCAGTCAGTGACCTTATCTTTCTAACCGCATAGGCAGCTGAGCTAAGTCTTCCTGCCAAGGCTGTGATATGAGGACCCCATTGTAGTTTACTATCTAGAGTTATCCCAAGAAAAACTGTGGTATTGACTATTTGAACTAATTCATTATTCATAGTAATATGAGTATCCACCTGTCTAACATTGGGCATAGTAAATTTTACACATTTTGTTTTCTTCGCATTGAGCAGCAAGATGTTACTTGTAAACCAATGCAATATTTTCGAAAGGGTATTATTTACATCGTCAAGTGCTACTTATTGTCTATCACTTTTAAAAATTAATGATGTGTCATCAGCAAATAATACTATCTCACAAAGATTTTTAGTGAAATAAGGAAGATCGTTTACGTATAGGTACTAAGAATAAAAGGGGTCCTAATATCGAGCCCTGGGGTACTCTCATGACTAATGAGGCGCCAGAAGAGTCGGTGCCATTAATGTTTACTTTTCGTACTCTAACAGTGAGGTAAGACTCGAGTAAGCCAAGTGAGCTGTTCGAAACACCATAATAACCTAATTTTAGTAGCAAAGTCTCATGATCAACACAATCAAAAGCTTTTGATAGATCACAAAATATACCAATGGCATCCTGCTTTTCCTCCCAAGCATCAAATATATGTTTCACAAGTGCAACTCCTGCATCCGTTGTGTTCCTGCCTTTAGTGAAACCAAACTGTTTGTTATGAAGTAACTTATTGTCTGTAAAATGTGAAAGCAATTGATTAAATATTATTTTTTCAAAAATTTTACTGAGGGTTGGGAGTATGGAAATAGGTCGAAAATTTGAAGGATCACTTTTGTCTCCTGCTTTAAATAAAGGAATGATTTTACTGTACTTCATAAGATTAGGAAACTGATTTTCATCTATACATTTATTGAATATGAATGCAAGGTGAGGCGCTATAGCGGGCACTATTGATTTTATTATATTAGTTGAAATGCCCCAAAGATCCTCGGTATTTTTTATATTTAGTTGTTTAAAAGTTTTAAGTATAGTGACAGAGTCAATATACTGAAAATCAAAGTTAATTCTACATTTATCAACACTAGATTTAAGAAGAGAATTGGCTACGTTTTTTGACGAATTTAACTTAATTGTAGTGGTGATTGGAACACTTGTGAAAAAAGATTCAAATGCATTAGCCACTTCAGAATCAGTTTTAATATGTTTATCATCTATTTTTAACTCGAAGGATCGATCACGTGACCTTGCTTTACAAGTTTCTTTGTTAATAACATTCCATATTGCCTTCGTTTTATTATCAGATGTTTCAATTTTAGACCGTATATAATTAGATTTAGCTGTTGAACATACTTTTTTGAATAGTTTGGAGTACTTTTTAATCTGTTCAATTACTTGTGGCTCATTAGTAGATGCCTTTGTCTCGTATGATTCATATAATTTCCTTCTACTTTTATAGATTCCAGGCGTAGCCCAATCACTAAATTTAATTTTGAATTGATTTAAATTTATTGTTTTTTTAGTGAAAATGTTATCACATTCGTATTTGATTACTCCGAACAAATCTCCGTAATGATCATTCGGGTTTTTATCATTATTCAACTCCAAAAGAGGTACTTTATTCTTAATGTTTTCTTTAAATTTTTCTAATCTATAAGTTGTGATTGGTCTACAAACAATATTTTTTGATAATGGAACATGTTGGTACTTAAATCTAGCTAACTGACCTGCATGATCTGAATTTATAAAATGTATTATAGATTTCTCATCTACATCGCTGTGAGAAAAAATATTATCTAAGCAGGTAGCTGATGTGGCTATGGTGCGAGTTGGTTCACAAAAAAGATTTTGTAAGTTAAAAGATTTAAAAAGGTTGAGTAGCGAGTTCTGAGAGTTTTCTAAAATATTAATATTAAAATCGCCACATACAACTATAGTCTTCTTACATTTACATACCTTTTTTAAGGCTTCCTCCATTATGGACTCAAACAGGTAGTAATCTCCAGAAGGAGGTCTATAGACGCTAATAATATTATTATATATTTATTGTTCTAGCTCTGCACATGATAGTTCAATATTTCGCTCACTTGTGAGTGCTACTACGTCTTTTCGGTCTTTTGATTTTAATTTGTCATTAATTAAAATGAGAGACCCACCTCTTATAGCGGAATCTCTAGTAAACGCACTAATGATTTTATAATTATCAATATTAACTAAGAGTTCATGTTTTTTTAACCAGTGTTCAGTTAAACAAAGTACATGGATACGTTTTTCATTTAACAATAATTCTAGTTCTAACTCTTTGCCAGAAAAGCCTTCAATATTTTGATGAATAATATTCATGAACATAGACTTTTCCTTTGTCCTTAAATTTAATTTGCTAGGGATTTCTTCTATTGTCCTACAACTAAGTTTAAATTATTGTCACCCTTTTTTGGAACAGATTCCAAGGTCACAAGACAAACATTGTCACTTTTCTGCTCAATAAAAGCAGATTGTTTAGCCAAGTTTTTGGCTGAATAACTAATAAAATATGATAGCGAAGATGCTATCTGTCTCTTAAAATATCTATTCAAATAGAATTTATCTTCCGTCAATAACAATTTATTTTCTAAATACATGTTAATGTCAATCAGATGGAATTTATTTGGATTATGAAATGTCAATGTATGTATTGTTTGATTTAGCTTATATCTAAGATTGTTTTCGGCCTGTGACAAACTACGGCTATAAGGAAGTGTGAATAAAATAATGTTTTTAACATCTAATAAGCTCAGTAATTCTAAACAATTTACAATTAAATTTCTGTCTGCATTTCCCCTATCTCCCACCAAAATTAAAAGTGTACAGCTGCTGTTTAAATTACAATTTTTAGTTTTTTTTATAATGTTACAGTAAGTTAATCCTGGCATACAATAGGTAGTTAGTAACATTTTGTTCTAAATATGAACTAAGTAACTGGCCCATTGATTTCCCTAATTCATCACAAAACATCACTATTTCAGATTTAATCATATTTTGTTTGGTGAAGGAACCACTGGGTTTCTTGTTTGACTCAAGTGAAGGGCTTATGTTTGAAGTCAGCGAGGACTTACACACCGGCTCAGGACTAATTAAATGGTTGTTTGATGTCAATGTGGAATTTGGACTCATAAGATCCTTCATGGCCAGAATGTATTCCTGATACTCACTTTTAACATTACAATACCTGTCAGTCATTATGTCTAGTGATTTTTTTAAATTATTAATTTCTGATTCTAACTTTAAAATATTGTTATTATGATCAGAGATATTATTTTCAATTAATAATGAATACATGTCAAGTTCATCGCCTAGTTGCCTTCTCTCATTAATATACTTGACTTTTTTGTACATCCTTTTTTGTCTTTTAATAAGTTTTTGTGTTTTCCTTATGTATTTATTAATTTTCACATATTTCTTAATTTTGTTTCTACTGCACTCAACTATGCCCATCTTGTGATTGGAACAATGAGCTGTTAAGGTATCATCCTTTGTTAAATCTATAGTAATTGTGGGTTCTAAGCTGGGTTCAGTAGCAACAAGGCTGGGCACACTATCAACTAACTCCTCAAACAAGTTATGGGTATGGGATACTATGGTGTCACGTTTCTCAGCCTCAAGGTGGGAAATGAGGTGGTGGGCTTCGTGCAGTTCCTGTTCCAAGACTGACATGCGCTTGAGACCCTGTTCATACTCGTCACTACACTCTCTGAACCCAGTCACAATATTTTGTAATCTGTCCCGCTCATCTAACACTAACCTATTCTCTGTGTGCATCTCAGCCATCTGCTTTTTTATGAAGTCGTATTTATTTAGGCTATCTAATAGTTCCTTTTCATTTTCATCTCTTTCCCTATGCAAATGTTTAATCAACGTTTTGGATACCTCTAATTCCTTCAATGTCAGGTCAAGTTTTCTCAGGATATCTTCTTGTTTAGCCTCATCACGGCGAGCAGAATACATGCTACGTGTGACTGGCATTACGATATTATAAATTTATACTGACTTAGATACTAAAAAGCTACCTGATGAATACACTAAGTACACAAATAAATACGTAAGTAATGTCAAAAAGAATCTGATTGAATAAACTACAACTTCAAAAACTAACAGGTACGATAATAAGTAGTTATTTATTAGTACGATTACCTGTATAAAAATCACTCAAATCACATTAAATCCGAGTTGATAAAGTTTCACTTTTAAAATTTTCAAACAGTCATTGACTTTTAGCCGGTAAAACAAAATCAGCAGTACGCAAATATCACTAATTTCTTATTTATTTTACACTGGTTTTTACCTAGATACACTTTGATAATGGTAAGATTGTGTTTTGTGATGAATTTTAGCCCTAATTATCGAAAATATTAATAATAAATTAAAATAAATACAAGACGAAATGCGAACAGAGGTTAGCCGTAGTGTTGCCACAACCCAAAAAAAAGTAGGTTTTTCACATCCAATGAGTGCGATCTAAGTTGATATTTTATTTCAGTTAGAAGATCAGAGTAAATTTTCTGACACAATAATGAACAAAATATAAAATACACAAGTGAAAATAACATCATCAAATAAAATACGAGCTCAATTGGTGGAACAGAAATAGGCCTCCACCTTTATTCAGATATAATATGACTGAAGCTTTATATTAAAACTTCAAAGGATATTTGGCATTTGACACAAAATAGGTACGAGTACGTACTTACTTATTAACAACCTCGCTTTGAATTTAGTGATTTTATGATGAAATACTAATAAGGTTATTTTATCGCATTGAGGACACTAAATTTGTTCTTTAAAATTACGCAGAATATTAAGGTGTGTTCGGCTAAGATCGGATCTGGTAGAAGATCGTATCTTGTAAAAATCCAGCGGATTAAGGGATATTTTACGATGCTGGCAACATAGAATGCGACTCCATTTTATTGTGCCCCTCTCCTCATACCGCGTTTGTTGCTTCGAATGAGAGGTTGTGTATAGTGACGAGTTTAACGAAAAGGATATTTTTCTCGTTTTGGACGGCGATCCGGACTTTTACCCACCGACTTTTTTTGATAGATTTAGGTATGTATTCACTTGTTTTCATTAATATTTAAATTGAATAATAGAAATTATCAAATAACCTCTAGATTAAAGTAATTGAAATTGATCTAGGGCTCTTGTAAGCTGAGATCCGGTCTTTCCATTATTCGGAAAAGATCGGATTAAAACAGCCCGATCTTTTGTTGTGTAAAATATGCCACTGGTTCTCAAACGGAGCGGCGCGGTAGCAGATGGTCGGACAGACTAGCGCTGTCATTGGAAAAAAATCATATTTCAATATCAAGGGCCAAAATAAATAGTAACATCAAAACTGTAATAGAATATTTTCGAGGAACGAAACAGATTATTGCTAAAAGTAGCCACTTTTAACAATAATGAGTTTCATTTTTCGATGTTACTATTAACCGTTTTGATGTTACGATTAAAAAATAATATACATGTAACTGGAGCTTGTGCTCATTTGATAACATACTGTATGTCAGGAAAAATATATCTAGCTATACTAAAGTAAGTGACGTTACAGACAGAAATTTACGTAATAAAAATAAACTACTCCCTCCGTGTTATCGGCTTAGCAAGATTAGTCATTCTTTCAAGGGGGAAGGTATACGCTTTTATAATAAATTGCCTGAATCGGTCCTTTGTATGCCCGACAGTTGATTACCTTAACGATAAAAGTGTCTGGCTTGAGCATGGTGCAAGCGCCTCCTAAAATGCCGTAATTGTAGCATATTTTGTACTTAGCTGACTATATTTTTTTTGTTGCATTATACACGCTTTTTGATTTTGACACGGGACCAATGTACATTCGTCCACATTTAGTCTTAAGAAAATCTGTAAATTAGTCAATTATTGAAAAAGAGTGACCGAGAGTTTTATTGCCAGGTTCTTTACCTCGGTTCTACTTATTGCTTTGCGAATCCGGCAGTACATGTAAATATAGAAGCAATGAGATTTTTTTATTTTAAGTACTTACTCACGTTTGTAAGAGCCATTTAGTGACCTATACAAATAAATAAATCATTTCATGACATATATGTTCAATTTTGGCCCTTGATATTGAGACATGATTTTTTCAAATGGCGGCATGTTAATGTGTGCCGCACCAGGAACAGGTCCTGAGTCATCATAATGGTGGAGATGGAACCCCTAGCGCTGTTAAGTATTATAACACAATTTAAGAATAGCCTTACTAAGAAATTGTGTTTTTTGTCCATACTTGCAGATTTACCATGCCCAAAGAATACCAAAGAAAATCAGACAGAGCCACTAATTACACGAAAGAAGATTTAAGGATTGTAATAAGATTGTGAAAAGTTTGCTAATAATAATGTTGATTGATATACTTTATGGTTTTATTACTTCCCAAACATAAGCAAGTAGGTACTTGCAATATTAAAAATATTATTTATTATATTATTATTCAATATTTAATATTATTCAATTATGATTTTGCTGCCCCTATTACTAATAGTTTCTTCAACAAATTTTATAGCCCCATCGAATGATTTCTATACTTACATAAGTTTGAGAAACGTAATTTCCTTGAAATTAGACAAGCAGGAAAAGATCGGACATTTAAAACAATAAAAAAATAAATAAAACGCTCCCGCTACACATAAAAGGTATTTCTTTTTAAATACAATATCTCTGTAAACTACAAGAAACACCGGATATTTTGCTCATATGTATCATATCCTACTAGTAATAGAAGTGAAATTAGATAGTAGTCCGATCTTACCACGCGAAGGTCCGCTCTTTTTCTGCCTCTTTATAATTCTTACCTGAATTTTGAACTGTTGATAAAACCAAACCATTATGCGTATGAAGTCTATCAATCTCACGATAGTAGCACGGTTTCTTACGCTTAGTTTATTGTATATTTGGTTGGGCTAACTTACATATGACTAGAGAAAACATAAAATTTAGAACATCCTCTTAACCCACCAAAAATCCGTACGGTCTTAGCCGAACACACCTTACATATTATACATTTTTTATGAATAGTGACCATGTTTATTTAAATGAAAATAACTTCTTTTTTTTTTATATTTAGGTCGACAAATTGACGCCACCCGCCTGATGGTAAGCTGAGGCGACGTCTGGCAATTGAGGGCGACTCTCACAGTACACAGGAATACTATAGAGAGTGGCCCTCAACTTGACGACCCAGTAATGTGCCTCTTCACGCTTCGCTTAAAGAGCCCAGGATTATATGTTGGAGGAAACACGTGCGCGGGCAGGGCGTTCCAAGCCACCATCGTTCGGCAGAGAAACGATCGTTTAAAACGCTCGGTTCTCGCGAAGACGGTTTCCACGGTATGAGGGTGACATCTCTGGCCGGCACGCGTTGTTCGGGATCGGAAGGGAGAGGGTGGGATCAGGTTGAAGAGCTCTTCAGAACACTCATCGTGGTAAATACGGTAGAACGCGGCCAAGGAAGCAATTGTTCGGCGCTGGGCTAGCGGCTCAAGGCTTCCCGTTACCTCCGGACAGTCTATAATGCGAACAGCGCGTGGCTGCATAGCGTCGAGTGCGTCCAGCAAATACTTCGCGGAGCCGTCCCAGAGGTGAGAGCAGTATTCAACGCAGGGTCTAATCTGCGTTTTGTACAGCAGACACCTCTGGTGCGGTGTAAAGAATCGCTTTACCTTGTTCAGTATTCCTAGTTTCCGCGAAGCTAGCCCAATACATCTCTCAATGTATTTTGTGTTATTGAGCTCTCGACGAACGTCTATGCCAAGGATGTCTAGATTGTCCTTCATTGGTAATATTGCATTCTGAAGAGTGGGTAGGGGAAGGAAAGGGGATTTTTTCGCTGTAAATGCACACGCCTGTGTTTTGTGGGCATTGAACTCGACCAAGTTCTCGGCACCCCATTGGGAGATACTGTCGAGGTTTCGGTCGAGATCACCCACGAGATGTCGTCTCTCCTCCTCTATCACAGATCGCCCCGCCGTCGGACGAACCGAGTAACTCCCGTGCAATGTACTGTCATCTGCATAGCAATGAATGTTCCCGAGGGAAAGCATATCATTGATATGCAGAAGAAAGAGAGTTGGTGACAGTAGGGACCCCTGCGGTACCCCGGCATTCACTTGCAAGAAGCGAGAAGCCTGGCCATCGCAGAGGACCCGCACTCGGCGCTCGTTTAAAAAACTGGCAATCCAGCTGCACAGTTGAGGAGGTAGACCATATGCCGGAAGCTTGGAAAGGAGCAAAGCATGCCAGACCCTATCGAAAGCTTTGGCGATGTCCAGGCTAATAGCCAAGGACTCGCCGAACTTTTCCATAGCCTCACCCCATGACTTGACCGTTATGGAACTATAGTATACCTACCTACCTACTTTCACAAAATGTATATCTTAAAATAATTAGTTTTCATGAGATGCCCCTTATTCTCGATGATAGGGGAACCTCTTAACACAATTCATACAATATAAAACAAACCGATTGAACCGTTTTTGGTAAAAAATATTAACCATGTTTTTGGCAGTTTTTCAGGCCCTTTTTTTTTTTTTTTTAATTCTGCGGCCTAAGGCCGCGGCCGCTCTAACGTCCGTTGCCGGGCGTCTCTGGTTACAAGCAGATCGTATTTCCAGTGGCGCCCGGCGGACTTTGACCACCTCTGTGGTCTCTGCGGGGGTTAGGTCGGGATGAGAATCACGCGTCGTTGGGGTAGGGTTTTATCCCGCGTCAGTGAGTGAATCTGGTTGCGTGCTATGGGGCAAAGGCCCCGCAGCACGCAACCCTTCTAGCCTGCTTCTGTAAGGACGGTGGGTGGCAATCCCGCCGTCCTCAGGCCCCGATCATGGAGGTCGATGGCCTTGGGCGTAGATGAGTCTGCGGCGCCCTCGCCGAGCATGAATTGCTCGCAGAAGGACACGGCCGCGTTCCACCTACTCACGCTGGAGACCATTGCTTGGAGCATGGTTTTCAGCGAGAGGATATCCACGCCCAGACCTTCTACGAGGTCCCGGCGCTGACTCGCCCACGCTGAGCACTCCACCAACGTGTGGAGTGCGGTGTCGTCGCCGGAAACCTCGCAGTGTTGACACCGGGGTGTGACCGCACGATGGATGCGAAACAGATAGCTACCGAAGCTTCCATGCCCGGTAACGATCTGCGTCGCACGATACGTGAGGTCACCATGCTGCCTCTGTAGCCAATCGTCCATGATCGGTCTCACCGCCGCGATGATGGTGGTACCCCATCTGGGTTGCTCAAGTCGCACCCTCCATGATTCCATGAGATCCTGGTCGTACGACGTACGCCTGTGGTCCCGCTCCAGCGCCTCCTTGTGCCATTGGAACAATGACGCAAGGGCTCTCGCTTCCAGGTCCCATGGAGGGGTCCCGGCTAGGAGACATGCAGCCTCTCCGGAGATCGTGCGGTACCCTCTTATTGTTTTGACGGCCAAGGTCCTCAACGGTCTATTAAGGAGCGTTGAGTTGTTGGCCGTCAACCGTGCCGCCCATACGGGAGCCCCGTATAGGGCCATACTCCGCACGATCCCCAGGTACAGTCTCCTGCAGGAGGCGTTGGGTCCCTTTAGGTTGGGCATGAGTCGCGAAAGCGCGACTGATGCCCCCGTCACTTTAGGGACCAAACTTCGGAAATGTGGTCCGAAGTTCCATCGGCTATCAAGTACGATCCGTATCAGGTACTTCATCGAGGGCTTGATGCCGATGCTAACGCCTCCCACATTTATGCTGGAACCTTCAGGTGGACCGTTCCGAGGTCTGTGAAAGCACAGAACCTCGGACTTGTGCAAGGCCACCTCCAGTCCCAGCCGCCGTATCCGACCCACGACTTGAGCAACACCCGTCGTGACCTTGAGTGCTGCATCCTGGTACGTTGCACCCCGCGCCGTGACGAGGGTATCGTTAACGTGCTACGCCGACGCCCTCAGGCAATAATCAGGCCCTGGAAAAGTTATGTCAATGAACTCACTATTAAAACACGCATACGTGCAAAATTTGGGCGAAATCTGTCGTATTGTTCGGGCTGTAGCTCTCTGTACCATAGATACAAACATTTTCAAAATATCACTATAACTTATTGAGCGAAGCGAGCCGAAGGCGAGCGGAGCTCTCAACGGGTGACTCAAATTACGATTTATGTTAAATTGTGTTAAATTGTTTCTCGGCGAATACTCGGCCGATTTCGGATTTTCTTGCACTCATCAAAAGCTTACAGAATTACCCAGGTTCTTACGAAGCCAGAATTTTGAATTTCAATCAAATAAAAATAATTTAATTGATGGTAAAAATTCCCATAGCGTAATGACAAAAAATACTTTGACAGAGGTCGTATCGCTTTGAATCAAAACTCGCTTCGCTCAAATATATGCTGCAGCGTAACGGTACGTTTCGCGACTGCGGTGACCTATTCAGGGTTCATTACAAACTTTAAAACCGGAAATTCGGTTGATCACCAAATACTTTCACTATGAATATGTATAGTGAAAATAATTTTTCATAACAATTTTTTTTTATTTTTAGTACACAAAACAGAATACAATACAAACATCCATAAAATACATAACTTAACAAGGTTCAGTTCCAAATTGTGTTCCTAAACATATATACTCAACATACCAATAATGTACGAGTCATTGTAATTGACAGGAGAGTTCAGGGATCATGGAAAACTCAGAGTTGTTTTTGATACGATATACTTCCACTTATACGAGTATAAGTGAAAGTAAAAATGGCATATCAATCTTGCATAATTATAAGTAAAACTAATTTTCTACAAAACTTTTGCAAAGTATAAAAAGTTTTGTTTTAAGATGTCGATGCTAGTGTTTTTAATCTAAAAGAGCTTCTTGCGTTTAATAAGAGAACAGAACGGAATTATAGGAATTAAAAGCAGGCGAAGTGCGAGTTGGACTCGCGTACAAAGGGTTCCGCACCAAAAAGAAAGAAGTCACACTTAAATATTTATGATATTCTGTTTTTAGTAGGTATTTGATGTTACAGAGGCAACAGAAATACATCATCTGTGAAATTTCAACTTTCTAACTATCATGGTTCACGAACCAGACGGACGGACGGACGGTCGGACAGTGAAGTCTCAGTAATAGGGTTCCCGTTTTACCCTTTGGGAACGGAACCCGAAAAAGTGATATTACAAAGAATAGAAAAAACAAACAGTTCTTAATTTCATAAATTGGAGAATAACTTGAAGTCTACACTTGCCTGCGTAGCAACGATAACACTCGTTACCTTAATGAGACGGGGAGAGATGGGGTCTACCTAGGACCCCTCATTTATTTTTTTTAGCATTATTGTGTTTACAAGAGCTGAGGTACTCGTATACAAATCTGCTTACCATTTTACGGTACGAGTATGTTATTGTACATCCTAACTAATATACTAAATCCGAAAGTGTGTTGCTTTGTTTTTGTACCCTCTTCACGGTCAAATGACTGGACGGATTTGGATGAAAATTGAGACCAGTTTACAAACTGGCCTCACCAAGGATTTGATTGCCATACTACTTACGAAGGTACGCCTTAGTAAGTAGTAAGGCAATCAAATCAATTCAAATAGTTCTTTATCTGTTTTATTTCAGTCCTAATTCCATAAGCAACAAGCTTAAAGCGCTTTACGAGACATACACATTACTAGTAAAACGGGGCCTTGTCTCCGGAGACTGGCAGGGGACTGCATCTTGAACATATGTCTTGTAGGTACATTCGCTAACATGTCAAAGGCAATGTTGTCAACTCGAGTCTAGCGTGAACAGTAAATGGTGTTCTGGATCTGTTCTATTACTGGATTATTATTCTGGCATGCACATGATTATGTCACTTCAGAGGTATTATCACGGTTTTGGAACGCACCACTTGAGTTTAAACTAAATCAAACTGATTTATATTTAAAAAGTAGCAACAATATTTCAGTATAGATCCCATAACACAAGTTTATGTTAGCTTACTCTGATAACATAGGTTTAACATAGGTACCTACATAATTCCATGTAAGTATACGTTTAAACAAAATAATCCCTGATGCGTCCAATCGCACATAAACTGTAAAATATTAATTGTTAATCTAAAATTATATTTGATTAAAACGACATTTGAAAATTGACTACCTCGGTGGCACAATGGTACTATGTACCTACGGACTGCCACACTCGAGGTCTTGGGTTCGATTCCCGGGTCTGGTGGATAATGTACTAGGTCGCCGCAGTCGCAAAATGTACCGTTACGCTGCAGCATATATTTGAGCGAAGCGAGTTTTGATTCAAAGCGATATAACTCTGTCAAAGTATATTTTGTCATTACGCTATGGGAATTTTTACCACCAATTAAATTATTTTTATTTGATCGAAATTCAAAATTCTGGCGTCGTAAGAATCTGGGTAATTCTGTAAGCTTTTGATGAGTGCAAGAAAATCCGAAATCGGCCGAGTATTCGCCGAGAAACAATTTAACACAATTTAACATAAATCGTAATTTGAGTCACCCGTTGAGAGCTCCGCTTGCTTTCGGCTCGCTTCGCTCAATAATTCTCTTTAGAATTTTACCCAGATAAGTATCCCAGAGTCTGGAACTTGTACCCGGTAAATGGCAATAGGCTCGCCCCCTATTACATGGGACCTAACATAGCTGGCGAGATGTGGGTGTGTTTGCACACCTCTGCCTACCTCTTCGGGGAAAAAGGCGTGATGCTATGTATGTTGAAAATTGATCTCGTAATTTGAACGATCCTATTAAATAACGCCTCCATATTCATAATTAGCATAATTATATTAAAAACATTACTTAATCCAGTATGTGGCGTGGCGTGTCATCACATTCTATGAACAAGTACCACGGCACACCCCTGCTTGTTAGTAGAATATACCGTAAATTACACAAGAAAGAAAACATACCTACAAGGCTATATCTTCAAAGGAATTTAAAACATAGTGCCTATTGATTCTGTTTAAGAGATATATAGACAAAAAGGTATTCATTCCAAACGGTGTAGGCAGAAGTAGTGTTTTTTGCGCCCATATTTCACCAGGGACGTTGTTGCCACGTAGTATGGGGCGTATGTCACTCGCCTAACAATAGCAAAAATACGTGACGTCAGCGACACCTTGAAGTTGTAAGTCAGTAAGGTATGTCTCTTGTTTGTGATACGGCATTGACCATAGAGTGGATATTGAGGCATTAACGTCATAATTATTAGTCAAATTATGCTGGTACTTTCCTGACAACCCTAAAGTTCTCTGTGAACAAAAGTATGTGCTTTAATTAACGTTGGAGTGCAAGTTCTGTATGTAAGTACTATTCCCTATTCTGTGCTATTACCTTATCCGGGCTATTTGAGTATATTGTTAGGTGTTGATAAAGACCCCTTAGCACCCATTGTTTATTAAGAAACGGCAGTAACGGGTGAAAAGGGTTATTGATTTAAAAAATACACATTATATATTTATATATATAATACCGCTACCTTGATGTTTACTGTATATTTTTGTATTTCAAAGCAATGAGTTTGCTTAAACTATTCTTAAAATATTAAGAAAGAAATCTATATATATAATAAGCCAGTGAAGCCGCTTCTCCTCCTAAACTAAGAGTCGCACAGTCAAGTGTGGCACACCGTTGGAAAGGTCGTGGTCTCAAGTGGTGCGTAAGATTAGAAATTTGACAAAAAGTAAAAAAAAAAAAAAAAAAATTTACTTGCGCAGTTTGCGCTAAGGGTTGCTAGTTATAAATAAATCAATAAAACCGAACAAATTAATAGCGCGATACAAAAATTATGAATATGATATGAAGCAAAAATTGGATGTGGTCAGAGCATTCCCCCTGTTAAGATAGGCCGTGGGTTCGGGGCGGAGCAACAAGTGATTAATTCTACGTCCTCGTCATCCGCCCTGGACCCAAACCTTGCTTCCGGTAACGCAGTGGCAGGTTGGGTGACCGAACGTATTAATCCGTACTTGTGACCAAAAAAGCGATTTATTATAGATATGATTAACCCTGAAGAGACCCCCGGTCCCGACACTGCCCTTTCCCGGGCAGTGTCAACCGACGCCCTTATGTGAGATGAACTGACTCTGATGCCTATGGATTTAGGGGCTCGCGCCGTGCCACCTAGTCGCAGCGCGACGTCGACGCCCCAAGGAACTGCTGCTGCTGGGACTGACGATGGGTCAGCTCCCAGCAGTGTGAAGAAGAAGGGCCGCTCTTCTGCGACGAATAAGAGGACCCTCGAGAAGGGGGGGCCGCCGCGCGACCGAAGCACCAGCTGCTCCGGGTGGGGGTCCCACCTCTCCAGCGATTCGGAGGAGGAGGTGCCGGTCAAGACGGTGCGTACGCGTCTCCAGCGGCCGCCAACTCCTCCTCCGTTCTCTGTACTGTCCCAGCAAAGTCGCAGGGAAATCGGTGGGCCGCCCGCGCGGGAACTGATGAGCGTTTTTGCCCACATGAACGCTGTCATGCGGGGCAATAGGAACGTGGCGGGGAGGAAGAAGATTGTGGCTTCACTGGTGGATGAAGCCCAATCTTCCCTCGACAAGCTTCTCGTGCGGACCGTAACCAAGGAGGAGGTGAAGCTCCGGAAGCAGGTGACGAGCCTGGAGGTAGATCTCGGTGCTTCCCGGAAGCAGATGGACGACCTGCGTCGGGAGGTCGCTGACTTGACCAAGGTGGCCAAGGCGCCTTCCGGTCCCATGCTGCCGCCTCCTCCTCCGACGGCTGGACCAGCGCCGAAGACGGTGCCTAGGACTGCGCCCACCACGGCACCACCACGACGCCCACCACGGCGCCCAACACGGCGCCCGGATCGCCGGCACAGCCTGTGCCGACTATGGTACAGGTCCTGACGGCGATCGAGAGGCGCCTCGCAGTCCTGGAGGACCGGGCGTACCGCCCTCCGCTAGCGCGTCCCGCGTTTTTATACGCGGCAGGTGTTCTCCCGCTCCGGGACCAAGCGGCACACCCACCGTCCGCCACCCCGCTCCGCCCCAGTACGCTTCAGCGTACCGGTTACCGGCCGAGACCGCGATCCAGGCGCGGAAGGCCAAGGGGCGCGGCAAGAAGAGCGGCACCCCTGCTGCCTCCTCTTCCTCCAACGTCGCTCCCGCTGCTTCTTTACATCCCTCCGGACGGGAGGGATGGGAGGTAGTGGGAGCCAGGAAGAGGAAAACGAAGGCCGCCAAGAAAGCGGCCAAAGTCGCCGCGGTGAAAGCGCCGAAGAGGCCCCGCCCTCCTCGCTCCACCACCGTCGTCCTGACGGTGACGACGGTAGGTGTGGAGAAGGGGGTGGGGTACGCCGACGTACTGAGGACCGTGAAGTCCTCAGTCAACCTGTCGGCCCTCGATATACAGGGGGGACTCCGGTGCAAGACGACACGCACCGGAGCTCGCCTCCTCGAGGTCTGACGCCCTAGCAGCGCAGCTTAGGGACGCGCTGGACGCAGATGCCGTCCGCGTCACCAGACCCACCAAATGCGCCGCATTGCGCATCACGGGTCTGGATGACGCGGCCACGACGGAGGAAGTAATCTCCGCCGTCGTGGAGGCGGGCGGCTGCCCCGTGACCAGGTGAAGGATGGAGACATCTCGTTCGGCTCCACTGGTCATAGGATGACAGTCGTCCAGTGCCCCGTCACGGCGGCACTGAAAGTGGCGAGCGGACGAAGCCTCCTCGTAGGGGGCTTCCTAAAGGCGCAGGTGCACCACCTTCGTGCCCGGGAAACCAGATGTTTCCGGTGCATGGTGGTGGGGCACAGCGGAAGTCACCGTGGGCGATCGGTTCTTCCGCTGCAGCCGGCCCGGTCACAAGGTAAGGGCTTGTGATGTCCCGCCTCGCTGCTTTAGATGCGAGGCGTAGTGCAAGACTGCGGACCACCGGGTCAACAACACACAACCTGCGCCGCCTCGAGGCCAAATTTTTATTTTATTTTTTTTATTTATTCATTTATTATCAGGCTACGACAGAAAAGTTACAGAACTTATATTAACTTATTCTACGGCCCATAGATACATACCTTAAAACTAAAAATACATATAATTATATCTTATAATAGAACACTAAACTCTGTTTTTTACACGTCGCGTAAGGTAACGTGCCGCGAAACCGTCTATACACGACACCTTTCGGCCAAAACTCTTCCTTAAGGAACACGTCGAGATGATGAGTCGGCACCCTAATCACGAACGACTTAAAGTTCGTGTTGTGGCGCGAATCCAACCTCTTGACTCTCAAGGCCCAGTTGGTCTTCGTCCTGATGTACTCCATGATCTTGATGTCCTTCGTGGAGTGATGAAGTCGGGACACGTACAGTAACGTACTCGGTATCGCAGGACGTAACAACATATTAGGCCCTACCAGACCCATACCGCACTGGTTTCGACATGGAGGCTTCCGCTTCTTCTTCTGTACCTTGATGAAGCCATCCTTGTCGCACGCGTCCATTTTCAGGATCTTCGATTTGGGCAGAAGGGGCTCCTGTCGTTTTTTACCTTCCCTCTCCTGCCTGCTTCTAGGTTCAGCGGGTTTATTGGTTGCGGCTTTGTTAGCGTAGGAACGATTAGGTGATGACATAGCTACTTGACCCACAACCTTCCCCGCTACCGCTGACGCAACAGGGACAGCGGTGGAGCAATTCGCCCTGTCAGCAAATTCCACTAGCGGTGACGCAAACTCGCTCGGCGACGCAAAACTGCTAAGCGGTGCATTTTGTTCACCACGACGGAGGTTAACGTTCGCGGCATCCGATGAACTACTTGTAGAAATAGTGCTACGTAGTAACACTACCTCGGCCCGCAGCTCACCTATCGTGCGTTCTGACGCTTCCATCTTCAAGTCCATTGCGGCCAGGCTTGCTTTCAAGGATGTGATATCCTTAAGCAACCTGGTGACGTCGACGTGATCAAATGTCACGGGAGGCAATTTGTGTAAATTTTTCAAAGCCTCGTCCGTCCGCTGAGAGCAGTGGGGGTGCCGCTACTGCACGGCCAGATGTTTCTCGCGCGGGATGCTGATGCTGACGTCCAATAATGTCTGACGTCCATATCCGCATTCTGCAAGTGAATTTGAACCGCTGCCGCGCTGCTCAGGATCTTCTGTACCAGAGCATCCGGCAGTGGTCCATAAACTTGGCCGTGGTCGCCGAGCCGTACTTCATCCACCCGGGAAGCCCGGTGGACGAGGACGGCTCGGCTTGTTTTATCTTCGGGGGGTCCGCCGCAGACAGCTCGCGCCTTACGATCATTGCAAGGGGCCGCGGGTGTATTGCGGCGGACTATGATGGGTTGGCAGTCGTGGCCACCTACATCTCGCCGACACTGGACGAGACTCAGTTTGAGCTATGGCTCGCTGAGCACGACGTCGTCTTCGCTGCGTGCCGTCCTCGCCCTGTCCTGCTCCTGGGAGACTTCAACGCCTGGAGTGTGGCGTAGGGCTCCCGGGAAACCAGGGACAAGGGGAGGCTCTGGCACGTGGAGGAGGGTGAGGAGACGCACTCGGATCATCCGATTCGATGTCGTCCCCCCACCGGACCTCCCACAGCCGTTAGAAAATCCCCCGGATCCGCGTTGGGCCCTTCACCATCTGGATCAGGAGGCTCTCCTGGAGGCATCCATCGTGCAGGCCTGGATGCCGAGGCGGAGTAGTTCAGGAGAGCCATGTCGCAAATCTGTGATGCGGCGATGCCTAGGGTTACATTCAGACCGGCAAGGAAGCAGGTGTACTGGTGGTCGCTGGAGATTGTACAGCTGCGCGCAGCATGCATCTCCGACCGCCGCCAGTACACCAGGTTTCGCCGGAGGCATCGCCGCCCAGACGACGTGGCAACCCGAGAGGCGGAGCTTTATCAGGCTTACAGGGAGGCTAAAGGTCATCTCCAGGAGACAATAAAGAGGGCCAAGACGGCGGCCCGCGAGGAACTCCTGGAGACCCTGCAGCAGAACCCATGGAGGCACCCGTACCTACAGGTCAGGGAGAAACTCCGACCTAAGGCACCCCCACTGACCCAGATTCTCCAGCCACAGCAGCTGGAACGGGTCATGGGCTCCCTGTTTCCGACGAGCGCGGAGGAGCACGTCCCTCCGTGCATGGCTCCGTCTCTGCCCGACGCGAATAGCACCAGCGAAGACGACGTACCCGAAGTCAGGGTGGGGGAGCTAGGTGCGGCAGTACTCCGGCTTAAACGCCGGAAAATCACTGCCGACGGCATTTCTGGCCGTGGATGGGCCCTGGCCCTCGAAGAAGTCGGACCTCGACTGATGGGGCTCTTTAGCGCATGCCTCGAAAGGGGTCAGTTTCCCAAGGTGTGGAGGACGGAGAAACTGGTCCTCATCCGTAAGGCGGGGCGGCCCGTGGACTCACCGTCCGGATACCGGCCGATCGTGTTGCTCGACGAGGTGTGTAAGCTCTTTGAGCGAATTATCGCGGAACGCCTCGTCGAGCATCTCTCGACGGTGGGGCCAGACCTGGCGGACAACCAGTACGGTTTCCGTCGGGGACCGGCTTGAACCAGCTCGGCGGGATGTGTTGTGCGGTGTTCCACAGGGGTAGGTTCTGGGGCCGCTTCTGTGGAACATCGGCTACGACTGGGTGCTGCGGGGTGCGTGGCCTGAGGGCGTCGGCGTAACGTGCTACGCCAACGATACCCTCGTCACGGCGCGGGGTGCAACGTACCAGGAGGCAGCACTCAAGGTCACGGCGGGTGTTGCTCAAGTCGTGTGTCGGATACGGCGGCTGGGACTGGAGGTGGCCTTGCACAAGTCCGAGGTTCTGTGTTTTCACAAACCTCGGAACGGTCCACCTGAAGGTTCCAGCATAAATGTAGGAGGCGTTAGCATCGGCATCAAGCCCTCGATGAAGTATCTAGGGATCGTACTTGATAGCCGATGGAACTTCGGACCACATTTCCAAAGTTTGGTCCCCAAGGAGACTGTACCTGGGGATCGTGCGGAGTATGGCCCTATACGGGGCTCCCGTATGGGCGGCGCTTTTGACGGCCAAAAACTCAACGCTCCTTAATAGACCGTTGAGGTCCTTGGCCGTCAAAACAATAAGGGGCTACCGTACGATCTCCGGAAAGGCTGCATGTCTCTTAGCCGGGATGGCCTAGCCTAGCCTCCATGGGACCTGGAAGCGAGAGCCCTTGCGTCATTGTTCCAATGGCGCAAGGAGGCGCTGGAGCGGGACCACAGGCCTGCGTCTCGAGAAATCGATGACCAGCGGTCCCAACTCCGCCAGGATCTCATGGAGTCATGGAGGGTGCGACTTGAGCAACCCAAGTGGGGTACCACCATCATTGCGGCGGTGAGACTGATCATGGATGATTGGCTGCAGAGGCAGCATGGTGACCTCACGTATCGTGCGACGCAGATCGTTACCGGGCATGGATGCTTCGGTAGCTATCTGTTTCGCATCCGTCGTGAGGTCACATCCCGGTGTCAACACTGTGAGGTTTCCGACGACGACACCGCACTCCACACGTTGGTGGAGTGCTCAGCGTGGGCGAGTCAGCGCCGGGACCTCGTAGTGGGTCTGGGCGTAGATACCCTCTCGCTGGAGACCAAGCTTCAAGCCATGGTCTCCAGCGGGCGTAGGTGGAACGCGGCCGTTTCCTTCTGCGAGCAAGTCGTGCTCGCGAAGGAGGCGGCCGAGAGGGAGAGGGAGCGTACCCTCCCCGCTGAGTTCCGTAGTCAGCGGCGAGGGCGCCGCAGACACTATTACACCCAAGACCATCGACCTCCATGATCGGGGCCTGAGGACGGCGGGATCACCACCCGTCGTCCTTACAGAAGCAGGCTAGAAGGGTTGCCTGCTGCGGGGCCTTTGCCCCATAGCACGCAACCAGATTCACTCACTGACGCGGGATAAAACCCAACCCCAACGACGCGGGATTCTCATCCCGACCCAACCCCCGCAGAGACCACAGGGGTGGTCAAAGTCCGCCGGGCGCCACTGGAAATAGTTCTGCTTGTAACCAGAGACGCCCGGCAACGGACGTTAGAGTAGCCGCGGCCTTGGGCCGCTGTACTAAAAAAAAATAAAAATAGGCCGTGGTTTCGAGTACTGCCGATGACAGTTTTTGTGATTTTTTTTTTTTCTTAATGTTTACTATAGTTCTATATTATTAGATAAGTGTAGTTCTGTATTATTAGATAAGTGTAGTTCTATATTATTAGATATGTGGAGTTCCAAATTATTAGATAAGGTTTTTTAGTTCCCCGGCACCACTGAAAACACTTCGGAGAGCTCACCTGATGCGCCGGCAATGGACGTAGGGGTGGCCGCGGCATTTTTAAAGAATGAATTTTAAAAGAATAAAAAAATGCATGGTTTATTAACTTTTCACGCCTCCATACGTTAATAAAGTAATTAAAAAGTTAATAAGATAAAAATACAATTGAAAGAAAATGCTCAGATATTTTTATAGCGCCATTCGACTTGAATTAATTTTATTAACAAATAGATAATGGGCCTATTATATAACATCAAAAAGGTAGAAATCCGTCAAATATTTTCCTCCAAATTTCTCGCATCGAAAAATTTCGTTAAATATTTGACTAGAGTATTTCAATAAAATGCTTGAAATTGATCGACATTATAATCATAGAGTTAAAGTTTATTCTTTTTTGGCAAATTAACTTCAAGGAAAAATGCTTTTATGTTGTGTATTCGACATAAGCACAATCAGAAGAGGCTGTTTTATTAAACAGTGTGTCAAGAATAAGTTTATTTGTCATGGCATGTCAATAATGACTGCTTCGGTGGCGTGGTTGGTAGTGCATCCACTTTCGACGCCGGAGTCTCGGGTTCGAGTCCCAGTTGGGACAAACTTTATGTGATGACACATACGTTTGTACCGAAGTCTGGGTGTTTCCTATGTATAATGTGTATGTATTTACAAAAAAATGTATATAAGTATTTATATCAGTTTATCTAGTACTCATATCACAAGCTCTGCTTAGTTTGAGACTAGAAGGCGTAGTGTGAATTGTCTTAAATATTTATTTATTTAGTTATATTGGTAAAGTTACGATTATACCCCACGTCTTCCAAAGAAATCTAAGCCTCTTCATTTAATGACATATAATTTCAGCTAATCCCGTTCAATGCTTGTGCATAATTGAGCAATAAGGCCATGGCACAGTTTTTACAACGTACAATGTTTGCCATGCATTGCGCCTGAAGATTTTTACGGCCGAAAAAACGCGTGTGAACAAGAGGTCAAGTGTGGTACTTATTATCTTTCAGTAACTATTATGTGCAAATTAAGGTTTGATTTAAATACTACGGTAATATTGTGTATTTCTGGGAAACTAAATAATAATAAAAAGGTAGACTAAAGAAAACTATAAGATTACGTAATATATTTTTGACGTCTCAGATTCTAAATCTATTTTAAAACCGCAAAAACATTTAAAAAGAATTTCAGTATTCAGCATTGTCTTGACGCAGCACGTCACTTTCGCTAAATGTCATCGTGAAAAATTTGGTCACTTTAGCACAATGTCACTTTCGCAAAAAACTCACTTTCTTAGAATGTCACTTTATCAAAAATGTCACTTCCTTAGAATGTCACTTTCGCAAAAATGTCACTTTCTCAAAAATGACTCTTTCTCAAAAATGTCATTCAAGCGTTGATTTCGCAGCAACAACCCTTACAAAATCTGGTAAGTAATTATTATTATTTTGTTTCTCATTTCCTTATCCCGGGTCATAGACCCGGGATAAGGAAATGATCTCACATAGGTGAGACCCGAACTTTTGGAAGGCATACATCGAAGATACAGTGGCCCTTTTATTATTATTTTATTTTATTATTATTTATTCTTATTATAGCTTACTAAAAATGTATAAGTTCGTAAATGTTTATAAGGTTCGTAATAAATTAGACGCATTGTTTAATTTTCTACGAGTATAATTGTATAATAATCATAAACATCTTTAATACATAATAGTAAAACTAATATAATATAAGTTACTAAATACCTACTGTCTTTTACTTAAATAATAAGGTCTTGATGAACTCAACTAATAATAATATGTGTTATTATTATTATATCAACATAATAAAAACAACGATTTATTTATTTTTCCTCAAAATGATGAATTATGATTTAGGGTCTGATTTAGTTTTGATATGTATTTTATATGAAAGAAGCAAAAATACAAAATATCACAATAATATTATTATTATTTTTCAAACTACATGAAATACATATCAATATTTGCATTACTTACAAATTAGCTTTAATTAAAACCTACTCTTCAAAAAAATAATGAACTTAACTAATAATAATAAATATTGGATGGAAGCAGGCGTTACCTGGCGAAAATCTATGACAAAGTAATGGTAAGTAAGATGTTAAAACTTTTCAAATTATAATAGCATTATCTTCGCAAAATTAAAGGAAATTAAAACGTCGACAATTGTTTCGCCTCTAAACGAGGCATTATCAAGACTGTCTCAGAGAGAACAGCAAAATATGAAGCCAGAACGTATTTGCTTTTAAGTATGAATGTGTAAATATCGCTAGCGCGATGTAGGATTTGTCACAATAGCTAACGTGGGTAGAAACTACAAGTTATGATAACGCAATTCAAAAATAGGTACTCAACAATATAAGACATTACTCTTTATTTACATAGAAAATGCCAAGTGACACACACAAACCAACAAACAACTACTGTGTCTGTCTGTTCACAAACAAATTAAGTAAAGGAGATGTATGAAAATCTGTTTGTTCGTTGAGTAAGGTGTCCTCATCCCTCCTAACTATTTCCAACCTCTCCCAGACACATAACTTGAACCCTTTCTCACATAAACGTAAAACTTTAAAGGTGTTATTATTGTTCAAGGAATGGCCCGTATCAAGAAGATGTCTTGCGAAATGGGATCTTTCAGGAAAACCGTTGCGAAAAGCTCATGCTATCTATATCTGACTTCAAAGGACCTGCCAGTCTTCCCTACATACTGTATATCACAACCATCGCAACTCAACAAATAAACTCCTGACCTGTGTGAAACCGAAACTAAATCCTTGCCATTACACAACTCCCTCAAGGTGTTCTGGGTTCTAAAAGCTGTAAATTATATATATTGTTATATATAATATATTGTTTTCCCTCAAGATCTTAGCTACACTCAGCGAAATGGAACCCACGAACGGCAAACAGGCAGTGTACTTCCTAGGTGGATCCTGAGATGAATGTAATAAACGATAACTAGCATTTCTACGTTTCTTATTTAACAATGAGTACACCATTCCTACGTTGTAGCCATTACAGTGCGCTATATGACAAATTATGTTTAGTTTCTTGTCATATGCCTGTGGATTTAACGGCACTGCTAATAACCTACTCAATAAGCTGTGGAAAGCTGCCTTCTTGTGTTGCCATGGGTGGTTGGATGAGTAAGGAATAACTGTATCTGTACATGTAGGTTTCCTGTAGATACTAAACTCATGAACCCCACTCCTCCTAGAGATTGATAGGTCTAGAAAGTTAAGTGTAGACTCTGATTCCTCTTCTAATGAGAAATCAATCCTAGGGTGTACTGAGTTCAGGTTAGAAACCAGAACACCAAGTTGACGCCTTGTACCTGTCCAGCAGATGATGATGTCATCCACATATCTAAAATAATATAAAATATGAATATTCCCTACTATGTGATTTGTCTCGAACGAATCCATAAATATATTGGCCATTAAAGGACTTAGTGGCGAGTCCATCGACAAACCATCTTTTGCAGGAAATAACTATTATTAAATTGGAAGTAATTTTGTGTCATACATAATCTTGTTAGTTTTAAAATTTCATCTATTTTATTACAATGGATCTTGAATGGAATTATCAATTAAAAGATAATTGTTAATTTATTTTTTTAAATTTCCAAATTTTCATTGAAAGGTACGTTCGTGAACAAACTCTTTACATCCAGAGACACGAGTCGAGCGTTGGACGGTAGCTTGACATTTCTAATTTTTTCGATGAGGTCAGTACTATTTTTTAATGAAAATTTAGGTTTAAATTCGATGGTTTCTTTAATAAGTGTGTTCAAAAATTTTGATAAATTTAAAAAAATCCCAAGGCACATATGCCTGCGAACAAACAATAATTCAGCGTCGGCTAGGAATTCTATTTTTAAAGCAAAAACAGCGTGGTTGAACTCTGAAATAAGGAGTCTGTTTAGGGTGAGGGATAGCTTGAAGTGGCATTTAGAAGTGTTACACTCTGAGTTGTCTTCAGTCTACACAGAATAGAATTTGATTTGTTGGATCAGAAGGCACGAGATTTGGCTTCAAAATTTATACATAAGAAATTTTTAATTCAATCAAAAAAATTATTTAATTTAAGGGTGGATGGAGGTGAGTTTCTTGACCGAAGGGAGCATGTGGTTTGTAATTACACTTTTTATCCTAGGATCAGGAACCTCACTGATATTCCTCTCAATAATAACGAGGTGTCCCTTTTAAACAAAGGTTTAAAATATTCAATACCAAAATCAATTAATAAAAAATCTTTGGAACCTTTGGCAGTAGATGCTGAAGTACCAATTATTAGAAACAAGGGTGACATATTGTTAAAATCATTGGTAGCACACATAATCGATTCTGTTAGTTTGTCTTGTACTTTTAACTCCGAATTGGCTGTACAAAAGTCGATTCGCAATAAACTCAGAGATAATGAAGTGGTTTTGAGCAAAGCCGACAAGGGTAACACCGTGGTTTTGATCCCTCGGGCAGACTGCATAATGAAGGTCAATGACATCATTTTATCTGATGATTTCCAGCATATAACCTCCAGGTTCCAGGCGGAACTCAAACTTGCAATAAAATTCACGGCTTATTTATACCCTGAGAACTCCTCGTTGCATAGAACATTGATAAACATGAATCCAGGTTGCCCATTGTTATACGGCCTTCCAAAAATACATAAAAAAGGGTGCCCTATTGGGTGCATAAAGGGGAGCTCCAGCATACAATTTATCAAAACTTTTGAACACACTTATTAAAGAAACCATCGAATTTAAACCTAAATTTTCATAAAAAAAATAGTACTGAGCTCATCGAAAAAAATATAAATGTCAAGCTACCATCCAACGCTCGACTCGTGTAAAGACTCTGGATGTAAAGAGTTTGTTCATGAACGTACCTTTCAATGAATTTTGGAAATTTTAAAAAATAAATTAACAATTAAAAGAATCCATTGTAATAAAATAGATGAAATTTTAAAACTAACAAGATTATGTATGACACAAAATTACTTCCAATTTAATAATAGTTATTTCCTGCAAAAAGATGGTTTATCGAAGGGCTCGCCACTAAGTCATTTAATGGCCGATATACTTATGGATTCGTTCGAGACAAATCACATAGTAGGGACTATTCATATTTTATATTATTTTAGATATATGGATGACATCATCATCTGCTGGACAGGTACAAGGCGTCAACTTGGTGTTCTGGTTTCGAACCTGAACTCAGTACACCCCAGGATTGATTTTTCCTTAGAAGAGGAATCAGAGTCTACACTTAACTTTCTAGACCTATCAAGCTCTAGGAGGAGTGGGGTTCATGAGTTTAGTATCTACAGGAAACCTACATGTACAGATACAGTTATTCCTTGCTCATCCAACCACCCATGGCAACACAAGAAGGCAGCTTTCCACAGCTTATTGAGTAGGTTATTAGCAGTGCCGTTGAATCCACAGGCATATGACAAGGAACTAAACATAATTTGTCATATAGCGCACTGTAATGTAATGCTATAACGTAGGAATATGTACTCATTATTAAATAAGAAACGTAGAAATGCTAGTTTTCGTTTATTACATCCATCTCAGGATCCACCTAGGAAGTACACTGCGTGTTTGCCGTTCGTGGGTTCCATTTCGCTGAGTGTAGCTAAGATCATGAAGGAAAATAATATATTTACAGCTTTTAGAACCCAGAACACCTTGAGGGAGTTGTGTAATGGCAAGGATTTAGTTTCGGTTTCACACTGGTCAGGAGTTTATTTGTTGAGTTGCGATGGTTGTGATATGCAGTATGTAGGGAAGACTGGCAGATCCTTTGAAGTCAGATACAGAGAGCATGTATCGGCTTTTCGCAACGGTTATCCTGAAAGATCCCATTTCGTGAGACATCTTCTTGATACGGGCCATTCCTTGAACAATAATAACACCTTTAAAGTTTTACGTTTATGTGAGAAAGGGTTCAAGTTATGTGTCTGGGAGAGGTTGGAAATAGTTAGGAGGGATGAGGACACCTTACTCAACGAACAAACCGATTTTCATACATCTCCTTTACTTAATTTGTTTGTGAACAGACAGACACATAACTTGTGTTGTTTGTTGGTTTGTGTGTGTCACTTGGCATTTTCTATGTAATTAAAGAGTAATGTCTTATATTGTTGAATACCTATTTTTGAATTTCGTTATCATAACTTGTAGTTTCTACCCACGTTAGTTATTGTGACAAATCCTACATCGCGCTAGCGATATTTATACATTCATACTTAAAAGCAAATACGTTCTGGCTTCATATTTTGCTGTTCTCTCTGAGACAGTCTTGATAATGCCTCGTTTAGAGGCGAAACAATTGTCGACGTTTTAATGTCCTTTAATTTTGCGAAGATAATGCTATTATAATTTGAAAAGTTTTAACATCTTACTTACCGTTACTTTGTCATGGATTTTCGCCAGGTAACGCCTGTTTCCATCCAATATTCATTATTATTAGTTAAGTTGATTGTTTTTTTGAAGAGTAGGTGTTAATTAAAGCGAGTTTGTAAGTAATGCAAATATTGATATGTATTTCATGTAGGTAATGCAAATATTGATATGTATTTTATGCATTAATCAAATTTCTTCAAAAGTTTTTTGTGTTGCTTGTCAAAATGTATTTCTTTCGGTCTTCTGTATCCACGTTATGTTTGAAATAAACTTTTCTTGATTCGATTATCTCAATACAGACTTTCCTTTTTTATTTTGAAAAGAAATAAATACAGACCGATGTATGCCTTCCAAAAGTCCGGGTCTCGCATGGACCCGGGATAAGGAAATGAGAAACAAAATAATAATAATTAATTACCAGATTTTGTAAGGGTTGTTGCTGCGAAATCAACGCTAGAATGACATTTTTGCGAAAATGACATATTTGAGAAAGTGACATATTAAGAAAGTGATATTTTTGCGAAAGTGACATTCTAAGAAAGTGACATTTTGATAAAGTGACATTCTAAGAAAGTGACATTGTGCTAAAGTGACCAAATTTTTCACGATGACATTTTGCGAAAGTGACGTTCTGCGTCAAGACCCTTCAAGCTACGGCAACCTATACAATTAAAAGTAACTTTTTATACAAGTTTTTTTTTTTTTTTTTTAATTCCGCGGCCCAAGGCCGCGGCCGCTGTAACGTCCGTTGCCGGGCGTCTCTGGTTACTAGCAGAGGGTATGTCCAGTGGCGCCCGGCGGACTTTGACCACCTCTGTGGTCTCTTCGGGTGTTGGGTCGGGTCGAGAATCCCGCGTCGTTGGGGAAGGGTTTTATCCCGCGTCAGTGAGTGAATCTGGTTGCGTGCTATGGGGCAAAGGCCCCGCAGCACGCAACCCTTCTAGCCTGCTTCTGTAAGGACGGCGGATGGCGATCCCGCCGTCCTCAGGCCCCGATCATGGAGGTCGATAGTCTTGGGCGTAGTCGCGGAGTCTGGGGCGCCCTGGCCGCCGACTACGGAACTCGGCGGGGAGGGTACGCTCCCTCTCCCTCCCGGCCGCCTCCTTCGCGAGCATGACTTGCTCGCAGAAGGACACGGCCGCGTTCCACCTACTCCGGCTGGAGACCATGGCTTGAAGCATGGTCTCCAGCGAGAGGGTATCCACGCCCATACCCACTACGAGGTCCCGGCGCTGACTCGCCCACGCTGAGCACTCCATCAACGTGTGGAGTGCGGTGTCGTCGTCGGAAACCTCGCAGTGTTGACACCGGGGTGTGACCTCACGATGCATGCGAAACAGATAGCTACCGAAGCATCCATGCCCGGCAACGATCTGCGTCGCACGGTACGTGAGGTCTCACCGCCGCGATGATGGTGGTACCCCACTTGGGTTGCTCAAGTCGCACCCTCCATGACTCCATGAGATCCTGGCGGAGTTGGGACCGCTGGTCCTCGATTTCTCGAGACGCAGGCCTGTGGTCCCGCGCCAGCGCCCTTGCGCCATTGGAACAATGACGCAAGGGCTCTCGCTTCCAGGTCCCATGGAGGGGTCCTGGCTAGGAGACATGCAGCCTCTCCGGAGATTGTGCGGTACCCCCGTATGGTTCTGACGGCCAAGGTTCGAAGTGGTCTGTTTAACAGAGTCACGTTCCCCTTGACCGCCAACCTATCCGCCCATACGGGAGCCCCGTATAGGGCCATACTCCGCACGATCCCCAGGTACAGTATCCTGCAGGAAGCGTTGGGTCCCTTTAGGTTGGGCATCAGTCGCGAAAGCGCGACCGATGCCTGCGTCACCTTGGGAACCAAACTTCGGAAATGTGGTCCGAAGTTCCATCGGCTATCAAGTACGATCCCTAGGTACTTCATGGAGGGCTTGATGCCGATGCTAATGCCTCCCACATTTATGCTGGAACCATCGGGTGGACCGTTCCGAGGTCTGTGAAAACACAGAACCTCGGACTTGTGCAAGGCCACCTCCAGTCCCAGCTGCCGTATCCGACCCACGACTCGTGCAACACCCGTCGTGACCTTGAGTGCTGCCTCCTGGGCCGATGTTCCACAGAAGCGGCCCCAGGACCGACCCCTGCGGAACACCGCACGACACATCTCGCAGAGCTGGCCCGAGCCAGCTGGGGAAAGCTATGGCCCTCTCCGAGAGATAGGCCCCGACAATACGACGGAGGTAGAGAGGCGTTTCGTGATACACGAGCGCCTCCCTAACGCAGCTCCATGGCAAGGTGTTGAACGCGTTGGCGATGTCAAGAGACACCGCCACCACCACCTTGCCCTGCGAGACTGCTTCCTCCATCAGGCTCTTCACGCGCATGATCGCGCTCACGGTGGAGCGTCCTCGACGGACACCGAACTGGTTATCCGCCAGGTCAGGCCCAACACTCGTGAGATGCTCGACGAGGCGTTCCGCGATAATTCGCTCAAAGAGCTTACACACCTCGTCGAGCAACACGATCGGCCGGTATCCGGACGGTGAGTCCACCGGCCGCCCCGCCTTACTCATCAGGACCAGTTTCCCCGTCCTCCACACCTTGGGAAACTGGCCCCTTTCGAGGCATACGCTAAAGAGCCCCATCAGTCGAGGCCCGAGTTCTTCGAGGGCCAGGACCCATGCACGGCCAGGAATGCCGTCGGGTCCGGGGGCAGTGATTTTCCGGCGTTTAAGCCGGAGTACTGCTGCACCTAGCTCCCCCACGCTGACTTCGGGTACGTCGTCTTCGCTGGTGCTATCCGCGTCGGGCAGAGACGGAGCCATGCGCGGAGGGACGTGCTCCTCCGCGCTCGTCGGAAACAGTTATACAAGTATTGGGTATAAAACACTTCTTTTCTCTTAAGACATTCAAACGCTTTATTCTGCCGCCACAAAACAGTTTTATCTACCTTTTACATATTCAGCAATTTTTTATTTAAAATGCAATTTTTGTTGAATTAAATTTTTAGCCAAAAAAACTCGGTTCAGTTTTGTGCTTTTTGTCAATCCGTTGTTGGACTTACTTTGTTAATACCTGATATACCTACACGTCACAGTATCGATAGATTCCTAACATCACCATGTCCAAATCCAATTTGTTTTCCTTAGCTCAACCACTGTTGTGCTCAGCAAATACGTACGTAGTAATTACGTTGCGAGTGTTGTATCCTGCAATCAGTCCATTCTGTTGAGGTGCCATTCTGTAGCTACGTTGCCACCTCGCAAATGCTACTGAAACTGCTGACGTAAGCCGAGCGACACAGTGGGAAACACAATTCCAAGTATTGAATAATGATCAGAATTCCACCACAGTAGGTATTAAGCTTATAAATTGGACATATATTTGATAAATGTAACATAAAATGTGCAATATATTAAATAATACAATATAGAGTATACCAGAGTATAAAACATAGAGAATACCACATCTCATAAAAATGGGTTAGCCATATTTATGTGATAAGCGCTCAGACACAAAAATTCATAGTTTTAGACTCTGTCATTTATAAAATCAACCCGAATTATGTTTTTATATTTTTTCTAGTCACAACCCTTCAAGATATCCTTCGTGTATGATATTAGTAAATATATATATATATATATGAATGAATATTAGTTTTGAAACTGGGGTTTACAGGCTAAGTACTTCTTATTATTTACTCATGTACAGTAATGTACACTTACTACTTATGTTATAATAAAGTATATTGAGACAATACAAAGCGATATGTTTCGGTATTTATAGAATTCCATGCGGGATATTGTCGCGGGAGGAAGCCCCTAAAAATTGACGATAATTGTTGCTAGTAGGTACTTAATCATTCGGGTCACCTAATTCTTTGAACATCCTTATATCAAAGACACTTTCAACACTTTCACAATCAAATCTGAATGCTTTGAATATCCGCAGCTAATTCCGTTTGGAAGAAATCTGCTCTAATTATCTGCATACCTTATTAAAAGGACAGTGTAATTTACTTTTACTTCACAAAAGATTCTTAGGGACAAATTAAAGGAGAAAGCATTGTTAAGAATTTTTCCAAGCGAATTAAAGCAGTAGGTATATTCATATACTTTAGTATATAAAGAGTGTTCACACCAAAATTAAGTGAACCTTCGCTGCAAGTGGACGAGATAATCGGTAGACAAAGACACGAACAAGACATTTAGAAAACAGTTTTAATAGTTTAAAGGTTAGGCAAATTTCGTTCTGTTCCAATCATGGCAGATGGACTTTTTCAGTGGATAGCCCTTTTTTTAAGTCCGTGGCCCAACGCTGCGGCCGCCGCCCCTACATTCATTGCCGGATGCCTCAAGTGCGCCGTCGGTCGGATGAATTCCCAGTGGCACCCGACAGTGAGTATAGGCCAACATTTACTTTTGAAAGTAATAGGTTTGTCGTTCTTATAACTTCCAAGTAAATTCTCCAAGGGATCCAAGCAGAGAACAATAGTGGACGGAGGCCTTTCTTTATAATTTCTGCTAGTGATATTTAGGTATGTGAAACCTATAAAACAAAACAAAAACTATTGTTATAATTTTGATGACAGTTTCTCAGCAGTAAAACAAATTGCTCCTCACTATGATGTTACAACCGTCAGTGCGGACACAAAGCTGTCTTTAACCATTATTAGATTGTGTCACTAATAGTTTCTCAAATTAATCGGCTTTAGCACCATATATCAATTCGGACTGTCGGAAGACTTCCGAGACATTGCATGTGCTGTTTCCCAAATGCTGTACATCAAAAAAATATTAGACATAGTTTAATATTTACCTACATATAATTACTTCTATATCCCCAGGACTGGCAGAGGTGTGTAATTATATGCGAAACACCCATTTTTCAAATACTAGTTGAGCTAGCACTAAAATATTAACGGTGTAAAAGAAGTACATAAGCAGGACCAAAGTTCAAAAAGATTTAAACTAGAAATATTTGTGTGCTTATCAACCGAACATAATAAGACATTTTCTGAAATGAGGCCTTTACCTCTAATTAATTTCCAGATAACTGAAACTTAATCAGGAAATTACTATTCTGTGTCTCTATAATAACAGTTCCGAACGATCTCAGTTCTGAATTGAACTCCATTTTACAGTAACAATATCATTGTGCACAGATTTAAGCAAAAAATAATAAGCAATTTGAATGCCTTTATTAACTTAATGTCTTTATAAGTTCTCTATATTCCGAGATTAAGATCCTGCGACTTTAGCAGCAAAAGCCGTGTCATGTCAAAGCTGCGAGGAAGTAGCAATTGAGGAAGCTATTCAGCATAATCCCACGTCTCATGGGTCCACAAGAGTCGAATAACACTAGGGCTATTCGGTGATGATAGTATATATATTGTAGATAGATTGAATAAAATTAGTACGAAAACAGAGCATGAGTATTTAAAAGCCTTAAAAGAAGAATACATAGTAACAAAATAAAAAAAAAATAAAAAAAAAAAGTCACGAGCCGTTCTGATCTAATGCTAATGCTGCACTAGAATTTTTTTTTTCTTATATTTAAAGTAATTTGTTTGTTTTTTTCCATTTTAGATAACAATATCTTATTTAAAATATTCCATTCCTTAACAGATAGCCATTATTTTTTTTGCTAAACAAAAAAAAAAACAGATCACCAGATGGGAACTCTCACGACGATTGTAAAAATTAATCGACTGAAAAGGGTCACTTTATGTCTTAAGACTCTAATAACAATAAATCATTACGTCACGCTACCTAAATCCGAAAGGAGTGGAATACAATGGCATTATGGAAACTTACCAATATCCAATCTAAAAGATATTAAATCGTGATAATTCCTCCTTGCGCCAGAGTTAATCCGTTGATCAGCAGGGCACCCCTTGCAGGAGCTTGATTTCGACCTCTAAGTTCTTGGTAAAACCACTATACAATGCACCATCATCATCATCCACCGAGCCGTTTCCCAACGAATTTGGGATCGGCTTTCCAGTCTAACAATGCACCATATTTTATAAATACTCATATACGACCTCAACATTTAGGCCCTATTGGAATTCAATCATCTGATCAAACAATACTAATTTACTCAATTACTAGATGATTCTGTTACAAGAGCACGACTATGTAGGTACTCATATTATTTAAGTAGGTACTGTAGCAGATTACCTTAGTATTACGCGTGGAGTCGAATATCTTCCCGCTTGCACAGCAACTATCTGTTTCATTCTACAACCACCACCACCTACTTAACAGCAAGATGGAGGGACGTGCCCGCCTATTTAAACCGCACGCGCAACGATCAAGTTGTCATTCGACCGTTAGGAGACGCTGAGTGAGATAGCCCCGCAGTCCACTCAGTAGTCTGGTAGAAGCTAACCTGAGCGATAGCCCCGCAGTCCGAAGGTTCAGCTAAGTATTGAGGTCTTTAGAGGAGATAGCCCCGCAGTCCCTCTTTAGATCCTCACACAGCGTAGGGAGGTGAGGAGCGATAGCCCCGCAGTCCTCTTCCACCTCAAATAGGGTTGTAACATTGTATGTATACATATAAGTTTGTATCATTATATATAACAATAAACCAGATATATGGTCAAGCAAGTCAACAGACGCCTTTGATTTCTACTCTGGACACCCTAACCTCCTACAGTACTTAATATAATGCGCTACCTACACTACTATCATATTGTATTTTGATATTGAGATTGATTAAATTCTTCTAACTTAATTATAAATCATTGTTTCATTCGATTTTTTTTACTTGTTCATTATTGTTTTTTGGGCTCGTGGTCTAGTAGAATCAAAAATTCGACCTGTCTAACTACCGAACTTCAATATAGACCATGGGCTGTGGAGGTCAGATGGCAGTCGCTTCACGGAAAATTTCTAAATTCAACTGAATCGCAGTTAGATTAGAAAGCCGACCCTAACTGCGTTGGGAAAAGGCTCGGTGAATAATGATATTGTTTCTTTGAATATTGTTAATGAATGTAGGTACCTACTTACCTTGAAACTGTTGTTCATGTTCACTGAATATTGACTTCTAATTATTTTTTAAATTTAGAGTGGTTTAATAATATAATAATAAATATTGTTGGACATGCTCACACAACGTCATCTAGCCCAAACTAAGCTCTAAGCTTGTGCTATGGGATCTAGACAACTGATAAACATACTTATACTAAATACATACATAACATACATAGAATACACCCAAACTTCGAAACAAACATTTGTGGATCACACAAATATTGGATTCTACCCGGGAATCGAACCCGAGACTCGGGAGTCGAAAGCCGATGAACTACCGACTACGCCACCGAAGCAGTCAAAATATCAGACCTTCACGAAAATAAACTGTGGAATAGACATTTTAAAATTGATTGGCTATTTTAACATTTTATTTATACCCATCTGACATTGGAAAACTGGCACGAATGAATAAATATGCAAATTCGTACCGCAACTGCAATAGTTTGAGGACAGAAACTATTTCCGTCGTTTCCTATAACACATTAAATATTTTCGTATATGAATGAATACATGCAATATTTTTAAATATTTTATTGTGTATAAGATAGTAGTACACATAAACTGCCTCCCCTTTGGGGCTACAAGGTTTTGTGAGTGTATGATGTTACGATATATGATGATGATATCATGTTATATGTGATTAATTGCGCCGGACGCCACTGGGAATTCTTTCAGTACACCTTAAATAAATAAATTCATTATATGACTATAACTAAAACTTAATGTACTAACGTGTTAAATTGAATTAAATAAATATAATATAATGTGCTAATTTAAATTTAATATATATTATACGTAGGTCACACTATAAGTTTTGCGTAACTTAAACAAACAACATGTTAAAACCAAAATGTTATGTTTATTGCTTTTCAAAATACTCTCCTTTACATTTTGAACATTTTTTCATGCGATCGAACCATTTTTTAAAACAGGAGGACCACAGATCTGAATGCATGTTTTCTACGTGCTGATTGAACGCTATCACTGCCTCGTCGGAGTTGGTAAAAGTGAAACCTCTCATCAAATCTTTGATTTTGGGGAAAATACAGAAATCACAGGGTGCTAGGTCGGGGCTATGCGCAGGATGGGTGACGAGTTGTACTTTTTCGGAAGCTAAAAATGACTTTGTTTTGTTGGCCGTGTATGAAGAAGCGTTGTCATGATGTAGGAGAACGCGGCTTTTGGGTCGTCTTTCGCGAACTTTTTCTAACACCCTGGGTAAACAAATGGTAGAATACCACTCGGCATTAACACTCTTTTGATCTTCAAGTGGAATTGTACAGATGAGACCCGTAGCTGAGAAAAAAAACGCGATCATTGTTTTACCAACGTTTCTCGCCTGCCTCACTTTTGTTGGCTTGTTCTCATGTTCAAACACCCATTCACAACATTGCTGTTTTTTTTTCGGGTTCAAAACAATAAATCCACGTTTCGTCTCCTGTGACAATTTCATAAACAGCATTAGAATGTCCGTGGTTGTACTTCAGTAGCATCTGTGAACACCATTCCACGCGAGCCCGCTGCTGCTCCGCTGTCAGTTCATGAGGGATCCAACGACAACAAAGTTTCCGAACTTTCAATTCTTCGTGTAAAATTTTCTGGATTTGACTCATACCAATCCCCAATAGTCCTCGAATTGTCTCATAGGTAATCCGCGGGTTTTCTTCAATTAACCGCTTAACAGTAGCCACATTATTTTCGTTGACGGCAGTTGAAGGCCGCCCTTCACGAAATTCGTCATGTAAAGAAACTCGGACTCTCTCAAATTCAGCAAACTATCGCCTTACGGTGCTCAAACAAGGTGGTTCTCTCCCAAAAGCATTTTGAAGACGAGCGGCATAGTCTTGCGGAGAGAGAGAACTTTTAAAATCATAAAAAATTATCGCTCTAAAATCTTTTCGACTTAATTCCATTTTCGTTGCATACGTAGAACTTTGATGTGTGATAAAAAACAATTGACAAATGATTTCCCGCCAATTGTTTTTTTTTTATTACTTAGAAGGTTGCAAAGTTTAAGAAAATATAACATTCGAAATTCAAATAGTTCCGATTAGCTAGAAGTGCAAAACTTTTAGTGTGCCCCATGTATTATGTAATGTGTAAACACAGATAACTAGGTCGCCGCAGTCGCGAAACGTACCGTTACGCTGCAGTATATATTTGAGCGAAGCTAGTTTAAATTCAAAATTCTGGCTTCGTAAGAACCTGGGTAATTCTGTAAGCTTTTGACGAGTGCAAGAAAATCCGAAATCGGCCGAGTATTCCCCGAGAAACGATTTAAATAAATCGTACCAAAAATATTTTGATTCACCCGTTGAGAGCTCCGCTCGCCTTCGGCTCGCTCCGGTCAATAACTATACCATAACTAAATTTTAAATTGAGAACTATACTGACATAGGCTATAAGATTTTTGCTACTAACCATCGATGGACATTGTCTGAAATGACATTGTCTGAGGTGACGTAATCGGGTTTAGGGATCGAACCGCAAAATTAAGTTTGTTTTTTATTGTATATAGTTTTCCGGGATAAAAAGTACCCAGCGTGGCGCCTAGGATATTAAAGAATAATTATACCAAGTTTCATTGTAATCAAACTGGTAGTTTTTGCGTGATGCCTGAACAAACTGACAGACGAAAAAATTTTAATCACATTTTTGGGTTCGGTGTCGGTCTAGTAACAGCCCCGCTATTTATTTTTCTGATATTTTCAATGTACAGAATTTTCACTTCTACAGATTTATTATAAGTAGGTAATATAGATAAGGTAGGTAGGTACTCTTACCTACACATTAATAACATTTTTTTAGTTTAGTTATTTGTTTTATATAAGTTATGTTCAATTAAAATATTAAGAAAGAAATTATAAATAGATCACAAAGACTGATGTCATCGACGGGACTCGAACCCACGGCCTTTCCCTAACAGGGGGACTGGTCTGACCAACTGAGCTACGATGACCACTACCGACGACATCGAATTTTTGATTCATATCATATTCATAATTTCTAGATCGCGCTATTAAGGTTAACGTTGGATCTACCTACCGCAGTTCTACCGAACTGACAGTACCGGTGTATCGTGTTACAACGATATTTAAACACTGAATTTTTAGATGAATCCTGAATATAAATAATGGAGGTAAAACTCTACCTCCATTATTTATAATTTTGGGTAAGAACTTTTTTTTTTGAAATTTTCTCCTCTTTATGAATCTTTTTTTAAAATTTCTAAAATATTAATAGTTTTTAAGTTATTGCCAAAAAAATAATACCTTTTTTTCATCTTAATTTGTTAATAACTTTTGCAATTTTTATCATGCAGTAAAATGCTTCCGAACAATTTTTCTAGACGTCGTTATTCCGAATTCAATGAGCCTTCGCACATATTTTTAGGACCTATATCAAGAATTAACACGATTTTGAACTTGTTGACTAGACTAATTGCTATTACCGGGTATATTTTCTTAAGCCGCGTACGTCCGTCAGCAGGTTCGATGTAAACCTGAAGAACCTGAGATGTTAATGGGTGGTACTTATCTACGAGTCAAATAATTGATATTAAAGACCTGTCTATTAGTAATTGCAATTTACTACGTTTTTTTTAACTTAATTAATTATGATTAAGTAACTATACTTACCATAATATTGAAACCCAAAAAAGAGCTAAAGCACCAGGATCAGATCAAATAACCAATGAATTACTTTTAGCCGGTAAGACTTCCATTGCCCCAATTCTCACTCACATCTTTTTTTTTTTTTTTTTTTTTTTTATATTTGGTTCGCCAAATTGACGCCGCCCGCCTGGTGGTAAGTCGTGACGACGTCTAGCGATTGTGGGCCACTCTCACAGCACACATTACTATTGAGAGTGGCCCTCAACTTGACGACCTACTGATGTGCCTCTTCACGCTCCGCTTAAAGAACCCAGGATTATATGTGGGAGGAAACACGTGCACAGGCAGGGCGTTCCAGGCCACTATCGTTCGGCAGAGAAACGAACGTTTAAAACGTTCGGTTCTCGCGAACATGCTATCCACTGTGTGGGGGTGGCATCTCTGCCCGGCACGAGTCGTTCGGGATCGGAAGGAAGAGGGTGGGATCAGATTGAAGAGCTCTTCAGAACACTCGCCGTGGTAAATACGGTAGAATGCGGCCAAGGAAGCTATTGTTCGGCGCTGAGCTAGCGGCTCAAGGCTTCCCGTTACCTCCGGACAACCAATAATACGGATAGCCCGTCGCTGCATAGCGTCGAGAGCGTCCAGCAGATACTTCGCGGAGCCGTCCCAGAGGTGAGAGCAGTATTCGACGCAGGGTCTAATCTGCGTCTTGTACAGCAGACACCTCTGGTCCGGTGTAAAGAATCTCTTTACCTTATTCAGTATTCCTAGTTTCCGCGAAGCTAGCCCTATACATCTTTCGATGTAGTTTTTATTATTGAGCTCTCGACGAACGTCTATGCCAAGGATATCAAGGTTGTCCTTCATTGGTAATAATGCATTCTGAAGAGAGGGTAGGGGAAGGAAAGGGGATTTCTTCGCAGTAAATGCACACGCCTGTGTTTTGCGGGCATTGAACTCGACCAGGTTCTCGGTACCCCATTGAGAGATACTGTCGAGGTTACGGTCGAGATCAGCCACGAGTCGTCGTCTCTCCTCCTCAATCTCAGATCGCCCCGCCGTCGGACGAACCGAGTAACTCCCGTGCAGTGTGCTGTCATCTGCATAGCAATGAATGTTCCCGAGGGATAGCATATCATTGATATGCAGAAGAAAGAGAGTTGGTGATAGTACGGACCCCTGCGGTACCCCGGCATTCACTTGCAAGAAGCGAGAAGCCTGGCCATCGCAGAGGACCCGCACTCGGCGCTCGTTTAAAAAGCTGGCAATCCAGCTGCACAGTTGAGGAGGTAGACCATATGCCGGAAGCTTGGAAAGGAGCGAAGCATGCCAGACCCTATCGAAGGCTTTGGCGATGTCCAGGCTAATAGCCAAGGACTCGCCGTGCCTTTCCATAGCCCCACCCCAGACATGCGTTACGAATGCCAGAAGATCACCCGTTGATCGCTTTGGCCTGAAGCCGTATTGTCGATCATTGATTAGCGAGTGATCCTCTAGGAATTGCATGAGCTGCTTATTTATAAGGAGCTCAAGCACCTTGCAAATGACTGAGGTGACAGCTATGGGTCGATAGTTGCCTGGATCGGACCGATCCCCTTTCTTGGGGATCGGTTGTACGTTCGCCTCCTTCCAGACCTCCGGCACGAGCCCTGAAGAGTATGACAGGCGGTACAGACGCGTTAATACTGGAGACAACTCAGCTGCACATTTTCGTAGCACCACCGCCGGAATGCCGTCAGGGCCACTGGCTTTCCGCGTGTCGAGTGACCGCAGCACTGCCCGTACATCACATTGCCTGATAACAATATCAGGCATTGTGTGGCCACAGTTGGCGATGGCGGGGGGCTGCAGGCCACGGTCGTCGACCCGGGAATTAGCCGCAAAGAGGTCTGCGAGCATATCCGCTTTCTCTTGGGCTTTGTGAGCCAGTGTTCCATCTGGGTAACGCAGCGGTGGCAGCGAGGGCTGACAAAAGTTAGATTGCACGGCTTTGGCCAGTTGCCAGAATCCACGGCTGCCCGTGGGATGGGAAGTGAGCTCCTGACCAAACCGCGCGACGCGCTGGGCATCCGCTCTCTTAAAGGCCCTCTTACTCGACTTTGTGGCCCGGTTGTACGCTGCTTTGAGGTGGCCCACGTTTGGGTCGCGCACAGCCCGGGCCCTGATCCAGGCGCGATATGCCGACTGTTTTTGTCGAACAGCTTTGGCACAATCTCGCCCGAACCAGGGACGGGCTCTGCGGATACTGGCGACATCAGTGAAAGGGATGTAATAATCCATCCCTAAACTGATCTCGCCAGCAATAGCAGAAGCACTATCCGAAGGAGCCTTTCCTACAAAGCAGCGCTGGCTCCAGGGGACGGACGCAAAATAATCGCGTAGACCGTCCCAATCCGCTGACGAGTAGTGCCATAGTCGTCGTGACGTTTGCACAGGACGTGCAGGAGGTGACACCTTCATGCCAGCGTGAACAACACAGTGGTCGGAACTACCCAGTGGGGCTCCTACCGAAACACTGTACTGGGCTGGGCGACTCGTCAGCAGTAGATCCAGCAGAGCGGGCGCGTGATCTGACCTGTCTGGTATCCGGGTGATCCCGCATACCATCTGGGTCAGACCGTGGGAGAGAGCGAACGCATGGGCGGCTCTACCCGCATGATCAGTCTTGAGGGACCCCAGCCATTCAATGTGATGGCCATTGAAGTCCCCCAGAAACACTAGGTCAGCGTTCGGGAACCGCACCTGCGCTTCATCAGCCGTCTCGCTGAGGTACTGGAAGAGCTTTGTTGTCTCAGAATCCCCTGTGTGGGATCGGTAGACGCACACGTAGATCTGGCTCATAGAGCCATGGTCTACGTGCAGCCAAAGGACGGAATTGGAGGGGTTCTCTAGGCAGCGCAACCGGCGGCAGCAAACATCCGCCCTAACGAACACGCACACCCCGGCTTTGTCTCGAAATTGTTCCTCGATGACATAGCCGGGGTAACACAGGTAAGACGTGTCGTCAGGGCGGCGTATTTGTGTCTCCGTGAGGAACATCACAGCGGGCCGTGCCGTCTCAAGGTGGTGGTGGACGGTATCGAGGTTCGCATGGAGTCCACGGACGTTAGTGAACTCCACCTCGAAATGTGAAGTTGTGGGGTTTCCTAGGGCCGCTGTGTAACGTTTATTTCTTTTTTGTTGCACTGCCATTGTAGATTTTGAAGAAGAAGCGTGAAGACAGGGCGACATTTGGTGCAGCAGTAAGTGACAAAGCGCAGGGGCTAGCTTTGTCTAGAACCGTGTGGTTAGGTCGGAGCCGACCCGCCGGACGGAAGGGCTCCCAAACCCCCCTGATGCAAGGCCGCCGCTACCCCACACCGGTTACCACCCGGAGCGGCGATCCCACATCAGGATTATGCGCAACATGTGGGGCAGCCTCCTGGGGTGGTTGGCCCCAGGCGGGCCCCATGACTGTGTTGCGGGCGGCCGCGGCAACGCCGTTGCTAAGGGTCTCCCTGGCCGGCGAATCGACCCACACCACCCACACTAGACTCCGTTTCGCCCCCACTGGTCCCATGCCTGCTGCACCATACATCGCCCCGGGCCCGGCGGTGCAGCTGCTGAACCCCTAACGCAACCCAGCCTGGGCTGGGTTACTTGGGGGGCTTTAGCACAGCTGCACGGTGGTACCCCCCCGGACCAACACTGTTGTACCACCTGGTACCCACGTAGGGGCCGAAGCCACTCCATAGGTACCGTAAATTAACGAGCCTCGTCCGTTTATCAGCAGGTGCGCCACTAGCAGGTGAGGTCGCTGGGGCCCTATAGATGTTGGTAGAGCCCCTTTGCACCCAATATCTACAATGAAGACCTAAACAGCGAAATAATTCCTCAGCAATAGACTTCTTCGACCATTATTCTGATACACAAGAAAGGAGACAAGAACGAAATAAACAACTACAGGCCGATCAGTCTAATGACGAACATCTACAAGGTCTTTGCGAAGGTAATCCTCAAACGCATAACAAAAACACTTGATGAGAACCAACCCAAGGAACAAGCGGGGTTCAGAAGTGATTTTTCCACCATAAACCACATATTTGTTGTGAAACAAGTCTTCGAAAAGAGCAAAGAATATTAAATTCCCTTTTACTGCTGTTTTGTCGACTATAACAAGGCTTTTGACTCCCTAGAACATGAACGCATATGGATATCTCTCAAGAATCAGGGAGTTGACAATAAATATATAAGAATAATACGAAACATATACAGAACAAGTACAGCTAGAGTCAAATTAGAAAGAGAAGGAGAGGATATCAAAATAGAAAGAGGAGTACGACAGGGAGATCCTTTATCACCAAAACTATTCTCAGCCGTTCTTGAAGACATCTTCCGACATCTTGACTGGGACAGCTTTGGTCTTAATACAAATGGAGAGAAACTAACTCACTTGAGATTTGCCGACGACCTAATTATATTCGCATCAACAAAAGAAGAACTCCAACAAATGCTTAACCAGCTGGACTACGAAAGCCGAAAAGCAGGACTTACCATGAACACCGAGAAAACCAAAATGATGACAAACGACACTCAAGTACCAATAAACATAAACAACAATAATATCGAATACGTAAATGAGTACACTTATCTAGGTCAAATAATATCGCCAACAGACTTAATGTCAAAAGAACTAGAAGTAAGGACAGCTAATGCGTGGAAAAGATATTGGTCGTTTAGGGAGATTATGAAAAACAAAGAAATGAACATGTACTTCAAGAGAAAACTGTACAATACATGTATTCTCCCAGTTCTAACATACGGGTGCCAGACCTGGGCCCTAACAAAAGCTCATGTCAAAAAGTTAGAAGTCTGTCAATCTGCCATGGAAAGAAGTATGCTCGGCAAAAGGAAATTAGACAAAATTAGAAACGAAACACTAAGAAGACGAACAAAAATAGAAAATGTTACACTCAAAGTAAATACACTAAAGTGGAGATGGACAGGACACACAATAAGAGGAAAAGAGAAGTGGAGCAAAATTTTGATGAATTGGTTCCCGAAATACAACAAAAGAAAGAGGGGGAGACAGTTTAAAAGATGGGTGTCGGGAAAGAGAGATGGGGAGTGTTTACATACTTGATATTTAGTTTCTCATATTGCCCGGTAACCAGCTTATTCAAACATCTGCCATTCATCACAGGTCGAAGTACACGACGCGTAGATTAACCGAAGACATACAGCATAAATTCACCATCTGAAATGAAAGTATCCGTTGATTCCAATTGAATGGAATCACCTGGGTCTTCCTTGTATCTGCATGTAACTCGTATGCAGAGAAATAATTTAGATGAGGTACATTCCGTGGCGTAGGTTGTTAATCGGTCATACACTAGCTATTCTGGTCATATACTACTATACAATGTGCATCTCATTGCTTGTTGCAACCCAAGGGAATTATGACCAACATATATTCTATGGTGACGCAGGACCATAGAACGGCAGAAAGTACCAGGCTCTACGTACTAGTTGAGCCGTGATGCACGCTTCACACTATTAGAAGCAAGCCAACCGCTTTACTGGACTCTTTCACCAGCGGTCCCCTTTGGCATGGGCTATAATTACCCTTTCACGCAGACTCAGGCCTTAGAGAATCGTGAAAGGCGTTTACACACAAATTATAATAGGTTCAGGTTTAAACTAGTATTAATACAAGTGAGACTCAGCTTTTTCTAGGTCAGCCAACGTTCAGATAACGGCTCGTGACAGCAGCAACTCAGGATATGAACCGCTGATCTACCACGGAGTGCCTCTCTACCTCCGTCGCATTGTCGGGGCTTATTTATCCGAGAGGGTCATAACTTACCCTAGCTGGCTCGGGCCAGCTCGGCGAGATGTGTCGTGCGGTGTTCCTCAGGGGTCGGTCCTAGGACCTCTCCTGTGGAACATCGGATACGACTGGGTGTTGCGGGGTGCGTTGCCTGAGGGCGTCAGCGTAACTTGTTACGCGGACGATACCCTCGTCACGGCGCGGGGAGCAACGCACCAGGAGGCAACACTCAAGGTCACGACTGGGGTTGCTAAAGTCGTGGGTCGGATACGGCGGCTGGGGCTGGACGTGGCACTGAATAAGTCCGAGGCTCTGTGTTTTCACGGACCTCGGCGCGGGCCACCTCCAGGATCCTGCATAAATGTAGGGACCGTTAGCATCGGCATCGAGCCCTCCATGAAGTATCTGGGCCTCGTACTCGATGGCCGATGGAACTTCGGACCACATTTCCGAAGTTTGGTCCCCAAAGTGACGGGGGCAGCAGCCGCGCTTTCGCGACTGATGCCCAACTTAAAGGGACCCAACGCTTCCTGCAGGAGACTGTACCTGGGGATCGTGCGGAGTATGGCCGTGTACGGGGCTCCCGTATGGGCGCCGAGACTGACGGCCAACAACACCGCTGTTTTACACAGATCGTTGAGGACCTTGGCCGTCAGAACAATAAGAGGGTACCGCACGATCTCCCTAGAGGCTGCATGTCTCCTAGCCGCGACCCCTCCATGGGACCTGGAAGCGACAGCCCTTGCGTCATTGTTCCAATGGCACAAGGAGGCGCTGGAGCGGGACCACAGGCCTGCGTCTCGAGAAATCGAGGACCAGCGGTCCCATCTCCGCCAGGATCTCATGGAGTCATGGAGGGTGCGACTTGAGCAACCAAAGTGGGGAACCACCACCATCGCGGCGGTGAGACCGATCATGGAGGAGTGGCTGCAGCACGGTGGCCTCACGTATCGTGCGACACAGATCATCACTGGGCACGGAAACTTCGGTGAGTATCTGTTTCGCATGCATCGTGAGGTCACACCCGCGTGTCAACACTGCGAGGCTTCCGGCGTAGACACGGCATTCCACACGTTGGTGGAATGCTCAGCCTGGGCGAGTCAGCGCCGGGACCTCGTTGTGGGCCTGGGCGTGGATACTCTCTCGCTGGAGACCATGCTACGAGCCATGGTCTCTAGCGAGAGTCAGTGGAACGCGGCCGTTTCCTTCTGCGAGCAGGTTATGCTAGTGAAGGAGGCGGCCGGTAAGGTGAGGGAGCGTATCCTCCCCGCTGAGTTCCGAAGTCTGCGGCGAGGGCGCCGCAGGCGTGACTACGCCCAGGACCATCGACCTCCATGATCGGGGCCTGAGGACGATGGATTAGCAACCCACCGTCCTTACAGAAGCAGGCTAGAAGGGCTGCGTGATGTGGGGCTGCATCCTACGCACGCCTTCACTCACCGATGCGGGATAAAACCCGACCCCAAAGATGCGGGATAAAACCCGACCCCAAGGATGCGGGGTAACACCCGACCACCACGCAGTGGCCACACGGGTGGCCAAGGTCCGCCGGGCGCCACTGGGAATTCTCTCAGTCTTTACCAGAGGCGCTCGGCAATGGACGTAGGTGTGGCCGCGGCCCCAAGCCGCGGATTTAAAAAAAAAAAAAAAAAAAAAAAAGGATATGAACCGCTCGTACGGCAGCGACTGTTCCGTGGAATTAAGATTTTCAACACACGCGTAACTATCGTACTTATCAGCTTGTGCTAATATTAAACGGTTATATACTCTGCACTAGACGCGAATTTTCTGTATTAGAGGATCCTTGAACGTAAGATGCTTAGTAGGATTCCCACGCGATACTGAAAATTCCCAGGTAACATTAAGAGACGGGAAGATATTTGAATTTATATTAAGAATAGAGAATTTATTAGTGGTCAAAGATCTTACCATAGACTTCAAAATGAGTTTATATCTCGCGATGGGAAGATGCGCGACAATGGGAGGATGAGATAAAGTATACGGCAGGGAAAACATGGACGAGGACAGCGAGAGATAGGGAAGATTGGAAGAGGTTGGAGGAGGCCTTTGCCAAAAAAGGGCAAACAGATAGTGTCGATGTCGTAGTGTGAAATATAAAAATTCTTAAAAATGTATCTGTAATAAAAGGCTTAAAATAAATAAATAAATAAAAACTATGCTTACCTATATTGTAAAACTAGCGGACGCCCGTGGCTTCACCCGCTTGACATATTAAATACATAAAAAAACCATTCTCAAAAACCACTCTATCCTTCACTCTATCCCTACCAAAATCCTTTGCGTAGTTTTAAAGATCTAAGCATATATACATAAAAAATGGAAGCGACTTTGTTTTATACTATGTTGTAAAATATAACAGTTCAGTCGCTAAGAAATAAACTTTGAAACACACTGGTCCTTCACATACGACGTATGCCATGCGAACGTGGGAAACAGTCAGTTATCTACGTGCTATGGCACTTTAAACGTGTGTGACAGCGTCGTACGCGTGGGATAGCATAGGACCACGCCAATCTGGCGCGGTGACGCATAAGGCAGCGTGGTGAATGACCAGTGTGTTTGTTATCATACAAATTGTATAGGCCAGATCCGGTTCAGATGTCATAATGCATGTTTTACGTCGCATGGGACGAGTTTGCCCGTACGTTAATTGAGATCTAAAACTAAGTAGATACTTAAGAAAGACGGAAAGACGTGTCGAAAAATATAAAGGTAATAAATTCTACAATATGTAGTGTTCTTCAATAGCCAGTAGGTATGCGCTTAGAAAACTTTCCTCTCAAGAATGATTTCCATTACTGAATACATTAGCGACTCAAAGCCGTTTAAATGCAATATACGTTTGATAAATTACACAGTCGAATGCTGAGTTTTGACACAAATTATTAATAATGGTTTAACTTTGGGCTCTTGCACAACATGCAATTTAAATACAAATTGAATAAATATGATATACCCCGACTGTACCAGCGAGGGTTATGTTTTACACTATTTGCATTATGTGGCTCGACGGATTTTAATGAATGAAGTTTGAAATTAAAGGTAAAAATACCTACGTCATGTTCCACGTGTCATCAACAGACCATACAGACATCCTCAATTTAAATAACCCCATATAAACACGCCTATATCTTCATTTTTAGGGGAGGGCGGGCAGGCAGGCGGCGGGATCGCTCTGATTTGTATTGGTGGTTTTCGGCGGCAATTACATTTTATTTCAATCTATTCTATTTGGGATTTACTGTGGCTCATAACAAGTAACAGCTTTTGTGACGATAACTTTTTTTATGAACCAATGCCTGCATTTTTTGTAAATTATTGAACTAACTTTGAATTGAAAGATATACCTACATATATACATACTACATAGATGTACTATACTCGAAGTTTACCATACTCAAATCTGTCAGCTGAATAGGTACCAACTTGCCGTAAAAGTCTGTAATACGAGAGCATCACCAAGGTTTTCTTTGGTCCATTAATTTACAGTCTTCATAAGTTTACTTGCAGTTTCTTATACTTTAGGATCTAGCAGATGTTCTTACCTATGTAGCGATTGCGTCATATCATTGCATTTAACTGCAATAAGTATAATTATAAACTTTGTTTTAAAACTGAATTCGTGTTTTGTATTTGACATTTAACCATACTGTTGTATAATTGTAAACTTGTAGTTTCGAAGTCTGTGCATTTAAAATATTTGCACAGCTGTGAGGATCTATTGTAACACACTTTATTGAAACTTTTGTAAGTTATGTACAACGTATTCTCCACGAACAAAACTTGGAAAATACATTGTAAAAGGCACAGGTAGGAATATGAAAGCGATGTGGAGTCGCGTACGTATGTAAACACTTTAGTTAAATTTGAACAATTTTATAAGGGAATCTGTACTGCGTAGATAATTACATAATTACAGTCTGTTCTGTTTGAGTAAGGATCAACGTAAATGTATATTTCAATTAATAAAACAATTAAAGTTACTTTATGGCTTTGTACCTCGAAAACTATGTCATAGAGCGGTACTTGTTACGGATGTATTTACTTAAATAAAATATATATTATGATTGATATCATGGTAGTTTTGATGGCGCTTTTACCATGATGACGCCAGCTGCATACGGTTGACGGTATTTAACAAATAGGAATTTTCAGGGAACGAGTTTTGTAAAAATAGAAATCATAATATATACTCGTATATCTAATGAAAACATTAATAATAGAGTAATGATAAGTAAGATGTTAAAACTTTTCAAATCATAATAGCATTATGTTCGCAACATTACAGGACACTAAAACGTCGACAATTGTTTCGCCTCTAAACGAAGCATTATCAAGACTGTCTCAGAGAGAACAGCAAAATATGAATTAATAATTAGAGACAAAGTTTGTTTTTTAAGACGCTACCTCAACTATTTAAAATTTCTATGAGCTGTAAATAGTTGTGTTCGATGATTGAGACTATAAGGCGATGGAACATCAACGAGTAGAAGTGTAATTGTACTAAGGTCAAAACGTCACATTCGTCAAAATGTACAATGGTCAAATAGTACAGCAATGGGTAATTGTCAGGGAGTACATATGGCATATTACAAACGTGCCAAAACTCCAAAGGGGCGAAACATATATTAGAAATAATGTAGATGCGACAAAATGTGCAATCGGTTAGTTTATATGTAGGTAAAACTTTTTGTTCTAAGTATTGGTTCTTGATGGAAGAACACCTTGAAATACCACTTGGCAGCTTAGAATACTCATCGATAAAATGATAAAATCATAATTCAAGAATAAAGTTAAAAAGCCATACCTACGTTGTTCTTATTTGAAGTTGTGAGTCTCCTAACCGGAACTCCAAGGGACATGAAATCAATAGCGTAGCTTTTAGTCCGGTCAATTTAGACATTCGAAGGTGCATAAAGTCCCAACAAGCTGAAAATCAGTAAAATTGTTCAGAACATATTTATAAATAAAATTTAAAAGTTCCCCATCATTCCCGTGTGTGGAAAAATATTTATTCGAGGTCAAAGGTCTAAAAAATGACTTTTTCGCAATTTTCAGCAAAACGGTAAGTTTTATCATAAAACTACCCCTATACAAAAATTGTAGATCTTAAAATTATCTATAAAAATGCATCAATCCTTTTTTTTCCTACGAGCCACCGTTTCTGAGATATCTATATATACAAATGGGAAATGTAATTTTTTCCCCCCAGCGCGCAGCATGCATCTCCGCCCGCCGCCGCTACGCCGCCCAGACGACGCGGCAGCCCGAGAGGTGGAGCTTTTTCAGGCATACAGGGAGGCTAAAGGTAATCTCCAGGAGCTCCTGGAGACCCTGCAGCAGAACCCATGGGGGCGCCCGTACCTACAGGTAAGGGAGAAACTCCGACCTAGGGAGCCCCCACTGACCCAGAGTCTCCAGCAGCCGCAGCGGGTCATGGGCTCCCTGTTTCCGACGAGCGCGGAGGAGCACGTCCCTCCGCGCATGGCTCCGTCTCTGCCCGACGCGGATAGCACCAGGGAAGACGACGTACCCGAAGTCAGGGTGGGGGAGCTAGGTGCGGCAGTACTCCGACTTAAACGCCGGAAAATCACTGCCCCCGGACCCGACGGCATTCCTGGCCGTGCATGAGTCCTGGCCCTCCAGGAACTCGGGCCTCGACTGATGGGGCTCTTTAGCGCATGCCTCGAAAGGGGCCAGTTTCCCAAGGTGTGGAGGACGGGGAAACTGGTCCTGATCCGTAAGGCGGGGCGGCCGGTGGACTCACCGTCCGGATACCGGCCGATCGTGTTGCTCGACGAGGTGTGTAAGCTCTTTGAGCGAATTATCGCGGAACGCCTCGTCGAGCATCTCACGAGTGTGGGGCCGGACCTGGCGGATAACCAGTTCGGTTTTCGTCGGGGACGCTCCACCGTGAGCGCGATCATGCGCGTGAAGAGCCTGACGGAGGAAGCAGTCTCGCAGGGCAAGGTGGTGGTGGCGGTGTCTCTTGACATCGCCAACGCGTTCAACACCTTGCCATGGAGCTGCGTTAGGGAGGCGCTCGTGTATCACGAAACGCCTCTCTACCTCCGTCGTATTGTCGGGGCCTATCTCTCGGAGAAGGCCATAGCTTTCCCCAGCTGGCTCGGGCCAGCTCGGCAAGATGTGTCGTGCGGTGTTTTTTTTTTTTTTTTTTTTTTTTTTTTTTTTTTTTTTTTTTTTTTTTTTTTTTTTTTTTTTTTTTTTTTTTTTTTTTTTGAGAGCGCTCCTCTACCAATGGCAGAGCCTATTCTACCTCGTTTACTTAATAGTCTGCCTATTAATTCGACTATTAACAATGAGCCCTCCCAGGGCTCATTGTTACTTATCTAGCCTTACACCCGTATTCGAAGGCCACGCCACGGGCACCCGGACGCCATGCACTGGAGAATGGTGATTAACCAGCGCACAGCGCCGCGCAACCCATGGCGTCACCCGCGAATACGTCGTTTTTGTTTAAATACGAGTAGAAGTGTAATTGTACTAAGGTCAAAACGTCACATTCGTCAAAATGTACAATGGTCAAATAGTACAGCAATGGGTAATTGTCAGGGAGTACATATGGCATATTACAAACGTGCCAAAACTCCAAAGGGGCGAAACATATATTAGAAATAATGTAGATGCGACAAAATGTGCAATCGGTTAGTTTATATGTAGGTAAAACTTTTTGTTCTAAGTATTGGTTCTTGATGGAAGAACACCTTGAAATACCACTTGGCAGCTTAGAATACTCATCGATAAAATGATAAAATCATAATTCAAGAATAAAGTTAAAAAGCCATACCTACGTTGTTCTTATTTGAAGTTGTGAGTCTCCTAACCGGAACTCCAAGGGACATGAAATCAATAGCGTAGCTTTTAGTCCGGTCAATTTAGACATTCGAAGGTGCATAAAGTCCCAACAAGCTGAAAATCAGTAAAATTGTTCAGAACATATTTATAAATAAAATTTAAAAGTTCCCCATCATTCCCGTGTGTGGAAAAATATTTATTCGAGGTCAAAGGTCTAAAAAATGACTTTTTCGCAATTTTCAGCAAAACGGTAAGTTTTATCATAAAACTACCCCTATACAAAAATTGTAGATCTTAAAATTATCTATAAAAATGCATCAATCCTTTTTTTTCCTACGAGCCACCGTTTCTGAGATATCTATATATACAAATGGGAAATGTAATTTTTTCCCCCCAGCGCGCAGCATGCATCTCCGCCCGCCGCCGCTACGCCGCCCAGACGACGCGGCAGCCCGAGAGGTGGAGCTTTTTCAGGCATACAGGGAGGCTAAAGGTAATCTCCAGGAGCTCCTGAAGACCCTGCAGCAGAACCCATGGGGGCGCCCGTACCTACAGGTAAGGGAGAAACTCCGACCTAGGGAGCCCCCACTGACCCAGAGTCTCCAGCAGCCGCAGCGGGTCATGGGCTCCCTGTTTCCGACGAGCGCGGAGCAGCACGTCCCTCCGCGCATGGCTCCGTCTCTGCCCGACGCGGATAGCACCAGCGAAGACGACGTACCCGAAGTCAGGGTGGGGGAGCTAGGTGCGGCAGTACTCCGACTTAAACGCCGGAAAATCACTGCCCCCGGACCCGACGGCATTCCTGGCCGTGCATGAGTCCTGGCCCTCCAGGAACTCGGGCCTCGACTGATGGGGCTCTTTAGCGCATGCCTCGAAAGGGGCCAGTTTCCCAAGGTGTGGAGGACGGGGAAACTGGTCCTGATCCGTAAGGCGGGGCGGCCGGTGGACTCACCGTCCGGATACCGGCCGATCGTGTTGCTCGACGAGGTGTGTAAGCTCTTTGAGCGAATTATCGCGGAACGCCTCGTCGAGCATCTCACGAGTGTGGGGCCGGACCTGGCGGATAACCAGTTCGGTTTTCGTCGGGGACACTCCACCGTGAGCGCGATCATGCGCGTGAAGAGCCTGACGGAGGAAGCAGTCTCGCAGGGCAAGGTGGTGGTGGCGGTGTCTCTTGACATCGCCAACGCGTTCAACACCTTGCCATGGAGCTGCGTTAGGGAGGCGCTCGTGTATCACGAAACGCCTCTTTACCTCCGTCGTATTGTCGGGGCCTATCTCTCGGAGAAGGCCATAGCTTTCCCCAGCTGGCTCGGGCCAGCTCGGCAAGATGTGTCGTGCGGTGTTTTTTTTTTTTTTTTGTTTTTTTTTTTTTTTTTTTTTTTTTGTGAGCGCTCCTCTACCAATGGCAGAGCCTATTCTACCTCGTTTACTTACTAGTCTGCCTATTAATTCGACTATTAACAATGAGCCCTCCCAGGGCTAGTTGTTACTTATCTAGCCTTACACCCGTATTCGAAGGCCACGCCACGGGCACCCGGACGCCATGCACTGGAGAATGGTGATTAACCAGCGCACAGCGCCGCGCAACCCATGGCGTCACCCGCGAATACGTCGCTTTTATTCCTCTCGCACTTTCATACTACCTTTCATTCTTTTGTGTTGGGGGATTTCTAGGTATATCAGCGCTTTGTTCCTTTATTAAAATTTAAAGATTTTTACATGAATTCTTACGGTTATTATGCAATGCTTACGTCTAACAATTTTATTGATAACAGGAGATTTTTCAAACTAAGGCAATATTTTAACGGCTTATTTATAACAATTTCTAATATCTACAATACAGGTTTCCCTGAAACATCTTATATTTAACAGATTTTTAACAAAGAAAGCTTTTATTTCAAACTAAGTTCTAACGTCTTATTTCTTACAATTTTCTATTTTTTTACTGAATGAGTCTCACTCCAACATTAGCTCCTTAGCTATATAGTTCTTATCTTATACATATTTCTTATTCTTAATACCTAATTCTTATTGTCTAATCTATGTTATATGTCTTACAATATTGGTTATAATATTGGTACATATTGTTTAGTTACCGCCATTTCTTTTGTGCACGATATTTATAATTTTTTGGGTATATTTTAAGAATTCCTTTCTATGCTCTTTTATCATTACGGGTAAGTTTGCTAAGTTAAGTGCAACATTATTCTGCATTTCAAAATTTAATCTATCGACAATATGGACTGGGCACTCAAGTATCAGGTGTATGACTGTTTCAAGTTCGTCCGGGTCGCAGGCGCACGATGGGCTCGCCTTGCACCTGAAACGGTGCAGGTACTCTGCGAACCCACCGTGCCCCGTCAGCAGTTGAGTGGTAATGCCAGCGACCGGCATCTTGCGGACGACACTGTACGCCTCCACTGCACAGGGGAGGAAAAGCTTGGTGACGGAGGCGGTCGTACCTTCTTTGTACCTCTCATTCCACTCGCGTAGCGTCCGCTGACGCAGAATACGCTTCACGAATGAAACCGGGTACAAACCGTAGTCCGGTGCCTTCTTCAACTCCAGAGCCGCCTCCTTGGCGAGTACGTCGGCTCGCTCATTGCCCTCCAGCCCCGCGTGGGCCTTGACCCAGAATAAGGAGATTTCCTTACCCTGGGCCATGCCTTGTCGAATGGCTGATCGGGCTTCCACCGCCAGGGGATGGAGGGCATGACGGTTAACTACCGTCAGAAGCGCGGCTCTGCTGTCGGAGAAGATGCCGAACGTGGTCGCGCCACGCCTGAGGATTTCACTGGCCGCTCTGCACAGCGCCAGGAGCTCGGCCTGGTAGACGGTGCAATGCGGTGCGAGAGCAAGTTTGAGGGCCTTGGTTTCGGCCGCGTTATTCTAAAATGATAACGCCGCACCGACCCGGCCCTCAATCTTGCTCCCGTCCGTAAATATACGTACCTCCAAATGGGTGAGTTTATTAACTTGTTCCTCGTCTACCAGGTCCGTGAACTCCAAAGCGGTGTGCACAGCGGGGTGAGGAGCCTCGATTGCTCGGGCCATCCGTTCGGTCTCCCAGTCCCCAAGCCATGGCTGGTCCACTCCTCTCTTGGCCTCATATAATGAGGCCACCTCACGAATTCTGAGGTCCAGAGGGAGTAGGCCAGACAAGACTAATGCCGAGTTCAGGGAGACCGTCCGGTAGGCCTTACACAATTTCTGGGCGAAACCGCGCTGCACCACGTTCAGCTGTTTTTGGACGCCAAGCTTATTCGCCGTTGTGTGCCAAGCACTGGCGGCGTACAATATCGTCGGCTCCACGGCAGCTACGTAGATCGTCCGGATCACCTCGGGGTGTAACCCCCAGCTGATCCGGGCCATCCGCGCAAGCTGTTGGTAGATGCCGATCGCCTTTCTGCAGATGTTTTTGATGTGAGTGTTAAATGTGAGCATGTGGTCGATGGTGAGGCCTAGAATTTTAATTTCTTCCGAGAGGCCAATGTCCACCCCGCCCATGTGCAGGCGTGGGGTATCATACTTTAATCGCCGAGTAATGAGCATGGCGCTCTGTCGTGCGGTGTTCCGCAGGGGTTGGTCCTGGGGCTGCTTCTGTGGAACATCGGCTACGACTGGGTGCTGCGGGGTGCGTTGCCTAGGGGCGTCGGCGTAACGTGCTACGCCGACGATACCCTCGTCACGGCTCGGGGTGCAACGTACCAGGAGGCAGCACTCAAGGTCACGACAGGTGTTGCTCGAGTCGTGGGTCGGATACGGCAGCTGGGACTGGAGGTGGCCTTACACAAGTCCGAGGTTCTGTGTTTTCACAGACCTCGGAACGGTCCACCCGAAGGTTCCAGCATAAATGTGGGAGGCGTTAGCATCGGCATGAAGCCCTCGATGAAGTACCTAGGGATCGTACTTGATAGCCGATGGAACTTCGGACCACATTTCCGAAGTTTGGTCCCCAAGGTGACGAAGGCATCGGTCGCGATTTCGCGACTGATGCCCAACCTAAAGGGACCCAGCGCTGCCTGCAGGAGACTGTACCTGGGGATCGTGCGGAGTATGGCCCTATACGGGGCTCCCGTATGGGCGGATAGGTTGGCGGTCAGGGGGAACGTGACTCTGTTAAACAGACCACTTCGAACCTTGGCCGTCAGAACCATACGGGGGTACCGCACGATCTCCGGAGAGGCTGCATGTCTCCTAGCCGGGACCCCTCCATGGGACCTGGAAGCGAGAGCCTCCTTGCGTCATTGTTCCAATGGCGCAAGGAGGCGCTGGAGCAGGACCATAGGCCTGCGTCTCGATAAATCGAGGACCAGCGGTCCCAACTTCGCCAGGGTCTCATGGAGTAATGGAGGGTGCGACTTGAGCAACCCAAGTGGGGTACCACCATCATCGCGGCGGTGAGACCGATCATGGACGATTGGCTGCAGAGGCAGCATGGTGACCTCACGTACCGTGCGACGCAGATCGTTGCCGGGCATGGATGCTTCGGTAGCTATCTGTTTCGCATGCATCGTGAGGTCACACCCCGGTGTCAACACTGCGAGGTTTCCGACGACGAAACCGCACTCCACACGTTGGCGGAGTGCTCAGCGTGGGCGAGTCAGCGCCGGGACCTCGTAGTGGGTCTGGGCGTGGAAACCCTCTCGCTGGGGACCATGCTTCAAGCCATGGTATCCAGAGGGAGTAGGTGGAACGCGACCGTGTCCTTCTGCGAGCAAGTCATGCTCGCGAAGGAGGCGGTCGCGAGGGAGAGGGAACGTACCCTCCCCACCGAGTTACGTAGTCGGCGGCCAGGGCGCTCCAGACTCCGCGCCTACGCCCAAGACTATCGACCTCCATGATCCGGGCCTGAGGACGGCGAGATCGCCATTCGCCATCCTTACAGAAGCAGGCTAGAAGGGTTGCGTGCTGCGGGGCCTTTGCCCCATAGCACGCAACCAGATTCACTCACTGACTTCGCGGGATAAAACCCTACCCCAACGACGCGGGATTTGCGTCCTGACCCAACACCCGTAGAGACCACAGAGGTGGTCAAAGTCCGCCGGGCGCCACTGGACATACCCTCTGCTAGTAACCAGAGACGCCCGGCAACAGACGTTAGAGCGGCCGCGGCATTGGGCTGCGGAATTAAAAAAAAAAATATGTAACTTGAGAACGGCTCATGCTACAATGATGGTTGACCCCTCTATGGATAGCCCTCGATCTGGAGGCAAGCCAAAAATTATAAAATTTGACCTAGCCTTAAGGGGTCCAAAGTTATAGGCCAAACCCTTGGCCGAAATCTTGGCGTCCGCCTAGACACCATACTGGTTGTGGCCTGTTTTTAGGTTTGCCTCCTGATCGAGGGCTATCGTTTGGTGAAAATAGCGAAAAAGTCATTTTTTGGACCTTTGAAAAAATTTCCACACACGGGAATGATGGGGAACTTTTATATTTTATTTATAGTTATGTTCTGAACAATTTTACTGATTTTCAGCTTGTTGGGACTTTATGCACCTTCACTCTCATTTTTTGGTCTTAATTGACCGGACTATTTGTCCCAGGCGTCTTTTAACAAAAGTACAATTACACTTCATCTCATTGATGTTCCAGCGGTACTGATATAGTGCAAAATGGCACTGGGACAAAGTCTGACAAATAAAAAAAGAAGATTCCAGGAATTTCTGGCCTCTGTGGCGTGGTCGTAGTGTATTTGAATGCTACGTCAGAGGGTGCGGGTTGGATTCTCGCTCAGTGCAAATATTTGTGTGCATGAAATATTTGGCAATGGTGTATTCTGCCATATATGTTCGTTTCGGCCGTCAGACAAATTGACCATTACACTAAAGGTTGATTGTACATTTTGACATGGTCGTATTATGTCATATAATCATTCAGGCCGCGATAACATTATGACCACACTATTGGGGTGCATGGGTCAGATCCTCCACGCGGTGCACCCCGGGCAACGGCAGTGGCTGCAACTCTGCGGCAACATACCGTAGAGTTGTAGCTATTACGGCAAATTCTGGCCAAGGTGGGGGTCTATTCTCCTCAGAATGTGAGGAGCACAGACCCACCACGGTGGGGGCCTTTTGAGGCCCAGGTAGCTCCGCTGACACTCTGCAGAGCAGAGTGCTGCTGTGTGGAGAAACCACCAGGGCGACGGGTCCGACATCACTGAGATCATCAGCGGTGTCGGACACGGTCTCGTAGAGACCACCGTTCGGCCGAACCCCGCCTGGCAGCAGGCGGGAAGCCGGTTCTTCGGAACCGCGAGAAAGAAAACCTCGTTACAAAATCACCAACGGGGCGGGCGGAACGGTCTTGTGAAGACCCCCGCTCGGCCCAGCCGTAATCCTGAAGCCGTAAGCCTCCTAGCCGCCCCCCCTTGCCCCCATCCGCTGTCCCAGCGAGGTGACCGCCGGCCGAGGCTGCGGCTATCTCGCGGAAGGCCAAGGGGAAGGTCAAGAGGAGTGCCACCCCCGCTGCCCACAGGCCCGCTCCCGCTGTTTCTATACATCCCGCCAGGCGGGAGGGATGGGAAGTAGTGGGCGCTAAAAAACAGCGAAAAAAGAAAGCGGCCAAAGCCGCCGCGGTGAAGGCGTCGAAGAGGCCCCGTCCCCCTCGCTCCACCGCTGTCGTCCTGACGGTGACGACAGTGGGCGCGGAGAAGGGTTTGGGGTACGCTGACGTCCTGAGGTCCGTAAAGGCCTCAATCGGGCCCTCGACATTCAGGGGAGGCTCCGGTGCAAGAACACTCGCACCGGCGCTCGCCTCCTCGAGGTCTCCGGCGCCTCCAGTGGCTCCAAAGCTGACGCCCTAGCGGCTAAGCTGAGAGAGACGCTGGACACTGAAGCCGTCCGCGTCACCAGACCCATCAAATGCGCGGCATTGCGCATCTCTGGTCTGGATGACGCGGCCACAACGGAGGAGATTATTTCCGCCGTCGTGGAGGCGGGTGGCTGTCCCCATGACCAGATTAAGGCTGGAGAGATTTTCTTCAGCCCCACTGGCCATGGCACGACAGTCGTCCAGTGCCCCGTCGCGGCGGCAGTGAAAATAGCAGACGGACGAAGCCTCCTTGTAGGGGGCTTCTTAAAGGCGCAGGTGCACCTCCTGCGTGCCCGGGAAACGAGATGTTTCCGATGTATGGTGGTAGGGCACGTAGGAGTGCAGTGCACAGCGGAAGACACCGTGGGCGATCGGTGCTTCCGCTGCAGCCGGCCCGGCCATAAGGCCAATGGCTGCGAGGCCCTGCCTCGCTGTTATAGGTGCGAGGCGGAGGGCAAAACGGCGGACCATAGGGTCGGCAGCCGTACCTGCGCGGCCTCGAGGCCAAAGCCTCGTCCGTCCGCTGTAGGCAGCGGGGGAGCCGCTTCTGCCCGGCCAAGTTCGCGGCGGGATGCTGACATGGACGTCCATTAATGTACGCCCATGTCCGCATCCTGCAGGTGAACCTGAACCACTGCCGCGCTGCTCAGGATCTTCTGTACCAGAGCATCGCGCAGTGGTCCATTAACTTGGCCGTGGTCGCCGAGCTGTACTACGTCCACCCGGGAAGCCCGGTGGACCAGGACGGCTCGGCCTATTCTATTTTTAGGGGTTCCGCCGTGGACACCTCGCGCCTTGCATTGATTGCAAGCGGCCGGGGATGTGTTGCGGCGGAATTTGAAGGGTTTGCGGTCGTGTCGGCCTATATCTCGCCGAACATTGACGAGTCTCAGTTTGAGCTATGGCTCACTGAGCTCGACGTCGTCTTCGCTGCGTGCCGTCCTCGCCCTGTCCTTCTCCTGGGAGACTTCAACGCCTGGAGTGAGGCGTGGGGCTCCCGGGAAACCAGGGACAAGGGGAGGCTTCTTGAGGACTGGACCAGAACACGTGGTCTGGAGGTCCTCAACCGGGGGAATGTCGTCACCTTTTAGCGGCGAGGGGGGGAATCGATCGTACCGTACCCCGACCTCGCCCGCCGTATTACAGGCTGGCGCGTGGAGCAGGGTGAGGAGACGCACTCGGACCATCGGTACATCCGGTTCGATGTCGTCCCCTCACCTGACCTCCCACAGCCGGTAGCAAATCCCCCGGATCCGCGTTGGGCACTTCACCATCTTGATCGGGAAGCTCTCCTGGAGGCATCCATCGTGCATGCCTGGATTCCGGCACCGGACCGGCCTGCCGATGTGGATGCCGAGGCGGAGTGGTTCAGGAGAGCCATGTCGCAAATCTGTGATGCGGCGATGCCTAGGGTTACACCCAGACCGGCCAGGAAGCAGGTGTACTGGTGGTCGCCGGAGATTGCAGAGCTGCGCGCAGCATGAATCTCCGCCCGCCGCCGGTACACCAGGTTTCGCCAGAGGCATCGCCGCCCAGACGACGCGGCAGCCCGAGAGGCGGAGCTTTTTCAGGCATACAGGGAGGCCAAAGGTATTCTCAAGGAGACGATAAAGCGGGCCAAGACGGCGGCCCGCGAGGAGCTCCTGGAGACCCTGCAGCAAAACCCATGGGGGCGCCCGTACCTACAGGTCAGAGAGAAACTCCGACCTAGGGCGCCCCAACTGACCCAGAGTCTCCAGCCGCAGCAGCTGGAGCGGGTCATGGCCTCCCTGTTTCCGACAAGTGCGGAGGAGCACGTCCCTCCGCGCATGGCTCCGTCTCTGCCCGACGCGGATAGCACCAGCGAAGACGACGTACCCGAAGTCAGCGTGGGGGAGCTAGGTGCGGCAGTACTCCGGCTTGAACGCCGGAAAATCACTGCCCCCGGACCCGACGGCATTCCTGGCCGTGCATGGGTCCTGGCCCTCGGAGAACTCGGGCCTCGACTGATGGGGCTCTTTAGCGCATGCCTCGAAAGGGGCCAGTTTCCCAAGGTGTGGAGGACGGGGAAACTGATCCTGATCCGTAAGGCGGGGCAGCCGGTGGACTCACCGTCCGGATACCGGCCGATCGTGTTGCTCGACGAGGTGTGTAAGCTCTTTGAGCGAATTATCGCGGAACACCTCGTCGAGTATCTCACGAGTGTGGGGCCTGGCCTGGCGGATAACCAGTTCGGTTTCCGTCGGGGACGCTCCACCGTGAGCGCGATCATGCGCGTGAAGAGCCTGACGGAGGAAGCAGTCTCGCAGGGCAAGGTGGTGATGGCGGTGTCTCTTGACATCGCCAACGCGTTCAACACCTTGCCATGGAGCTGCGTTAGGGAGGCGCTCGTGTATCACGAAACGCCTCTCTACCTCCGTCGTATTGTCGGGGCCTATCTCTCGGAGAGGGCCATAGCTTTCCCCAGCTAGGGGCGTCGGCGGAACGTGCTACGCCGACGATACCCTCGTCACGGCTCGGGGTGCAACGTACCAGGAGGCAGCACTCAAGGTCACGACGGGTGTTGCTCGAGTCGTGGGTCGGATACGGCAGCTGGGACTGGAGGTGGCCTTGCACAAGTCCGAGGTTCTGTGTTTTCACAGACCTCGGAACGGTCCACCCGAAGGTTCCAGTATAAATGTGGGAGGCGTTAGCATCATCATCAAGCCCTCGATGAAGTACCTAGGGATAGTACTTGATAGCCGATGGAACTTCGGACCACATTTCCGAAGTTTGGTCCCCAAGGTGACGCAGGCATCGGTCGCGCTTTCGCGACTGATGCCCAACCTAAAGGGACCCAACGCCTCCTGCAGGAGACTGTACCTGGGGATCGTGCGGAGTATGGCCCTATACGGGGCTCCCGTATGGGCGGATAGGTTGGCGGTCAAGGGGAACGTGACTCTGTTAAACAGACCACTTCGAACCTTGGCCGTCAGAACCATACGGGGGTACCGCACGATCTCCGGAGAGGCTGCATGTCTCCTAGCCGGGACCCCTCCATGGGACCTGGAAGCGAGAGCCCTTGCGTCATTGTTCCAATGGCGCAAGGAGGCGCTGGAGCGGGACCACAGGCCTGCGTCTTGAGAAATCGAGGACCAGCGGTCCCAACTCCGCCAGGATCTCATGGAGTCATGGAGGGTGCGACTTGAGCAACCCAAGTGGGGTACCACCATCATCGCGGCGGTGAGACCGATCATGGACGATAGGCTGCAGAGGCAGCATGGTGACCTCACGTACCGTGCGACGCAGATAGTTGCCAGGCATGGATGCTTCGGTAGCTATCTGTTTCGCATGCATCGTGAGGTCACACCCCGGTGTCAACACTGCGAGGTTTCCGTCGACGACACCGCACTCCACACGTTGGTGGTGTGCTCAGCGTGGGCGAGTCAGCGCCGCGACCTCGTAGTGGGTCTGGGCGTGGATGCCCTCTCGCTGGAGACCATGCTTCAAGCCATGGTCTCCAGCCGGAGTAGGTGGAACGCGGCCGTGTCCTTCTGCGAGCAAGTCATGCTCGCGAAGGAGGCGACCGGGAGAGGGAGCGTACCCTCCCCGCCGAGTTCCGTAATCATCGGCCAGGGCGCCCCAGACTCCGCGACTACGCCCAAGACTAACGACCTCCATGATCACAGAGTCAAACACATTTTGATTTGTTTCGCAATGTGTGACATCACCCAAGGCGCCATGACAGATTGGAGCGTTTTCGTTACCAATTTAAATACATTCTTTAGATCGCAAAATAAACTATGTAAATGTTTGTTTTAAATCAAAATAATACATTTTTGTGACTATACACGTTGATTTTATTACCGTCAGCACTACGCAAGGGTTAGCTTTCGGAATAATTTTTGAACCAACTGGCATCATTACTTTGAAAAACAAACACATTTTTTTTAGAAATCTAAAAAATAATATTTAGTTTCTAGACATCAAATGAGAACCCGTTGTAGTGGACTCACTCTCTTAAAAACTTAAGTTTTACAACGATAGTTACGGTACAGTTTGTTTTCATTCAACAATGCGCTGACACAGAAGCAAAAGCAAGCGTACGCCCGGCCCCCACCTAGCGACGACACTGCGGGCTGCGGCTCGCCTGTCCAGTATACCTCGTGACAGTGCCGGTGTCTGTTGCGTAATCGTGTGTGTCAGTGAGTAAAATGAGTCGTCAGTACGAATATTCGAACGTGGAGTATCTAGCAATGGTACAATTGTATGCCATTGCTAACCACAACCTACAAGAGGCTAGGCGATTGTACTCCCAGCCGGAGCACTTAAATGCGTTACGGCTACGAGGAGTCAGTGATCTTCAAGTGCCGACACGCGGGACCATCTTGGCCGCAACCCAGCGCTTACTCGACCACGGACAGTTCCGGACACCGTTACATGCACAAGCCCGAGGACGTTTGAATGATTATTCCCAAATGGAAGTCATCAAACCCGCGAAGAACTACGCACTGCGATAGTGGACGCTTTTGATATTGTGAAAAGTGATAGAGACACATCGAAAAGTTGAAAGACAATCAATTAACACGTGCACGTTTGTGTATCGAAAGGAATGGACTCCATATCGAGCAGTTACTTCGGTACAGAGAACTGTAAATTAGTGTAAATAAACTGTAAATAGGTATGTAAGTTTGATTTTATTTGTAAATAGCTCCAATTTTTTAAATACGCCTGAAATACCTCCTCGCAGTCAGTTGTAGTTCAGTGTATTTTTATTATTATTATTACATAGTTCAAAAGTCATTAAGTCGCTATTGTTAATAATAAAGTAGGTATTACAGATGGTCCTAAGCCCGTGTAAAGTACGAAGGAGAAATTGGAGTGTGTATTTTATGTTCAAGTAGGTATGTTTCGTAGTGATACTGGCCATATCGGCTGCGAGGGGTCATTGCTCCCTAACACATGATTTGCGCGGTACTTAGAAGCGCTCGAAGGATGGATGTGTGTGTGCGATACGTGCAGCCTTGAGCCTGGCGTCCGCGTCAATTCATCAATGAAATATCGTACTGCTACTAATGTTAAACTTGATCGAGTGAGAAGAATTACAGAAATGACTAACTTTTTTATTATTATCAGTACAGTAATTTAGATGTTAAAAAAGGAATCCAAATATTATTCCGAGAGCGAACCCTTTCGACTGCTGACGATGATAAAATCAGCGTGTATAGATTCAAAACTACAGATTTAATCAATTTTTGAAATTTGGGACACAAGCCTATTATCGCATTTAGGCGTGGAGTAATTTGAACTTCCCCGTCCTAAATGTTTTCTCGTATATTTTGTGGCAAGAAATTCAGCATCGTCTGATTTGGATAATTACTTCGATACAAGTTTATAAAATAGGTAATGACCTTATTCGCGATTGAGACTACATGACCGTGGCTCTAATCTAAACAATTATAGGTGGCTTTGGGTTACTAATAATCTATGAAGTTAATCTATGAAATAGTTATTTGGTAATATTCTAATTTAAGATCGCGCGGGGGACGTTACACGTAAGCTAATCTGTTCACAGCACTTACCCCGTATCCGGTTAACTGATAGTACTATCTGAATTACTTTGTTAATTTACTAATAATTAAATTGTATTAAGTGTTCTAATTTATTATTTCGTTAGTGGTGGTTACGACAGTTGTGCGTAGACTTGGATTTTATTATGTAAATTTTTGTGCTCCGACCGTTGTGCGATGGCTTTTATAAACTCGGTGCGGCAATTAAACCCATAATGGCCCGCCTCCCGGCGTCTAGTGACGTGACCGCTACTCATCGAGGCGTCTTCCCATTGGTCGGCCGGTCAAACGTTATCGGTGCGATCTCAGCCGGCACACAAAACAATGGACTAAGGAATTTCTTGCTACGAAAACAGGTCTACCTACATTCTAGATGATTCGAATTTAGTGATGTGACCAAACGCAAAATGTGCATTGTCGATGTATGCACATCGTAACAGCGTCGTTAGGGTAGGGTTTTATCCCGCGTCAGTGAGTGAATCTGGTTGCGTGCTATGGGGCAAAGGCCCCGCAGCACACAACCCTTCTAGCCTGCTTCTGTAAGGACGGCGGATGGCGATCTCGCCGTCCTCAGGCCGCGATCATGGAGGTCGTTAGTCTTGGGCGTAGTCGCGGAGTCTGGGGCGCCCTGGCCGATGATTACGGAACTCGGCGGGGAGGGTACGCTCCCTCTCCCGGTCGCCTCCTTCGCGAGCATGACTTGCTCGCAGAAGGACACGGCCGCGTTCCACCTACTCCGGCTGGAGACCATGGCTTGAAGCATGGTCTCCAGCGAGAGGGCATCCACGCCCAGACCCACTACGAGGTCCCGGCGCTGACTCGCCCACGCTGAGCACACCACCAACGTGTGGAGTGCGGTGTCGTCGACGGAAACCTCGCAGTGTTGACACCGGGGTGTGACCTCACGTACCGTGCGACGCAGATAGTTGCCAGGCATGGATGCTTCGGTAGCTATCTGTTTCGCATGCATCGTGAGGTCACACCCCGGTGTCAACACTGCGAGGTTTCCGTCGACGACACCGCACTCCACACGTTGGTGGTGTGCTCAGCGTGGGCGAGTCAGCGCCGGGACCTCGTAGTGGGTCTGGGCGTGGATGCCCTCTCGCTGGAGACCATGCTTCAAGCCATGGTCTCCAGCCGGAGTAGGTGGAACGCGGCCGTGTCCTTCTGCGAGCAAGTCATGCTCGCGAAGGAGGCGACCGGGAGAGGGAGCGTACCCTCCCCGCCGAGTTCCGTAATCATCGGCCAGGGCGCCCCAGACTCCGCGACTACGCCCAAGACTAACGACCTCCATGATCGCGGCCTGAGGACGGCGAGATCGCCATCCACCGTCCTTACAGAAGCAGGCTAGAAGGGTTGCGTGCTGCGGGGCCTTTGCCCCATAGCACGCAACCAGATTCACTCACTGACGCGGGATAAAACCCTACCCTAACGACGCTGTTACGATGTGCATACATCGACAATGCACATTTTGCGTTTGGTCACATCACTAAATTCGAATCATCTAGAATGTAGGTAGACCTGTTTTCGTAGCAAGAAATTCCTTAGTCCATTGTTTTGTGTGCCGGCTGAGATCGCACCGATAACGTTTGACCGGCCGACCAATGGGAAGACGCCTCGATGAGTAGCGGTCACGTCACTAGACGCCGGGAGGCGGGCCATTATGGGTTTAATTGCCGCACCGAGTTTATAAAAGCCATCGCACAACGGTCGGAGCACAAAAATTTACATAATAAAATCCAAGTCTACGCACAACTGTCGTAACCACCACTAACGAAATAATAAATTAGAACACTTAATACAATTTAATTATTAGTAAATTAACAAAGTAATTCAGATAGTACTATCAGTTAACCGGATACGGGGTAAGTGCTGTGAACAGATTAGCTTACGTGTAACGTCCCCCGCGCGATCTTAAATTAGAATATTACCAAATAACTATTTCATAGATTAACTTCATAGATTATTAGTAACCCAAAGCCACCTATAATTGTTTAGATTAGAGCCACGGTCATGTAGTCTCAATCGCGAATAAGGTCATTACCTATTTTATAAACTTGTATCGAAGTAATTATCCAAATCAGACGATGCTGAATTTCTTGCCACAAAATATACGAGAAAACATTTAGGACGGGGAAGTTCAAATTACTCCACGCCTAAATGCGATAATAGGCTTGTGTCCCAAATTTCAAAAATTGATTAAATCTGTAGTTTTGAATCTATACACGCTGATTTTATCATCGTCAGCAGTCGAAAGGGTTCGCTCTCGGAATAATATTTGGATTCCTTTTTTAACATCTAAATTACTGTACTGATAATAATAAAAAAGTTAGTCATTTCTGTAATTCTTCTCACTCGATCAAGTTTAACATTAGTAGCAGTACGATATTTCATTGATGAATTGACGCGGACGCCAGGCTCAAGGCTGCACGTATCGCACACACACATCCATCCTTCGAGCGCTTCTAAGTACCGCGCAAATCATGTGTTAGGGAGCAATGACCCCTCGCAGCCGATATGGCCAGTATCACTACGAAACATACCTACTTGAACATAAAATACACACTCCAATTTCTCCTTCGTACTTTACACGGGCTTAGGACCATCTGTAATACCTACTTTATTATTAACAATAGCGACTTAATGACTTTTGAACTATGTAATAATAATAATAAAAATACACTGAACTACAACTGACTGCGAGGAGGTATTTCAGGCGTATTTAAAAAATTGGAGCTATTTACAAATAAAATCAAACTTACATACCTATTTACAGTTTATTTACACTAATTTACAGTTCTCTGTACCGAAGTAACTGCTCGATATGGAGTCCATTCCTTTCGATACACAAACGTGCACGTGTTAATTGATTGTCTTTCAACTTTTCGATGTGTCTCTATCACTTTTCACAATATCAAAAGCGTCCACTATCGCAGTGCGTAGTTCTTCGCGGGTTTGATGACTTCCATTTGGGAATAATCATTCAAACGTCCTCGGGCTTGTGCATGTAACGGTGTCCGGAACTGTCCGTGGTCGAGTAAGCGCTGGGTTGCGGCCAAGATGGTCCCGCGTGTCGGCACTTGAAGATCACTGACTCCTCGTAGCCGTAACGCATTTAAGTGCTCCGGCTGGGAGTACAATCGCCTAGCCTCTTGTAGGTTGTGGTTAGCAATGGCATACAATTGTACCATTGCTAGATACTCCACGTTCGAATATTCGTACTGACGACTCATTTTACTCACTGACACACACGATTACGCAACAGACACCGGCACTGTCACGAGGTATACTGGACAGGCGAGCCGCAGCCCGCAGTGTCGTCGCTAGGTGGGGGCCGGGCGTACGCTTGCTTTTGCTTCTGTGTCAGCGCATTGTTGAATGAAAACAAACTGTACCGTAACTATCGTTGTAAAACTTAAGTTTTTAAGAGAGTGAGTCCACTACAACGGGTTCTCATTTGATGTCTAGAAACTAAATATTATTTTTTAGATTTCTAAAAAAAATGTGTTTGTTTTTCAAAGTAATGATGCCAGTTGGTTCAAAAATTATTCCGAAAGCTAACCCTTGCGTAGTGCTGACGGTAATAAAATCAACGTGTATAGTCACAAAAATGTATTATTTTGATTTAAAACAAACATTTACATAGTTTATTTTGCGATCTAAAGAATGTATTTAAATTGGTAACGAAAACGCTCCAATCTGTCATGGCGCCTTGGGTGATGTCACACATTGCGAAACAAATCAAAATGTGTTTGACGAAGCTATCCTGACCAAAAACGCACGAAGTTCGCTGCAGTGATTAAGCCATAAATTTGTCGTCTAATCGTAATATAAATATTCAAGCGCAAGATCGCTTATTAGTTATAGTTTTTTCACGACCAAAAGGTCAAAAGCGCCGTGAATATCATGGCGCTTACGCGTTTCCTTCAACGAATTCCAAGAAAATGTCACTTGTAAGGATTATATACACTATAGACTGGACACGCATAGCTTTTTACCTACGACGGAACGGAGATGGTATATGGGTTTGGGGTGAGAGGATGTTTGTGTAAATACATGTTGCCATTTTTCTCCAAAACTACTGATCGGATTTTGATGCAATTTTTAGTTATGGGTTCAGGTTTTATTGGTGCATGTTCTTAGATAAATGTTACGATGACAACTCACCAGGGGGCGCTGCAGCGAACATTATTTGTGAAAAGCAATGTTGCCAATTTTCTCAAAAACTAGTAGTCCGATTTTGATGCAGTTTTCAGTTATGGGTTTGAGTGACAACTCATCAGGGGGCGCTACAGCTAACATTATTTGTGATGAAAATCAATTTTGATGCGGCTTTTTTTAGGAATGGATTTGTAGTTGATTAGTGAGGGTTCTTATACAGGTGTAACGACAACAACCTACTAGAAGGTGCTCTTTAAGAAGTTTAAAATAAAAATCAAAATTAAAAATTTTGAAAAAACCTACGACGATTAAAAAGTAATTGAAAAAAGGGTAAAATAATTTAAAAGCCTCCAAAAAGTTATAAATAAATTGTGTTGGTTAGCCCTTTAACTTTAATATAGGTGCCTAACAATATTTTGATTCAAGCGTTGTCTCGCAATGCACATCGAAATAATGCGCCAAAACTGCTTTTTGTTCAATCTACTTTTGTTAGATTTATAATAATTTAACTTTAAAATTAACAAAAAATCGTAAATTTATAAAAACGTACGAACAATTAAATTACACAGACACAACTTGAACAAGAAGTCAGTTCTTCATACATACTTACTCTATGGTGTGAGAGCGCAACCTGTGACGTCATATTTTCTGATTGGTGTTTGATGTGACGTGACTGAATGCCTAATTTTTACAAACTTATTTTCTAAAAATAATAGTAATCTTTATTCTGTCTACTAATTTATATTACTTTTTGTTGTCTATTCATTGGAAATAGTCATAAGAAACATAGACCAATCCGATTTATTCTTAGCGGACACAAGCCTATTATATTATGTATTCTATATGTATATGTGTAGTATACGTAAATACTTATTTTATAAACTGTAGGGGATGCTGGAATATAGTAACAGAGACCTGTCAAGGATAATGATAAATTGTTAACAATATTTCTACATAAAAATTATCTTAAGGGCTATTCACCTACGGCCTTAATCAGTCATTTAAATTATTATAATTATAATTTGTGAATATCACGAAGGAGAATCCGGGTTGAGAAAATACATCTACCCGACATATTTTATTGTGAAGCCGTACCATTTGGGGCGCGGCCGTAAGCGGAAAACCGTTAATTTTCTAAATTTTTATTATTGGATAACTTAAAGTCAAATACCTGGATCATATTCCACCTATCTGGAATATTCCCTATTATTTAGTATTGTATTGTCGAGACGGCCATAGTGGGACCGTCATTTTGGGGTTCCCTAAATTGGTGAACCATTAGGAGATACTATTCAGTAACATTTTATTATCTAGACTGCCATTTAGGGACCGTCATTTTAGGGTTCCCTAATCTAGTGAACCATAGTAAAGTTTCAATTGTTTAATGGGAATTACGCATAACGCAGACTCTGTAGGAACGTCGTCTCCGACACGTAATAGGTAGAAAAGTAGTCTTTTGAAATGTACCCACATTTGTGTTAGTCTTATATATAGCTAAATTTTATTATTTTATTATTAGTTAAATATTGCATTGAGACTTTCTGCCGCCGGTCGGAGACCGATATATAGGAATGGGCCAGCCACCTGTCTGTGTTTTCCTTGTTCCCATGTTTGTGTTATCCTGCGTTATGTGTAACCTTGCCGTGTACCCTCGCGTAAAGAATTGTGCAGCGCGTCCGACAACTAGGGAACCTGTACGGCAATTTGCGTGTGGGGCCTACGGCAAGCGGTGCCGAGCCGGTATCTAATCCGCTGCTTGTGTCTATTCCAGAACTACCTTGGGGCTTAGAAAAGCCTATTTGTGAAGACTTTTATTGCTGAGCAGCCTGAAGCTGCGCCGTCGCTCCGTGGCCTTCGACCCTGAGCATCTCGGCCTGTTAAGAACACAATTAATTGGAGGACACCAGCGGACCCTGCCGGCCGACCGCTGTCGCCTGTAGACCCAAAGTTAAGTGCACCGGGCACTTCCGTAAACAGTATATGTGATCCTATACGACCGACACACTATTAGCTACTAGTATTGTATAAACCCTAGGTTCCCTGCTAATAAAGTCACGTTAATTGTTTTATGTCGTTTTAATTGTACTTCCTAGCAGGGGCCGTATCAACGCGGGATTCTCGTCCCGACCCAACACCCGCAGAGACCACAGAGGTGGTCAAAGTCCGCCGGGCGCCACTGGACATACCCTCTGCTAGTAACCAGAGACGCCCGTCAACGGACGTTAGAGCGGCCGCGGCCTTGGACCGCGGAATTAAAAAGAAAAAAGAAAATGACCGCACTATTAGTGTACATTTTGACGAATGTAAAGTTTTGACGGAAGTACAATTACACTTCTACTCGTTGATGTTCCGACTCGGACTATAAAACAGGGTTTAATAATAGAATGATAACTTAAGGTATGTTCAAATTACCAATACAATGTATTTACACAGTTGGTCTACAACAGGCAATGAATCGTTATAAATAAACTTTCGTCGAGATCAAATCGATAGAATAGTTCAACTGCAAACAGAACTCTTACAAATGGCTTTAACTTCCTCTTAGTACGTAGGTCGATATATTTTACATAATTACCACTTTAGTTACCAGAATAATATTTGAAGTTTCTAGAGTCGCTTAAACTTTACGATACAATTCGTCTGTATTTACTTTGTCGACAATTCGAATTCATTTATCCTCTGAAGCATCGCATTATTTCAACAAACCTTAACCACAAGCATCATTTGTGTTTCGAAATGTCTTTAACAAAAGCAGTTAATCCCAGTCTTAAGAATTATTGAAATAAAGTGATTTCGCTTCACAGCATTTCAAATACAGACTTGAAAATTGTGATTTTTACTTTAAAATTTTTGGTTCTCTTCTAAGTTTCGTGGTGGAATCTTTACATTAATTTACTATACAATTACAGTTGCGTTCGTTTCAAAATCATTCGTTAAAATTATTTAAATAAATACGAACGTTCTACTAAGCAGAGTAATCAACGCAAATTGGGATCATGTATCAAACTTTAAGGTTTAAATTACAGAAGTTTAAAGTGATGTTTGTTGTGTGATGCCACATTATTAAAAAGAAATTATCCATAAAATAAAAAATAAATGTTAGGGGTGGGTGGACAACCCTTATCACTTGAAATGTGGTTACACTTACTTACTATTTATTACGGGTATAAAAAATAGATAGTAGTCTATTCTCAGACCTACTCAATATGCATATAAAACTTCGAGCCGTTTCGGAGGAGTATGGTACCGTGACACGAGAATTTTATATAAGATAATATTTATACACACTCAAAAATAAAAAAGTGTGGTCTCACCAAGATCATAAAGGCCCAAGCCAATGTAGCTTGCACGTGGTGGGGTCACAGACGTGGCTCTGGCACATAATAATAAATAAATAAGTAAATAAATATTTTTGGACATTCTCACACATTGTCATATAGCCCCAATTAACCTAATATAAGCTTGTGTTATGGGATCTAGGCGACTGATAAACATAGTTATATATTTCTAAATACATACATATTAAACATAGAAGACACCCAAACTCCGAAACAAACATTTGTGGATCACACAAATAAAATCCGAATTGAATCTGGGACGGCAGTCGCGTACTATGAACCACTGCGCCACCGAAGCATTCAAATATATGCAAAGTGTCCGGTAACGGCACTAGACTCACCCCTATTACGTAGAACCACAAATGACTAGCAAAATGAGGGCACCATGGTCGCTTCTATCCACATTTTCGGAGATAGACATGTACAAAAAAATACAAGCAGAAACTATTAGAATAATGTTGCTTATTTCCTAACTTTTTTTGCCCATGCAAAGAGAATGTGGACAAGGGAAAGAGGTAGAGATGTGTCAATAGTAAAAGAACAACTATATTCCCTGCTCACGCAATAACAAAGTTGTTATAGATGTGCATTTGCTTTCATGTGACCTATTCTCTCCTCTGTGTCCGAAACAAGCTTATTATTGTGTAAGTCTCGGTGTACTGCAATGTAAATCGAACGTTGCAAGCTGGAATCGAGTTGTCAACATCGTCTTTGTCCTATTAGTGCATATTCTATCATCCAGTCATGTTGTACGTACAACATGCCAGCTCTAGTCGCTCCCTGAAGACTTGAGTCCATTTTGCTGCCAGTTGCGTCGTTGGAAAATTGACACTTTGGACACTGAATATTCTAGAACTATAGTTCAGTGTTGTCCACTATAGTGTCAAATCGTGAATATAATACCTACACTAAAACTTTCATTTTCTTACGTTTCCCTTTTTTTTTTTATATTGGGTTCGTCAAATTGACGCCTCCCGCCTGGTGGTAAGTCGTGACGACGTCTAGCGATTGTGGCCCACTCTCACAGCGCACAATACTATAGAGAGTGGCCCTCAACTTTTAAGTAATCTTTACTCCATTAAAAAAATAGTTAAAATTGTTTCTGTGCATCACTACATATTATAAAAGTCCTCCGCCGCGTCTGTCTGTTCGCGATAAACTCTAAATACGGCACCGATTTTCATGTTGTTTTCATCAATAGATAGAGTGGTTCTCGAGGAAGGTATAATATAATATAAGGCTATAATACTATTTCACGCGGTCCAAGCCGCGGCCGTCCGCTAGTTATTTATATAAACTAGCTGATCGCCGCAGCTCCGCCCGCGTTTTTTAGTTTACTGTTTATGTTACTCAGGGTGAATGTAGCTTTCCAATGGTGAAAGAATTTTTGAAATCGGCACGGTTGTTTTTGAGTTTATTCATTACAAACATACTCACAAAAATACAAATCTTTCCTCTTTATATGATAATAAGAATAAAAAAAGATAAGAAGATAGAAGATAGATATATAATTAGTAGTGTAGATGTATCAAAAGACGAGGAAATTAACTAAAGACTAAGAAACCTAAAAAACATTTTATTGTTGTCTGTCTATTCAGTTATGGTCATTATAATGCTGTTTTGTGACTCTTATTTTTCGTAAATAAAGGTCTAGAAATTTCCCCGCTATAATAAAAAAGTATTCTACAGTTCATTCCTTTTGAATTGTATCATAAGATACACACAATTGCATAACTTTGTTCAGAATACCACTTTTATATCTGTGATTTTATGGAAAACTAGTTAAAGCAACGTGACTTGTACATTTGATATATAATGTCTCTCAAACAATGTCATAGTGTTTCAGTTTGCTCTCTAGTTAGCCGAAAATATTTCCTACAAACATTAACACGACAAATTTAAATACACTGCGCGGTAGACACCTTCGTGATGCATCAAAATAAGCTGCTAGGTAAATGTGTGGTGCGCGGGTCACGGCTGTAGCAGTAATTACACCAGTGTAAAGCTATATACGGACACGTACACCATTAATTGCTCTTCCACGGAGACACTGATGGAGGTCGTCTATCCGGTCGGTTAGTTCACTTATCTACCTACGGTTTTTGTTCTGTCGCGTGTTACACTAAATAGAGTGGTTTCCAACTAAACTAGTTAATGAATGTTGCATTTACAAAATTGTAAGTTTGTTGAATAATATGTTAACGAACATTATGTTCGTAATATGTATATAAACTTGTAATAAGATATACAGTCAGTTGTTATTTACTCAACAAGTTCATTAAAGTACAATTTGATCATAAAGTTGGAAGTAGCAGAGCTCAACAGAACTCTACTACAAACTTTACAATAAATTGCATGTCAAAATTAAATTGTATTTGTTTTAAAGTTTCTGGTTCAAAAGGGCTTTGTTAGCTCGGATTCAAATTGTTAGTTATTCTTCTACGATGATCTGCTATAAAAGTACAAATTTAAAATAACAAATTCTAAATTTCTGGGTAGGAAAATTTTCTACATTTTATATGTCTCATTATAATTACAGCGAACATTAATTAGACGAAGAGTGGTTAGAGGAAAGGACGACGAGGTTTGTTTTAACCATTATCTGCACCGGACCTTGTGGCCTCGTATTTAAGATATTTTGGTTTACGAAAAAATTGTTATTTTCATCAACATTCAAAACAGGAATTTTATGCTTAACCGTCTGAGTATTTAAATGAAAAGCTTAAATTTTGTCGACAGTAAAATCGTCCATTAAACATTTATTCTCCTTTGGTAAATTAACCTGGAGAAAATACGTTTACCATTTCGTATTCGACGGTAGGTAAGCACAATTCGCAATCAGCAAAGCCTATTGCTTTATACAGCATACTCTTGTTTGTCGAACCGTTAAGCATTTTGTTAAATATATCTGATATTCCATACGAGGCAGGAAATTGCGCATTGAGAATTTTTACTGTGATTTGTATTTGATTATAATTATACGGTATTTGTTGGAAGCGCTTAATTAACTCTAACAAAGCTATATCATTCGTACTTCGTTATCCAATATCCAATACTTAGGGCTATTATTCAAATCAAATGAAATACTCTTTATTGTACACAAAAAAAAAAGAAACAAATATACGAGTATAACACATATTTTTAAAAATAATGTACAACAGGCGGCCTTTTCGCTTCTACTATCCTTGTACTATTTTCTTACATGAGTTCGGTTTGTCTTTCTCATTTCTATTAGTAAGGTTAAAACTCACTGCAGTGGTTACTAGGGTTGACAATTCGAGGGTGTGTGGTGGACTCACATCTGCCATCATGTAGCACCTAAATCCATTACTTATATATCTGTTCAAGTATTATAACGAGGAAAAAAGTATTGTTGTATGTCTGTATAACGAATAAACTATAAAATTACTAAACTGAAAAAAGCAAAAATCGGAATTATTTCGAAACTTTTCGATTTTTCAAAAACAGTTTCTACATGGTTGTCAAGTTATTAAGCGTTAGGAAAACCAGAACACAAGGACAACCTTTTAAGTACATTAGCATAAAGCAATCACTTAGCGTAATTATTAAATCTATATGTAAATCTTCAAATAATTTCAAGCACATTTCAAACTTCCCTGTTTATAATACGCTAATTCATCCATCAAGACAAAACAACCAAAACGTCGTATGTCAATCATAGTAATGATACGGTAATGCTCTTATATAATCCAGCTTTGTGTTCAATGATGAGCAGGCCTAACGGTGTTCGAATTAATTGCTCCACAGTATAGGGTGACAATGAGACAGTACTTACTGACACGGAAATGTGTTTAAGCGTTATATTGTCTCACTAACAGGTTCCGCAAATTAATCGGATTTAGTACTATACACGTATATGATATCAGTTTTCCTGTTTCCGTAAGGCTTTCACACGTATAGCATGGTAATAGATACTTAAACTAAAACGCCGTTAATATCCAGTAAAATTACTTTACAGTGTGCATATTCATTATTATAATTGTACATAATTGGATATTCATTTGATTTGTTATGACCAAGATTCTAAGGGACTCCAAATTAAAATACTACCTCATCAACCATGACATTGTCTTTAAAATGATGTGTGTCGAACATTACAGCGCTATCCCCCCCCTTTCAATGTCAGACTTTTATGTGTCGGAAAATGCATAATAAGGTTCTAGGTTTTCAGCAGTGATCTAGGTAGCTCAGTTGATCATAGCTCCGAAATAGAACGTTCTCTGATTCAAATCCAGTTCAATATTTTGGTTTTTGACATTGACATACAATCAGAAGCAACTTTGATATGAAATATGTGTCAATAGAGAGAGCAAAAACAACAATAAAGTTCAATATCTGCTGCAAGTGTTTCCTAAGACCCCAATAATGTATAACAATTCAATAACTGTTTCGTATTCGAACAACACCGGGTGTTTAGGATGTGTGTAAGACCACACACACTAAATCAGCACAATACGTATGTGAAAAATGTTCCTCTCGTAACCCGAATGGCAATAACCAATACATAAAATCGGTGTATCAGTGACGTGTAATTTACCTTTTAAGCGTCACTACATTTTTTCTATTCACCAGCATGTTTTTTGAAAGTAGCGATAGAAATGGGGATTCATTGCCTTATGTTTAAAATACGTCAAAATTGACACAAAAACCGACTTCAAATTACCGAAATGGGACTAAGTAGTTGTTGGAATGGGACCATATTGTAGAGATCCAAAAAAGTTAATTTCATTAATTACTTTTTTGCCAAAAATTACGATAAAAACTTAAAATAAAATTATGAAAGTTTTAGAAGACCGTTCAGTACAACAAAAACGTTGGATAGACCAATATATCACGTGAGCACACCTGAACAGTAATAACAGAGAATAATAGCAATTGTTCTGTGTCAGTTTTATTGGTCTTCATTTCATTTGGGTTTGCCAACATTTGGTACTGGATGCGTATGTTGTTCTATTTATCATTAATCGGTATATAAAGATAGGTGGTAACATGTTCTGTTTGCAAAACTATGGAAACTTCCAGTCTCAGAAGACAAAAGAAGTAAGAAGTTCTAAGTTACGAACTAGTAAGCAACCACACAAATCATAAGGTCAAAACGTCAATACAGTAACTGTATTGACGTTTTGACCTTTTTAATGTTGTGTACCTACGCATACCTATATATGTATGCTGTGTTCGCGTTAATTCCTATAATAATGAAAACATAATTTTTAGTTTAGTTTTAGTTTATTTATTTATTAGTTTCAGAAAATAAAAACATTAGCATTAATTTGTGATAGGAGCCTCCTTTTAAGCAAACAATGCCTGTATTAGGAGACTCTTCATAACTAGGTATAATAAAGAAAAAAAAAACTAAATCTGTAACTATAGATACTACTAGCAACCATAACGAATCATAAGGTTCAGGAAGCAAAATGGACTTTCCAATAGTTAGTCCTCTAGTCATGACGTCTTTCAATCAATTGGTATCGTAGATATCTTAAGTAGACGTCTACAAAAGTGGATAAAGACATAACAAATTAGCTTGTTTCATGGTGTCAAGAGACGAAATGTTGATATTCGTTTTAATATACAATACGCCGAAGAGAAGAAAAAACTTGAAAAAGAGTGTATTACACCTTATGAGTTCTTGCAAAGAGTTTCTAATATTAAAAGAATCCTCAATGTGCAACATTTCTGTTCCTACTCATTCAATGCAATGTTCGTTGTGTTGTTATCTCAAGTGTAATTTTACGTTCGTCATTTTGTCGGCTATAGGTACCTACAATAACTCGAGAAATCGAGGACCAGCGGTCCCAACACCGCCAGGATCTCATGGAGACTTGGAGGGTGCTACTTGAGCAACCTAAGTGGGGAACCGCCGTCATCGCGGCGGTGAGGCCGATCATGGACAAGTGGCTGCAGAGGCAGCATGGTGTCCTCACGTATCGTGCGACGCAGATCGTTACCGGGCATGGATGCCTCGGTAGCTATTTGTTTCGCATCCATCGTGAGGTCACACCCCGGTGTCAACACTGCGAGGTCTCCGATGGCGACACCGCACTCCACACGTTGGTGGAGGGCTCAGCGTGGGCGTGTCAGCGCCGGGACCTCGTAGTGGGTCTGGGCGTGGATATCATCTCACTGGAAACCATGCTCCAAGCCATGGTCTCCAGCGCGAGTAGGTGGAACGCTGCCGTGTCCTTCTGCGAGCAAGTCATGCTCGCGAAGGAGGCGGCTGATGGGGAGAGGGTGCGTACCCTCCCCGCTGAGTTTCGCAGTCAGCGGCCAGGGTGCCGCAGACTCATCTACGCCCAGGACCATCGACCTCCATGATCGGGGCCTGAGGACGGCAGGATAGCCACCCGCCGTCCTTACGGAAGCAGGCTAGAAGGGTTGCGTGCTGCGGGGCCTTTGCCCCACAGCAAGCAACCAGATTCACTCACCGACGCGGGATAAAACCCAACCCCAACGAAGTGGGATTTTCATCCGACCAAACCCCCGAAGAGGCTACGCAGCTGGCCAAAGTCTACCGGGCGCCACTGGAAATACCTTCCGGGGTCACCGGAGATGCCCACAGCAATGGACATGGGAGCGGCCGTGTTCTCGCGGAATTTAAAAAAAGAAAAGAAAAAAATGGGACGTACAATAAGTTATTTTTTTTATAATTTGAATATAATGTTTAAATAATACAAGAGAAAATATCATTTTCCATACCTACCTACCACCAGCATAATGTCATGACAGGTAGGACTTTAAAAGGATACGGATCTTTTTCTCTCAGGGCCTTTTACGTTGCGAGTATTTAGCATTGCGGACGTTGTCCTCTCGGAACATACAGTCATTTTCAATTGGAGACGTTTTGCTCTCAGAGCGTTTTAATTTACAGTCGATATGCATCCAAGTACATCAAGTCTTCTATTGTGTTTATGTCTATTGTGTGTGTCTATGTGTTAATAATGAAATGCACAAGTTTTAAAGTTAGGAATTAGTAAGTACGTATTCCTGGGGCGGGGCCCCAAGAGATTCGACTACGTCCTCGCCGTCCGCCCTGGACCCCAACTTGACCACGGTAACGCAGTGGCAAGTTGGGTGACCGAACGTCGATATCGAGACTTGAGTGGCCAACATTGAGATGAATTGTGCTATCATGGATATGCCTGACGAGACCCCCGGTACTGACACTGCCCTTTCCCGGGCAGTCTCAGCCGACGACCTACCGCATGAAACACGGAATTCGATGCCTCTTGATTTGGGGGCTCGCGTCGCGCCACCTAGTTGCAGCGCGACGTCGACGCCCCAAGGAAATGTTGCTGCTGGGACTGACGGTGGGTCAGCTCCCAGTAGTGTGAAGGTTAAGGGCCGTTCTGCTTCGCAGAAGAGGACCCTCGAGAAGGAGGGACCGCCACGCGACCGGAGCACTAGTTGCTCTGGATGGGGGTCCCTCCTCTACAGCGATTCGGAGGAGGAGGTGCCGGTAAAGACGGTGTACGCGCGTAGCGGCGCCTACCGTATGCGCCCGCCAACACCACCCCCGTCATCTGTCCCGTCCCTGCGCAGTCGCAGGGATATCGGTGTGCCGCCCGCGCGGGAGATAATGAGTATCTTCTCCCGCATGAACGCGGCCATGCGGGGGAGTAAAAATATGTCGGGGAGGAAGAAGATTGTGGCTTCACTGGTGGATGAAGCCCAATCCTCCCTCGACAAGCTCCTCGAGCGGAGCGTCACAGAGGAGGAGGCGAAGCTCCGCAAGCAGGTTGCGAGCCTGGAGGTGGAGCTCACTGCCTCCCGAAAGGAGATGGAAGATCTCCGTCGGGAGGTCGCTGAGCTGACCAAAGCGGTCAAGGCACCTCCAGGTCCCATGCCGCCTCCTCCTCTGACGGCTGGACCAGCGCCGAAGACGGCGCCTAGGACCGCGCCCACCATGGCGCCCGGCTCGCCGCCGAAGCCTGTACCGACTACGGTGCAGGTCCTGACGGCGATCGAGAGGCGCCTCGCGGTCCTGGAGGACCGGGCGTACCGCCCTCCGCTAGCGCGTCCCGCGTTTTCATACGCGGCGGCTGTCGGCGGTGCTCCCGCTCCGGGTCCAAGCGGCACACCCGCTGTCCGCCGCCCCGCTCCGCCCCCGTCCGCTTCGGTGAGCCGGATACCGGCCGAGACCGCGGCCCAGGCGCGGAAGGCCAAGGGGCGCGGCAAGAAGAGTGGCACCCCTGCCGCCTCCTCTTCCTCTATCGTCGCTCCCGCTGCTTCCTTACACCCCTCCAGACGGGAGGGATGGGAAGTAGTGGGAGCCAAGAAGAGGAAGACGAAGGCCGCAAAGAAAGCGGCCAAAGCTGCCGCGGCGAAGGCGCCGAAGAGACCCCGCCCTCCTCGCTCCACCGCCGTCGTCCTGACGGTGACGACGGTAGGTGTGGAGAAGGGGGTGGGGTACGCCGACGTACTGAGGACTGTGAAGTCCTCAGTCAACCTCTCGGCCCTCGATATACAGGGGGGGCTCCGGTGCAAGAAGACACGCACCGGGGCTCGCCTCCTCGAGGTCTCCGGCGCCTCCAGCGGCCCTAAAGCTGACGCCCTAGCGGCTCAGCTTAGGGACGCGCTGGACCAAGAAGCCGTCCGCGTCACCAGGCCCACCAAATGCGCCGCATTGCGCATCACGGGTCTGGATGACGCGGCCACGACGGAGGAAGTTGTCTCCGCCGTCGTGGAGGCGGGCGGCTGCCCCCGTGACCAGGTGAAGGCTGGAGATATCTCCTTCGGCTCCACTGGTCACGGGATGACAGTCGTCCAGTGCCCCGTCGCGGCGGCACTGAAAGTGGCGGACGGACGAAGCCTCCTCGTAGGGGGCTTCCTAAAGGCGCAGGTGCACCTCCTTCGTGCCCGGGAAACCAGATGTTTCCGGTGCATGGTGGTGGGGCACTTAGGAGTGCAGTGTACAGCGGAAGTCACCGTGGGCGATCGGTGCTTCCGCTGCAGCGGGCCCGGTCACAAGGCAAGTGCCTGTGACGCCCCGCCTCGCTGCTTTAGATGCGAGGCGGAGGGCAAGACCGCGGATCACCGGGTCGGCAGCACAACCTGCGCCGCCTCGAGGCCAAAACCTCGTCCGTCCGCTGAGAGCGGTGGGGGTGCCGCCCTTGCGCGGCCAGTTGTTTCGCGGCGGGATGCGGTTATGGACGTCAATTAATGTCTGACGCCCGTATCCGTATCCTGCAAGTGAATTTGAACCACTGCCGTGCTGCTCAGGATCTTCTGTACCAGAGCATCCGGCAGTGGTCCATAAACTTAGCCGTGGTCGCCGAGCCGTACTACGTCCACCCGGGAAGCCCGGTGGACGAGGACGGCTCGGCCTGTTGTATCTTTGGGGGGTCCGCCGCAGACAACTCGCGCCTTGCGATCATTGCAAGGGGCCGCGGGTGTGTTGCGGCGGACTATGATGGGTTGGCAGTCGTGGCCACCTACATCTCGCCGAACATTGACGAGTCTCAGTTTGAGCTATGGCTCACTGAGCTCGACGTCGTCTTCGCTGCGTGCCGTCCTCGCCCTGTCCTGCTCCTGGGAGACTTCAACGCCTGGAGTGAGGCGTGGGGCTCCCGGGAAACCAGGGACAAGGGGAGGCTTCTTGAGGACTGGACCAGAACACGTGGTCTGGAGGTCCTCAACCGGGGGAATGTCGCCACCTTTTGGCGGCGGGGGGGGGAATCGATCGTGGACGTAACGTTCGCATCCCCTGACCTCGCCGCCCGTATTACAGGCTGGCGCGTGGAGGAGGGTGAGGAGACGCAATCGGATCATCGGTACATCCGGTTCGATGTCGTCCCCCCACCTGACCTCCCACAGCCGGTGGTAAATCCCCCGGATCCGCGTTGGGCACTTCACCATCTGGATCGGGAGGCTCTCCTGGAGGCATCCATCGTGCAGGCCTGGATTCCAGCGCCGGACCGGCCTGCCGATGTGGATGCCGAGGCGGAGTGGTTCAGGAGAGCCATGTCGCAAATCTGTGATGCGGCGATGCCTAGGGTTACACCCAGACCGGCCAGGAAGCAGGTGTACTGGTGGTCGCCGGAGATTGCAGAGCTGCGCGCAGCATGCATCTCCGCCCGCCGCCGGTACACCAGGTTTCGCCGGAGGCGTCGCCGCCCAGACGACGCGGCAGCCCGAGAGGCGGAGCTTTTTCAGGCATACAGGGAGGCTAAAGGTAATCTCCAGGAGACGATAAAGCGGGCCAAGACGGCGGCCCGCGAGGAGCTCCTGGAGACCCTGCAGCAGAACCCATGGGGGCGCCCGTACCTACAGGTCAGGGAGAAACTCCGACCTAGGGCGCCCCCACTGACCCAGAGTCTCCAGCCGCAGCAGCTGGAGCGGGTCATGGGCTCCCTGTTTCCGACGAGCGCGGAGGAGCACGTCCCTCCGCGCATGGCTCCGTCTCTGCCCGACGCGGATAGCACCAGCGAAGACGACGTACCCGAAGTCAGGGTGGGGGAGCTAGGTGCGGCAGTACTCCGGCTTAAACGCCGGAAAATCACTGCCCCCGGACCCGACGGCATTCCTGGCCGTGCATGGGTCCTGGCCCTCGAAGAACTCGGGCCTCGACTGATGGGGCTCTTTAGCGCATGCCTCGAAAGGGGCCAGTTTCCCAAGGTGTGGAGGACGGGGAAACTGGTTCTGATCCGTAAGGCGGGGCGGCCGGTGGACTCACCGTCCGGATACCGGCCGATCGTGTTGCTGGACGAGGTGTGTAAGCTCTTTGAGCGAATTATCGCGGAACGCCTCGTCGAGCATCTCACGAGTGTGGGGCCAGACCTGGCGGATAACCAGTTCGGTTTCCGTCGGGGACGCTCCACCGTGAGCGCGATCATGCGCGTGAAGAGCCTGACGGAGGAAGCAGTCTCGCAGGGCAAGGTGGTGGTGGCGGTGTCTCTTGACATCGCCAACGCGTTCAACACCTTGCCATGGAGCTGCGTTAGGGAGGCGCTCGTGTATCACGAAACGCCTCTCTACATGCGTCGTATTGTCGGGGCCTATCTCTCGGAGAGGGCCATAGCTTTCCCCAGCTGGCTCGGGCCAGCTCGGCGAGATGTGTCGTGCGGTGTTCCGCAGGGGTCGGTCCTGGGGCCGCTTCTGTGGAACATCGGCTACGACTGGGTGCTGCGGGGTGCGTTGCCTAGGGGTGTCGGCGTAACGTGCTACGCCGACGATACCCTCGTCACGGCGCGGGGTGCAACGTACCAGGAGGCAGCACTCAAGGTCACGACGGGTGTTGCTCGAGTCGTGGGTCGGATACGGCAGCTGGGACTGGAGGTGGCCTTGCACAAGTCCGAGGTTCTGTGTTTTCACAGACCTCGGAACGGTCCACCCGAAGGTTCCAGCATAAATGTGGGAGGCGTTAGCATCGGCATCAAGCCCTCGATGAAGTACCTAGGGATCGTACTTGATAGCCGATGGAACTTCGGACCACATTTCCGAAGTTTGGTCCCCAAGGTGACGCAGGCATCGGTCGCGCTTTCGCGACTGATGCCCAACCTAAAGGGACCCAACGCCTCCTGCAGGAGACTGTACCTGGGGATCGTGCGGAGTATGGCCCTATACGGGGCTCCCGTATGGGCGGATAGGTTGGCGGTCAAGGGGAACGTGACTCTGTTAAACAGACCACTTAGAACCTTGGCCGTCAGAACCGTACGGGGGTACCGCACGATCTCCGGAGAGGCTGCATGTCTCCTAGCCGGGACCCCTCCATGGGACCTGGAAGCGAGAGCCCTTGCGTCATTGTTCCAATGGCGCAAGGAGGCGCTGGAGCGGGACCACAGGCCTGCATCTCGAGAAATCGAGGACCAGCGGTCCCAACTCCGCCAGGATCTCATGGAGTCATGGAGGGTGCGACTTGAGCAACCCAAGGGGGGTGCCATCTTCATCGCGGCGGTGAGACCGATCATGGATGATTGGCTGCAGAGGCAGCATGGTGACCTCACGTACCGTGCGACGCAGATGGTTGCCGGGCATGGATGCTTCGGTAGCTATCTGTTTCGCATGCATCGTGAGGTCACACCCCGGTGTCAACACTGCGAGGTTTCCGACGACGACACCGCACTCCACACGTTGGTGGAGTGCTCAGCGTGGGCGAGTCAGCGCCGGGACCTCGTAGTGGGTCTGGGCGTGGATACCCTCTCGCTGGGGACCATGCTTCAAGCCATGGTATCCAGCGGGAGTAGGTGGAACGCGGCCGTGTCCTTCTGCGAGCAAGTCATGCTCGCGAAGGAGGCGGCCGGGAGGGAGAGGGAGCGTACCCTCCCCGCCGAGTTCCGTAGTCGGCGGCCATGCCGCCCCAGACTACGCGACTACGCCCAAGACTATCGTCCTCCATGATCGGGGCCTGAGGACGGCGGGATCGCCACCCACCGTCCTTACAGAAGCAGGCTAGAAGGGTTGCGTGCTGCGGGGCCTTTTGCCCCATAGCACGCAACCAGATTCACTCACTGACGCGGGATAAAACCCGACCCCAATGACGCGGGATTCTCGTCCCGACCAAACACCCGCAGAGACCACAGGGGTGGTCAAAGTCCGCCGGGCGCCACTGGACATACCCTCTGCTAGTAACCAGGGACGCCCGGCAACGGACGTTAGAGCGGCCGCGGCCTTGGGCCGTGGAATTAAAAAAAAAAAAAAAAAAAAAAAGTACGTATTCCTAACTTTAAAACTTTTGTAGTAGTTTTATAAACATTTCAAATCACATATTTTTGGGTGACAACTTTTTGCCATGCAATAATCAACAAGTAAATGATAATTAGGAACAGTATTTTTAAAATACAATAAAATGTAATCAATGAACAGTAATTGTAAGTATTAGGTACTCAGTAATCTAAAAGTTGTTATTAAACTAAGTTTACTTACAATAAGAAAAACTGATTTCAATTGTGCCTTCATAGGAGAAACAGTATTCCGTGAAGTGAATATTCACCTAAAATAGCGTTTAATATTGTTCGCTGAGCAGCCAAACAATAAAGCTGCACCGTGCCAGCGAACCGAAATCTTTTGGAACGTCAAAGGACTCTAGAAATGCTTTATTCCAAATATGCGTGTCAGAAATTGCTTTTAATATGACTGCAGTTCTGAAACACAAACTAAAACACAGAGTTTATAATGCCAAATTGGTTACTTTTGTTGCCTAATTGTGGTAGACTTTTATACCAATAGAAAGAAAAAGTTTTGAAGATTTGTTTTCTTCGGAATCCCACCAAAAAGAAAAGTTTGAAACTTCCTCTTTTCATAAGTACCTCAAAGAATCGTTTATTTTTTATTTGTGCTTGAATAAAGTACACATAGTTCTATTATATAAACAAAAAGTATAATATTTTATCAACAGTATAATGTAATGCAAGAACTTACATAGTAATAAACGAGTTAGATGTATTAGATAACACCAACTATTCCCTATTCTGTGCTAACACCTTTGTTTGGTTTAAACAAACAAGACACGATAACAACGTATGGTAACAACGAGAGTGCCGGAATTTCATGCTGTTTTATTCGCATGTAAGACTTTTAGTGCACTCTACTTTGTTTATGTACGTCCAATTAAACCAACGACAGCCTGCAGTGCTGTTTGAAATTCGATGACTTGTTCATTGGTGGTGGCACTTCTTTGTTTGAAGAAAGATTTCAACGTGAACACACGGCCACGTAATAGGGAATAAAAAAGTTTTTGACACGGCTTCCTTCCTTTTTCTTTGAACTTGGCTGCACGCGCTACCACGTGTCTAGATTTATTTGAATAAACGGAAAACTAAAATGCAAAATATATATATTCATAGTAAATAAAATTTAAAAAAATTATGATGTATTTTTATGATTTTGCGCTCTTGAGAGAAAACCATCTAACCATTCCCATGTTTAGCAGAATAAGCTGGGATTTGAATTGTATAGTGTCGAAAGAGTTCGTCATAAGAAGGTAGGTGTTACTATTTTAAATAAATTAGGAAATACATTACATAGGAATGTAATGTGATGACGCTTATTTTGTTGTTGTATGAGAATGCAATACTTATAATTTAATCTGATGAAACTGGATGACAGAAACTTCATTTTATTAAGAGAAACTAAGAAGCAATGTATTTCTAAACATTATTGAAATTATAACACATATATAATCATGTTTCTTTCTCCGCAGGGTTAGGCAAAGACGTATATGCGGTTATATGCCACACACTACGACAGTTATTTTTTTAGTCCAACGTGAGCTTATTACAGCTACCCCGGAACTACTGTCTCCTAGAATGAAATATAATAGACACAAAAATGTGACAATCTACAGTTATGCCTGTGCCTAAATTCAATTATTATAATAATACATCAAAGTCCAAATTACCATTAATCTTCGCAACTCTACACAAAGAGTTTTTTGTGCATGAAATGAGATTTTAAATTGAACTACGAGAAAGAACAACAAGGATAGTCAAGGAGGCGGAAAAGTGACAGTCTGACTTGCACATTGAATGAAGGTTCTATAAAAGTACGGTGCTTACGGTTTTAGAATAAGATTCTGGTAGGGATTTTATTACTGAACACAAGTTAACCATTATAAAGATTAATATAAAAATGAGTACATAGATTAAGGCATAGAACATTTATCCCAGTAATATGCTAGGCGTTAACTTAGGTATCTACAAATAGGCACATATACATATTTTGTTCCAACTGGGTTATCTAACCCGTGATGTCAGCTTCGCAATCGTTTCCACCACCGACTACGCAACCGAAGCAGTCGGTCTTTCAGGAAGTACCTTGCTTACTTTTGTACTTCCCTAACCCTGAAGGTTAGATTGATCTCACAGATGTAGGTTTTAAAAGTGCAAATTCAAACTTGTCAATGACTTCACAGAACACAAAATCACGGAGTAATACCAATAACATCTTTGGCCCACGTGATAGAGGACAAGCTCATTATCAGTTTCAAGCACTTTGGATATATTTTCCAAAGCTACATTCGTGTCTCCGTAGGTGCAAGAGATGATAAAACTACAGAATAGAGAATAGTACTTACATACAGAACTTGCACTCCGACATTAATTAAAGCACATTCTTTTGTTTACAGAGAACATAATTCGAACGTTAGGGATGTCAAGAAAGTACCAGCATAATTTGACCAATATTTATGACGTTAATGCCTCAATATCAACTCTATGGTCAATGCCGTATCACAAACAAGAGACAACCCTTACTGACTTACAACTTCAAGTTGTCGCTGAAGTCACGTATTTTTTGCGATTGTTAAGCGAGTGATAAAACGCACATTTAAATAACTTCATTAACATCAAATCGAATAATCGATGTATATCAAGACTATCAGTATTCAAGAGATCAGTATTCACATTAACGGCCAGTCGCTATTCTCAGCTCTAAAGTACGAGATAATTCGACGAAGTTTTGTTGTACAGTTAAAAGGATTGTCACAAGATATCGGTCGTCCCGTCCCTTGTTAATATTCCAACTGACATCACTAGGATCCACTGTCTTGCGAATCTTGTATAGAAGGTTCCTGAACAATGGACTTCCTGAATTTTGAGTAGTTGACGTAAAGACAACAACAAACAGGAAACAACCCCTCGGTATATAATATAAAGTAGATATAGGTAGGTATGTACCTTTTGTGGCTACTGCGATGGATCTTAGTTTCTCATAATATGTCTCTTTAGAAAAGTAATTTATGTTTTCATTTCAATAAGATGTTTTAAAGAGAGTTGAATTGAAGCATGCCTAAGGTTTCAGAATCGTGAACAAAAATACACCTTCTGAAAACTGTAAATATGTTCTATTTATTCGGACGTCATGTAAAACGATTGTATCAACAGTATTAAAAGCTATAAGCTATAAGCAATGCTATTAAAGGCCTGAAGGGTCGCGTGCTGCACGCAGCACGCAACCAGATTCACTCACCGATGCGGGATGAAACCCGACCCCAACGCCGCGGGATGTAACCCGACCAAACCCCAGTTCAGAGGCCACACATTTGGCCAAGGTCCGCCGGGCGCCACTGGAAATACTTTCTGTTGCGTGCCAGAGACGCCCGCGGCAATGGACATAGGAGCGGCAGCGGTCTCGAGGAATTACCGCTGTCCCCGTTGCGGCAGCGGTAGCGGGGAAGGTTGTGGGTCAAGTAGGTATGTCATCACCTAATCGTTCCTACGGTTCCTACGCTAACAAAGCCGCAACCAAAAAACCCGCTGTACCTAGAAGCAGGCAGGAGAGGGAAGGTAAAAAACGACAGGAGCCCCTTCTGCCGAAACCGAAGATCCTGAAAAAGGACGCGTGCGACAAGGATGGCTTCATCAAGGTAGAGAAGAAGAAGCGGAAGCCTCCATATCGAAACCAGTGCGGTACGGGTCTGGCAGGGCCTAATATGTTGTTACGTCCTGCGATACCGAGTACGTTACTGTACGTGTCCCGACTTCATCACTCCACGAAGGACATCGAGATCGTGGAGTACATAAGGACGAAGACCAACTGGGCCTTGAGAGACGAGAGGTTGGATTCGCGCCACAACACGAACTTTAAGTCGTTCGTGATTAGGGTGCCGACTCATCATCTCGACGTGTTCCTTAAGGAAGAGTTTTGGCCGAAAGGTGTCGTGTATAGACGGTTTCACGGTACGTTACCTTACGCGAAGTGTAACACGACACCCGTGTAAAAAACAGACAGTGTGTTCTATTATAAGATATAATTATATGAATTTTTAGTTTTAAGGTATCTATGGGCCGTAGAATAAGTTAATATAAGATCTGTAACTTTTCTGTCGTAGCCTGATAATAAATGAATAAATAAAAAAAAAAAATTAAAAAAATAAATAAAAAAAAGCAATTAAAGCCTCCCACATTCCTGACAAGATATAAGATAATAATAGTTCGAGGCAGAAATGGGTGTTTTCACCCGAGTCACACACTCTACTTTTCTACTTTTCATTTCGAATACGAGGAACCCAAATAAGTCAGCTAAAAAAATATAACAATAGAGATTGATCACGTATCAAGTATTGTGCTTCCCGACTATTTATTTAATTTTTGTTTATTATTCACACTGTTTTAGGGCAGGCTATAGTTTTTGAACATACCGCCTTGTCATTAGTTATATTTTTCCATACAAAATAGTTTTCAGCTTCAGTAATTTTTTTACGCACATATTTTTTAGAAGCGCCGTAGAGTTTTTTTAATGATTTTACGCGTTGCGGCTGGCGGTTTAGTCAGGTTTAGTTTTTTTATACTTTTTTGTATAACTGTCCAAATAATTATTGATTTTCACTATTTGCGTTTTATTTTATTGTAACTTAACTCTTTTTTGTTTATAACCATTTAAAAAGATTGGTGTTTTGACTTAATCGAACTGTATACGTTTCTACAATCGCCTTAAAATGTGCTAATTTTATTTTTTACTTTTCCGCTCTAGGGTCGAAATGCCAGAGCATGAGAGATGAAAATTTTTTTCCAACAGATAATGAAACTACCAAATCGTGATAATCTTTACTAACACTTCCAAAAGTTAACAAAGTTTTTTTGGTCTATTATTTTATGCTGCAGATATACGTCGCAAATCAGTGGAAACGTAGGAACAACATTGTTGGAGTTCAACCCCACATATGACTAATGTTGGCAATTATTTGGAGAAAGGTCGAAGACCCTACGCCCTGCGCCAGTTCCAGCGTCCACACTGTTTGCATTTTCACCTCTCTAGATTATAAACAAATATTAGCTTGCAAACACTGTAGAATTAAATTAGTCGGTTAACATTGTAGATTTATTATTACAGATATTATCTTCACACAATATTATATAAATAGAAGTTTATTTACAGACAAGTGTCCAACTCAGCAGAGGTTTCGAGGATCATTCGTGTAATGGCTGGCGTAGTAGTACCGCCGAATTAGATTTTGATCAAGAAAAAAATAACTAAACATTTCTGCCTCGAACTATTGGTCTCTTGATTAACAATCTCCTATTCTCATTCCTATTGCCCATTACTGGTATAAAAAGTAGCCTATGGCATATTAGGGACACTCTCTATGTCTCTACAAAGGCAGCAAGCGCTTGGACCTCAACCCCAATTCTTTCGTATTTTATCGCCACTTTTTTATCCATCATTGTAAATCACAGAGATCCAGCCTATGATCTTCAGTTATACCTATTGCTACTAAAGTGTTATTAATCATTGTAGGTTTTATAAAATAAAATCGTTGCTGTCTACTAATGAGACTTAAAAACATGTCCAAAATAAACTTTGTAAATAAAAGCCACTAAATTTGTTATTTACTTTTAATAAACACTTGGGACCATTAGCAAAAACGTTATATCTAAGAAATACTAAAAACACACAACTCTTAATTTCGAATAATGGAATCCCTCGAGCTTAACGCGGGCCTGCATAGCCTTTGATAACGCGCCGGTACAAAAGTCACAAATGTTACCCTCCATCTGAACAACCAAATTCTCATTTAAAATTAAAAATCTTTTTATATTTTTGTAACAAGCACTCACAAACGGACTAAATTCACTCATTTATATTAGCCAAACAAATTACGCTGCTGTTAAATGGAAGCTCCGTGGAAATATGCGGTAAATTAGTCGTCAGATTTATAATGAGTTTGTGAGTTCATGTTTGTATGAAGGAATAGTAATTATAATATGCTTAATTAGTTATTGTTGGTCAGTAGTAGTAGATTACGTAATAATATTGTAGATAATGTTTGTTACGAAGATGCCTTCCTGCCTAGGGTACCAGGAGGGTCTTTACTGTTTGAGTTGAAATAGAAACACTGGAAAGCTTTTACATATATAATTTCCGAGATAGCTAGTTACAAACATACTTTACCACGGCAATAGGTCGTGGGTGATTAGAAGCAATACAATATTAGTTCTATATCAATATAGGCTACAGGTCTCAGAATCACGGGACGTGTAGTCAATAAGAGAAGAGAGTACGTCACCTGTCGATGTTGTAGTCCGTAAGAAGAACGAATGGCGTGTGACCTTCGCTTAAATAGTAGGTCGCTGAGAAGCAGGGATGTTGACACGCCCCGCGCGCTCGATCGACGTCACATGTTGTACCTAGACAATTAGAGATTGTGCGTGAGGTTTCAGAATGAGATAGTTTTCGTTCCCAATTCCTAATCTAATAACATTAGCGGATCAAGAAATGGTTTATCTGTGTTTTAATTTTCATACAAATCGGATGAACTAACAAAAGTTCTACCCAAATTTCATTCGATGGCATTTTGAGATTTTGATGAAACTGTCTTGAGTATGACTATAGAGACGGTATAATAATATCATTATTATCTTTTGAGGTGAAATACAAGCTTACAGTTACCCACACTCACTTTAGACCACGCCTATTTGACTAGCTTATGCAGCGTGTCGATCGGTATTTTGCGAGAGCGTCGTACGTTTTCATCCCCCACTTCTAAAGGTACCTCTTCTTCACAGGTCACTCCTGTATTCCAAGCGTCGGCAAGCCCCACGATCACGAATGTTTTCTCAAAAGAATAAGCACAAGAAATAATAACATAAGGCACATTTACGAAGCCAATTTTGTTTTATTGGCTGCCAAATAACTGGGCACTTTTCTGTTTACTATAGACTCGTCTTCTAATCGCCAGGCCGCCAGTGACCAACGCTTCAGTTATTATGACATCTATCGCGTTGAATATTTCACACCAAAATTTCGATAGAAAGACAGGAAGCTTGTGATACATGCAACATAATTCGGTCCAGTCCTCTCCTAATAAAGTGTTAAAAGGTTCGCTCTATTTTTAAATTACCTATGTATAATTCTGGCCACCGGAGGCAGCTTTGGTCCTGGTTGCCATACGAACATCGTATGGCATCGTAGTCGTTACGGGTAGTGGGAGACCTAAAAAAATCCGACTGGTCTAACTACAGGACTTCGATATTGCCATTGAGTTGTGATTGTGAATTTCAGCCGCATCGCAGTTAGACTTAAGCCGACCCCAATTAGGTTCTGAAAAGGCTCAGGATGATGACTGGCAACCAGAGACAGCCAGATAACATCACAATAACCTCACCCAACACACCCACCCAACGTCTCTTTATCAAACTCTTCGATAATTTAATAGAGGCTAATTTATTTTGGTTTAAGTCCACAATTTATATTACAGCAGCGTCACAAATCACAAGAGATAACGGTACTGGTGTTCACCCACCCGACATATGACTAATGTGCTCAATTAACCGTGCCGGCCGAGGAGCCCCGAATCGGTCTGTGACCGAACTGTTTGCTTTTTCAACTCACTGAATTATACACAAATATTTGCTTGTCAAAATGGTTAACTGATTTATGTTATATAGAGAATACACACACATAATTTATTGCTGGGAGTGTCATTTAACACGTCTGTTACAAATTGAATTATGTAAAATATGGTACGGTCAGCTCTCAACAAGTTCACCTGGGCATATTACCGATTTAATAAAAGCGCTACTGAAGTTAACATATAATATCACATCAGTAACCACTTTTCGAAAGTAGTACATTACCTATTAATTATACCTAGGTACTAATCAAAGAGAAACTGAGGTACGTAACCAAAAGAAAGAGAGAAGCTTACCTTAGGTATAGCGGGCATCAATTCCTTGATCACAAAGTAAACAAAGTAACCAGTGTGCGTTCCAATTAAAGGACCACCTCTGTATTTTGACTGCTTCGGTGGCGTGGTCGGTAGTGCATCGGCTTTCGACGCCGGAGTCTCGGGTTCGATTCCCGGTCGGGACAAACTTTGTGTGATGACATATGCGTTTGTACCGAAGTCTGGATGTTTCCTATGTATAATATGTATGTATTTACAAAAAAAAAAAGTATATAAGTATTTATATCAGTTTATCTAGTACTCATATCACAAGCTCTGCTTAGTTTGAGACTAGATGGCGTTGTGTGCATTGTCCTAATATATTTATATATTTATTTTATTTATTTCAACTTTATAATCGCGTCAACCTTTAGTAAAACCATTTTATATTAATTGTTACGAGTAGTAACCGTAAATCGTACTCCAAGGTAGACACGATCAGCCGGGCGCCACTGGAAATACGTTCTGCTTGTCACCAGAGACGCCCGACAAAGGACGAGCGGCCGCGGTCAAAAAAAAAAAAGGTTGACACGATCAAGGTTTCTATAACATCGTGTTTTTCATCGCGTCAAATCTTAGAGCATTAAACCATCAAATAATTCAAGACAATAGAGAATAGTTTAATTTTTAGGACCCAAACGGGAACCCTATTAATTACTAAGACTTCGGTCTCCGTCTGTCACTAGGCTGTTTGTCATGAACCGTGATAGTTAGAAAGTTGAACACAACAGATGTGGTCTTGGAGAATCACAGATGATGTACCTATTTCTGTTGCCGCTATATCAAAAAATACTAAATTAAGAAAATACTAAATTATTTAAGGGGCTCCCGTACAACAAACGTATTTTATTGCCATTTTTATATATAATGGTACGGAACCCTTCGTGCGCGATTCCGAGTTGCACTTGGTCGGTTTTAGTTCTCACCAGTAGGTCTTACAGATATAAAAAATAATCTATGTTGTATTCTCATGTCGGAGTTATAAACGAATAAGGAGACACAACACACATCCATTCATTCATTGAAACGTTTGCGTTCATAATATGTAGATATTACGTGATATCGTTGAAAGCACTCTGAGAATTTTAAGAATGTGCTTAACTTTGGTTTGGCCAAGATATAAATGCTGACTTTTAAAGTTTCAAGCGTTTGATTATATTGAAAATCAAATTATTCAAACCACACCCAAAGTAGGGCAAAATTATAATGAGCTTATTAGGATGAGAAGATTTTTAATGGTCAATATTACGACTTTACTCTTTTCATGATATATCACGGTCATTGAAGGACTTCTTCTTAAACTTACATGATTACGGCTTATACTCGTAGCATTGTACATAAACACGTCTGTGTACGATATAGTTTCCTATCTATCTGATACTAAATCTGATATTAAAGCGGTTATCCTGTGACGCGGGAATGGAAATCCGCATGACAGGAAAAGCGCCCATTGGAATATAAGAGGATTTCGTAACCTACTATCAATCCAATACCTGGATTGATGAGGTGAAGTATTATGGAAGACCGACCCTAATGTGTTTTTGGAACATTTAGGTAGGTAGGTATATAATTTATATGCCAAAGCCTCGTCAGTCAGTTAAGTATCGATGTAACGAGTGCAATAAAAACGGAGTAGTTTATCTAATTGAAACAAAATATTTAAAGTCTTATTTTTTTTATTTTATTAAAAAAGACCATTTCAACATTCAATTAACAAATTACTTTCTCTTTCGAAAAAATACAGCATACTTCACCACTAAAATAGACATCACAGATAAAATATATACACAAAATTCACCTTTGACACTAAAATTGGTACGAGCTACAAATAGCATGGCACTGAAGATATATTTCTCTCGATTTTTATCACCAAACGTGCTTCACGTTCAGCTTTTCAAACAACTTTTTAATTTAATCAAGAGTACTTAAGGCCTTGGTAGCTCCTGAATTCATCGGACTATCTATTTATTTTTAAAGATTTTCTGTCCCATTTTGGTTTTGTAAAACTATTTTTAGTTCGAATATTTCGAAAGAAACCAATATGCAGTGTCATGCTACGGAAAGCTAACTACGAGTATCAAAAGTTGATAAGCCATTGATTTAAAAAAAAGGTTATCTTACGTAGAAAGTGGATATTATGATATTCAGTGATAATGATTTAATTACCTATCTAAACTACTTACTTTTATTTAGCTTATACAGGTTGCTTATTTTGGCTACCTAATTTTAAATAGTATAGGTAGGTAAATACTTATACAATTAGGCATAAGAACAATAGCAAATGCTATGATATATATTACGTGTATATTACAGTATCAACTTATTATCTCGTTAATATTCACAAAGCTTAAAATTATATTTTCATGTAAATTTAAATTTACAAAAACAAATTGTATGTCAATTTATTCATAAACGTTAGTTTTACAACAGACAAAATTCCATTGGTCAAAAGAATTATAGGGCGATAGGTTTCAGAATTAAAACCCGTGGAATTGGTTTCTCATTTCCAATTCCCACGGGAACACACTACCGGGATAAAAAGTATCCCAAGTATTAAAGCACAAAGTGTTCTAAATGTGTGTTAATTTTCATTCAATTCTGTTTAACGGTTTAAGCGTTATTGAGTAACAAATATTGAAATGACATTCAGTCTCAATCTAAAACTTAACACACTTTAGTTTAATCATATTTGACTAAATTTAACCACATAAGATCATCACGTAAAAGCTATCTCTAAATTTTGCCCCAGAACCAACAAACAATAGATTATTTATCTTATGATACTCTTTACTATATGTTATACACAATTGATAAAATAACGATTAAATTTACATGTCTTAACATTAATGTACCAAGTTCAGACTCATCACTAAGCAGTGATCTCTTCCAGCCAACCATCAGATGGCATCAGATGGCAGATGGAAAGATAATTATGTGAAAATAATGCGGGTAGTCCACAGTATACTCAAGTAAGAAATTTAATAAGGTAATTTTTGTGTACATCGCCGGGCGCCACTGGAGACGCCCGACAACGGACGTGGGAGGGGCCTGGGCGTTGGGCCGCGGAATTTAAATAAAAAGTGTATTAAGACAAGCGTCTATTCCAAATAAAATAAAGAATGTCTCAACAAGTTTAATGCAAGCATTTTTTTAATTCCGCGCCCTAAGCCGCAATCTCCAGTGGCGCCCACGACTAAGATAAATAACACAAAATGTAGCTGTTTAGCCATTTAACCTCTTCACAACATGCTAAAAACTCATAAATTGATTACAAACTTATTTACAAATTAGCTAATTAATTTCTAAATGTCAAAATAACAAATGCAATTATTTATACTCAAACACATACACACGTATCACGCCTACATCCCCGAAGGGATAGGCAGAGGTACATTACACACCCAAGATTTGTCAGTATTTTTAATCCCACGAAACAGCCTATTGCCGTCACCGGGCACATTTATAATGGGTTATGTCCAAAATGGCCGGATCAAATTAATAAAAAGTAGCAGCAATATAGTAATTTAAAAAAAAAATAGAAACCCATTGCCTTGCGAGGAAATGTTGATGAAAGGCAACAAAATCTTACGTGCCAGCCGCTCTGGCATAGCCAATTGTCCTAGGCGTCTCGGTCTAGGCCTTTATTTATACTGCACTAAAATATTTACGACATAGATATTTATAAATAGTTACGAGGTTGAATAAAATGTTTGGCAAATCCATTGAAAGTCATAATTTGGAATAGATTTTTTGTTTTGAAACCATTGTTATTTTGCAACTTGAGACTTTTGAACCTAATGGAATGTATTTTCTTGTAGGTCTGTGTAGTTTTTGTGTCGAGTCTTCCTTCTCTTCTCTAAACATACTTAGCAAATAAGAGGTTAAAATATTGCAATCCACCATTTTGACTGAAATAGCAATTACAGCGCATGACGTCTCTGATCCATAAACTGACTTGGCTGTTTTGCAAAATGAAAATGCAGAGAGGAGAGGTCATCTTGAAAGTTGACCTGAAAAACGCCTTCAACTCTGTAAACAGGGACACCTTGCTGACACAGGCCAAATTAGAAACCCCCAAAATATTTAATTTTCTTTGGCAATGCTATAGTCAGCCAACAAAATTAATTTATAAAGACCACCTTTTGAATTCAGCCGTTGGATGTCAGCAAGGTGATCCGTTGGGACCAGTCATCTTCAGTTTGGCCATTAACCCAATAATTCAAAAAATAAAATCCAAATTTAACATTTGGTATCTAGACGACGGGACTTTAGGGGGAAAAGTAGAGACAGTTTTACAAGATTTAGCCCTAATAAAGAACGAGTTTCAGTTAATTGGTTTAGAACTGAACCCGAATAAATGTGAGATTTTTATATCTGAAAACACAGATAAATTAACAACAATCTCCAAATTCAACTGTCTGGCCCCCAACATAAAAGTTTTGGACAAAACTTCTTTACGCCTCCTAGGGTCCCCGATTTTAGAAGATGGCTTTTCCACTTTTATCGATGAAAAAATTCAAAATTTTGATCAGGTTATTGATAGTCTATGTAATATCAGTATTCATTCAGCTTTCACTATTCTTCGTTTTTGTCTTTTCGTTCCCAAATTTACACATGCCCTCCGTTCAGGACAATTTTGGAAAAATGTTGAAATTTTGGGCAGACTAGACAACTCCCGCAGAGACCACAGAGGTGGTCAAAGTCCGCCGGGCGCCACTGGAAATACGTTCTGCTTGTAACCAGAGACGCCCGGCAACGGACGTTAAAGCGGCCGCGGCCTTGGTCGCGGAACTAAAAAAAAAAAAAAAAAAAAGACTAGACAACTTAATACAAAATTCTTTGTGTAAAATTTTAAATGTAAATATTAATGACCGGGCCTGGGTCCAAGCGTCTCTTCCAGTTCGCTTGGGCGGGCTAGGTATTCGCAGAGTCACAGATGTCTTTCTGCCAGCATTTCTGTCGTCGGTCCATAGCACCGAAGAATTAGTCAGGAAAATTTTGTCAAATACACTGATTGATTCCGAGGTGCGATGCAAGACCGATGCCATAAATGCTTGGAGGATGTCTTGCCCCGACACTGACCTGCCCTCACGTCTAGGCTCACAGCGACTGTGGGATTCACCGCTCTGTAAATTGAGAATTAATACACTAATTGACACTTCTGTCAATATTTCAGAGCGTGCACGCCTACTAGCTGTTGGAGAATGGGAGTCAGGGTTATGGATCCAGGCGCTCCCATCGCCCAACATCGGTACAATGTTGGACGACACTACCTTCCGCATTGCCACTTGCCTTCGGCTGGGTACACCTTGTGTATCCCCGCATCATTGCACCTGTGGAGTAGCCGTCGATAATCTGGGACACCATGGCCTTTCTTGTAGCAGAAGCGCAGGTCGTATACCTCGGCACGCTATTCTAAACGACATAATTCGTAGGGCTCTTTCCACCGCAGGTCTTCCGGCCGTACGCGAACCAAATGGTTTAGCACGAAGCGATGGAAAGAGACCGGACGGTATGTCGTTGCTACCGTGGAAGATGGGAAGGCCTTTGGTGTGGGACGCTACATGCGTTGACACCTTAGCACCTTCACACCTTCCAAGCACATCCGGATGTGCCGGCGCTGCTGCTGCATCGGCTGAAGGCTTTAAACGGCGTAAATATGCTAACCTAGCAGGTGATTACATATTTGAGCCGTTTGAGGTTGAGACACTGGGGTCATGGGGTCCGAGTGCTCGCCGCCTTTATAGAGACATTGCTAAACGCCTAATCGATGCTTCTCAGGACCAGAAGGCTGGCTATTTTCTGGCCCAAAGAATAAGTATCGCCATCCAACGTGGCAACACAGCCAGCATTCTGGGAACCTTCCCAGTCGGCAATGACGCGGAGGATTTTTTAAACGATATTTTGTAATGTAAATATTTTTATTCTATAATTATGTTTATTTTGTATATTGTAATTCTAAATGCAGTAAATATTGCAAAATAGTATTAACTTGGCATGACTGAAACCAACTACGCGTACAAATTAATGTACGCGATTTACGTATGTGGTTTCAAAAAGAAAATTGGAACATTGAATTGTTCTAACAACTGATATATGCATGTTAGTATGAATATAAATATATGTAGGACATTTTTACACAGCGCCATCTAGCACGAAATAAGCTAAGTAATATAAGCTTGTTTTATGGTTATCTAGATAAGTTATAAACATAGTTTATACTTGCAAATACACACACATATACACCACTATTTTTGAACTTGGGTGCAAAGGGGCCCTTCTTACATCTATCGGGCCCCAGCGACCTCACCTGCTAGTGGTGCACCTGCTGAATAACGGACGAGGTTCGTAAATTACGGTACCCGTGTGGTGGCTTCGGCCCCTACGTGGATACCAGGTGGTACAACAGTGTTGGTCCGGGCGGGTACCACCGTGCAGCTGTGCTAAAGCCCCCCAAGTAACCCAGCCCAGGCTGGGTTGCGTTAGGGGTTCAGCAGCTGCACTGCCGGGCCCGGGGCGGTGTATGGTGCGGCAAGCAGGGCTCCAGTGGGGGCGAAGCGGAGTCTAGTGTGGGTGGTGTGGGTCGATTCGCAACATAGTCATGGGGCCCGCCTGGGACCAACCACCCCAGTACGCTGCCCCATATGTTGCGCATGATCCTGTTGTAGGGTCGCCGCTCCGGGTGGTAACCGGCGATGGGGTAGCGGCGGCCTTGCATCAGGGGGGTTTGGGAGCCCTTCGTCCGGCGGGTCGGCTCCGACCTAACCACACGGTTCTAGACGAAGCTAACCTCTGCACTTTATCACTTACTGCCGCACCAAATATCGCCCTGTCTTCACTCTTCCCCATATCTCACCATGACAGTGAAACAAGTTAATAGACGGTACACAGCGACCCCTAGAAACCCCACAAAGTTGAATTTGTTTGAGGTGGAGTTCGTGAATTTCCGCGGACTCCATGCGAACCTCGATACCGTCCGCCATCACCTGGAGACGGCACGGCCTTCTGTGTTGTTCCTAACGGAGATACAGATACGCCGCCCTGACGACACGTCTTACCTCTGTTACCCGGGCTATATCATTGAGGAACAATTCCGCGATAAAGCCGGAGTGTGCGTGTTCGTTAGGGCGGATGTGTGCTGCCGCCGGTTGCACTGTCTGGAGAACCCCTCCTACTCCGTCCTTTGGCTGCACATGGATCTTGGCTCCATGAGCCAGATCTACGTGTGCGTCTACCGCGCCCACGCAGGGGACACTGGGACAACAAGGCTTTTTGAATACCTCAGCGAGATGGCTGACGACGCGCAGGTGCGGTTCCCGAATGGTGACCTGGTTTTCCTGGGGGACTTTAACGGTCATCATGTTGAGTGGCTGGGGTCTCTTAGGACAGATCATGCTGGACGAACCGCCCATGCATTCGCTCTCTCCCACGGGCTGACCCAGATGGTACAGGGGATCACCCGGATACCTGACAGGTAAGACCACACGCCCGCCTTGCTGGATCTACTGCTGACGAGTCGCCCAGCCCAGTACAGTGTGTTGGTACGCGCCCCACTGGGTACTTCCGACCACTGTGTGGTGCATGCCAGCTTGAAAGTGCCACCTGCTGCTCGTGCTGAGCAAATGACTCGACGATTATGGCACTACTCGTCGGCAGACTGGGACGGTCTCCGCGATTACTTTGCGTCCGTCCCGTGGAGCCAGAGCTGCTTTGTAGGGAAGGCGCCTTCGGATAGCGCTGCTGCTGTTGCTGGCGAGATCAGTCTAGAGAAAGAATATTATAACCCATACACATGTCGCCAGCATCCGTAAAGCCCGCCCCTGGTTCGGGCGTGAATGTGCCGAAGCTGTCCAGAAAAAACAGTCGGCATATCGCGCCCGGGTCAGGGCTCGGGCGGCACGTGACCCGAACGTGGGCCGCCTCAAAGCAGCGTACAATAGGGCCACTAGGTTCAGCAACATGGCCTTCAAGAGAGCGGATACCAAGAACGCCGCGCGGCTTGGTCAGGAGCTCACATCCCATCCCACGGGCAGCCGTGAATACTGGCAACTGGCCAAAGCCGTGCAGTCCAATTTTTGCCAAACCTCGCTGCAACCACTGCGTCATCTTGATGGATCACTGGCTTACAAAGCCCAAGAGAAGGCGGACATGCTCGCAGACCTCTTTGCAGCTAATTCCCGGGTCGACGACCGTGGCCTGCAGCACCCCGCCATCGCCAACTGTGACCACACTATGCATGATATTGTTATCAGGCTATGTGATGTACGGGCAGTGCTGCGGTCACTCAACACGCGGAAAGCCAGTGGCCCTGACGGCATTGCGGTGGTGCTTCGAAAATGTGCTGCTGAGTTGTCTCCAGTATTAACGCGTCTGTACCGCCTGTCATACTCTACAGGCGGTACAGACGCCGCCTGTAGAGTCGTGCCGAAGGTCTGAAAAGAGGCGGACGTACAACCGATCCCCAAGAAGGGGGATCGATCCGATCCAGGCAACTATCGACCCATAGCTGTCACCTAAGTCATTTGCAAGGTGCTTGAGCTTATTATTAATAAGCAGCTCATGCGATACCTAGAGGATCACTCGCTAATCAATGATCGGCAATATGGCTTCAGGCCAAAACGATCAACGGGTGACCTCCTGGCATTCGGCATGGGGTGAGGCTATGAAAAGGTACGGCGAGTCCTTGGCTATTAAACCTGTACATCGCCAAAGCTTTCGATAGGGTCTGGCATGCTTCTCTCCTTTCCAAGCTTCCGGCATATGGTCTACCTCCTCAACTGTGCAGCTGGATTGCCAGCTTTTAAACGAGCGCCGAATGCGGGTCCTCTGCGCTGGCCAGGCTTCTCGCTTCTTGCAAGTAATGTCAGTGTGGCCACAGTTGGCGATGGCGGGGGGCTGCAGGCCACGGTCGTCGACCCGGGAATTAGCCGCAAAGAGGTCTGCGAGCATATCCGCTTTCTCTTGGGCTTTGTGAGCCAGTGTTCCATCTGGGTAACGCAGCGGTGGCAGCGAGGGCTGACAAAAGTTAGATTGTACGGCTTTGGCCAGTTGCCAGTATCCACGGCTGCCCGTGGGATGGTAAGTGAGCTCCTGACCAAGCCGCGCGACTGCTGGGCATCCGCTCTCTTAAAGGCCCTCTTGCTGGATTTTGTGGCCTGGTTGTACGCCGCTTTGAGGTGGCCCACGTTTGGGTCGCGCACAGCCAGGGCCCTGATCCAGGCGCGATATGCCGACTGTTTTTGTCTAACAGCTTTGGCACAATCTCGCCTAAACCAGGGACGGGCTCTGCGGATACTGGCGACATCAGTGAAAGGGATGTAATATTCCATCCCTAAACTGATCTCGCCAGCAATCGCAGAAGCGCTATCCGAAGGAGCCTTTCCTACAAAGCAGCGCTGGCTCCAGGGGACGGACGCATAATAATCGCGTAGACCGTCCCAATCCGCTGACGAGTAGTGCCATAGTCGTCGTGACATTTGTACAGCACGTGCAGGAGGTGACACCTTCATGCCAGCGTGAACCACACAGTGGTCGGAACTATCCAATGGGGCTCCTACCGAAACACTGTATTGGGCTGGGCGACTCGTCAGCAGTAGATCCAGCAAAGCGGGCGCGTGATCTGACCTGTCTGGTATCCGGGTGATCCCGCATACCATCTGGGTCAGACCGTGGGAGAGGGCGAACGCATGGGCGGCCCTACCCGTATGATCAGTCCTGAGGGACCCCAGCCATTCAATGTGATGGCCATTGAAGTCGCTCAGAAACACCAGATCAGCGTTCGGGAACCGCACCTGCGCATCATCAGCTGTCTCGCTGAGGTACTGGAAGAGCTTTGTTGTCTCAGAATCCCCTGTGTGGGAACGGTAGACGCACACGTAGATCTTTCTCATAGAGCCATGGTCTACGTGCAGCCAAAGGACGGAGTTGGAGGGGTTCTCTAGGCAGCGCAATCGGCGGCAGCAAACATCCGCCCTAACGAACACGCACACCCCGGCTTTGTCTCGAAATTGTTCCTCGATGACATAGCCGGGGTAACACAGGTAAGACGTGTCGTCAGGGCGACGTATCTGTGTCTCCGTGAGGAACATCACAGCGGGCCGTGCCGTCTCGAGGTGATGGTGGACGGCATCGAGGTTCGCATGGAGTCCACGGATGTTGGTGAACTCCACCTCGAAAGCGAAGTTGTGGGGTTTCCTGGGGCCGCTGTGAAACGTTTACATTTTTTCTGTTGCACTGCCATTATAGGTTTGAAGTAAGAAGACTATACTAAATTGAGCGAGATAACAGATGCGAACAGTGACGAATCATATGCTCATATGCTGTGATTAATCACGGTGAAATCACGGTGACTCCTAGTGTAGTCATGATATCGTCACGATATCGCCACGCTAAAGTGGAAGGTATCGTCGACGACCTATCGTCATTTACGCGACTTAGGCCCCTGACCTGATGGGGTAGGTACTGCAGTACCCATCTGCATAATGACAATTGAAACATTTTTTAAATTGCTTAACAACACATGCCCAATGCACCCTTACCTCCCTTATATCGTCACGATATCGTGACGATAAAATGCACGATATCGTGGCAGTGTGAAAGCGCCCATTCTCGGCTGTTTGACTGTTCTGACGTGCAGAGTAGTCGTTAGTGGTTCAGACCGGTTATCAGCGCTCTATATATACGTAGTATAGACATAGTGGCCCAGAGGTTATCATTAAATTGTTTTTATAAAAACATTGAGAGGTTCCAAAGGCAATTTGTTTTATTTTACTATCCGTTTGTGATATATTCGACCTTAAAACGCATTTTTGTATTAAAATAAAACTCTAGAGCTAAACGGCTGGCTCGAAAAATCTGATTAAAATCGTAGGTAGTCCACGTAATAAACTTTCAAGGAAAATTACAACGGATTAGATAACATTGCTAGTTCAGGAGTTATAGATGCTATAATGGGTGACTCTATTTGATGCGTGGCTCGACACGCACTTCGCCGGTTTTTATCCATATAGAAGATATAGAAGATCACACTCCTTCCAATGTTCGTGCAAAGTTAAGTGGAGGTAAGTCTTAAATTATTTTTTTACTGTTGCTGTTGGTTCTGGGGCATATCATGTACGAGCGGATAACAATATCACTTAGTCAACAAGCACACCTATTACAACGATACGACAACCACACAACAGTGCAGCAACAGCGGCTTGCAAGCTGAAGCTTTTTGCAGTTGCGTTGTTGTGCGCAGTTCTTTTTGCTATGTGGTCGACCGCTATGTTCGCGATGTCGCTGATGGTTGCAATGTTATTGCGATGTCGTTACGATTTAGTCGATACAATCCAAATTGTTGCGTTCAACGACAAAATATGGTCAGTGTGAATCAAATTACCTATACGTTTTTATACTAAATAGTTCCCTATCACATGTTTGTGTTGTGGTTACTGTTATTGTATCGTTGTTGTACGTGTGCGTAGACCCTAACTCACGACCTAACACACCTGATACCACACATTGATTGTGAGCGAGTGTGTAGAACCGCACAAACTCGTGTCAGCTAATTTACCCGTGACATTTTGTTTCTTTCATACATTCAGCTTTCAGAACGTTCTGAAAGCTAAGACGATAAAACTTAACAATTACGTCATATTTGGTAACTACAACAGTAAGATCAAACTCTAAATAATAAAAGAGTCATTTATTACGCTACGCATGTGGTCGAAAGGATTTTCTTCTCAGCTTCTATACGTTGAAGGAGTTCGTCCGCCCATCTGTGAGCCGTTCGGTCTATAGTTGATGGTACTGTTAGACAGTTCAAACCACCGTATTCACAGGCAATCTGGAATATCGTAAAGGTAATGTTAATAACAAAAATAGTATTTTAGGTCAGTGATGGAACAAGTTATTTTTTCTTAGTAGACGTCTATGTCGTTTTTGGAAGACTTCCACTTCATTTGGATTGATGGACGTATCATCGACCTCCCATATTATATAATAATATTCTTTTGCATTAAAATAAGCTATATTTTAAAGGTAGACACATACACGACCTTATTTCTCAGAGTTGCTTCTAGTTAGCGTTAAGTCTACCATATACGAAGCGATTTACCTACAGATCTACCTGAACTGATGCAAATTTGCATCGTGTGTGTGTAATTGACCTGAAGGTAAGCTCGCAACAGTCGGTCGGAGAGACTAAAGCTAATGCGATTATATCGTGTATGACCTTCAACCCATTTAGGCCTAACTGCCGCAATTTTATCTGATCCGATGGACCTCTCAATGTATGGTGGGCTTTAGTTTCAACTAGTAGTAAGATTTAATATTCAGATTTATTATTTTACAATATGTATCGAAAAAACTATAGTCTTGGACCAGATTTGAACCATCGACTGTTCCATTTTCAGGAGGAACGTTCTGCCAAATGTACAGTCAGCTACAAAAGTTGATGAACACATACAATTTCGCTGGTCGCTATTAATTTTCAGCGACTTGCGCAAAAAAATTTTGTTAACTGTTTATTATAAACTACTAATGACACGATTATTTTCTCCTCTTGTCACGACACTTACTTATGGAATATTTTAGTGTTGAGATGTTTTGAAAAATTGAATGTATTCATCAACTTTTGTAGCTGACTGTACAAACACCATACACCACTAGCCCAAGATCTAGAATCAAGACTCGACACCGTCTTAGGCTAATGTTGTCTTGGTCAGTTGGCAAAACAAACTTCCTGGAAAGGGAACAGTCGCGTTAAAGTTTTTGATTTACTAAATAATCCTGTTCCAGTTTCATAACTAAAAGCTTACCCGATAATGATGCAGTAATGCTCGATCAGTAGGAACTCCAGTTGACGAAGCACCGGGTGCCAGCTCCCACACAAAGTGGTTCCCAAGCTCGACGGCGTCACGCGGTCGCAACGCGTATTTACTGCGATTTTTGAGCGCGTGCGGTGCCGCCCATCTACGAGTCTTTCTTGAGGTCGCTAATGATGGTATACCTTCTGGGTCATCCTGGAAAATTGCAGAAGTAGAACATGTTTTTGTTCGTACTTACTATGAACTATTTGTACGTGGAAGTGTAGATACAAAACCTAATAATGTAATGTAATTCTAGCCAATGCCAAGGCTCCCCTTGACTTGTCCTTCGTCAGAAAAAGCAGACCTATTGTGGCAATTACTTAATCCTTAATAATTTATGTATATTAAATATGTAAATAATGATTGTTTGCTGTAAACTGTGGTATGATGAGGCTGACATGCAAAAAAGGCTCCCCTTGTGTCAAATAGTTTTCCCGTTCCCAATTCTAATGTCACATAAATAGTTTCTAGTAAGATTTAAGTTTAAAGTATCTACTTCGCTAGACCTGCGGCCATTACAGAAAATTCATGATGCAATGTCCTAGAGACCTCGAATTTGGGAAACTTATAAACTAAGAACAGTTTTCTAGCCCGCGTGTCTCGACCCGGATGCTATTATTGGATACATGCTTTTCCTGTCATGCGAGCTACACGCACGTGGGTCGCAAATACATCAGTAGGTACCTTACACGCATTTGGGCAGGACTTGCACTCGCGTGGAACCCGGATGACAGGATAAGCGCCCTAAATCGCGAGCAACACAAAGAAAATCTTGGATGACTGCAATGGAATACAGGGAATGGATGTAAGCAGATAAAATAATGGCTTGCACACATTTTACACCTTGGAGTGTTGCAACCGCATCTACATCTAGCTAATTGGAACTATTTGAATTTCGAATGTTATATTTTTTTAAACGTTGCAACCTTCTTAGTAATAAAAAAACAATTGGCGGGAAATCATTTGTCAATTGTTTTTTATCACACATCAAAGTTCTACGTATGCAACGAAAATGGAATTAAGTCGAAAAGATTTTTGAGCGATGATTTTTTATGATTTTAAAAGTTCTCTCTCTCTCCGCATGACTGTGACGCTCGTCTTGAAAATGCTTTTGGGAGAGAAGCACCTTGTTTGAGCACCGTGAGGCGATGATTTGCTGAATTTGGGAGAGGTCGAGTTTCTTTACATGACGAATTTCGTGAAGGGCGGCCTTCAACTGCCGCCAACGAAAATAATGTGGCTACTGTTAAGCGGTTAATTAAAGAAAACCCGCGGATTACCTATGAGACAATTCGAGGACTATTGGGGATTGGTATGAGTCAAATCCAGAAAATTTTACACGAAGAATTGAAAGTTCGGAAACTTTGTTGTCGTTGGATCCCTCATGAACTGACAGCGGAGCAGAAGAGGGCTCGCGTGGAAAGGAGCTCACAGATGCTACTGAAGTACGACCACGGACATTCTAATGCTGATTATGACATTGTCACAGGAGACGAAACGTGGATTTATTGTTTTGAACCCGAAAAAAAGCAGCAATCATGTGAATGGGTGTTTGAAAATGAGAACAAGCCAACAAAAGTGAGGCAGGCGAGAAACTTCAGATCTGTGGTCCTCCTGTTTTAAAAAATGGTTCGATCGCATGAAAAAATGTTTAAAATGTAAAGGAGAGTATTTTGAAAAGCAATAAACATAATATTTTGGTTTTAACATGTTGTTTTTTTAAGTTACGCAAAACTTATAGTGTGACCTATAGTAGTTAATTCCTGCATAATTCTACTGGTCAGTTTACATGAGTGTTGGTAATTTCTGAACACTTACCTCCCATTTAACATAAAAGAATGCATTTCTGAAGAGAAATGCACCTGGAGCTTTCGACGGCGGTTCGTACAGTGCTCTTAGCGCTGTAAGTAACGCTGGTAAAGTCCTCTCACGCCGCGGGAGAACTATTTCATCTACGTCAATGACTAACAGCCAACCAGCGTTCGACATTGACCGGTAAAGACAATCGTTGAACGCAGCAAACTGGCCTTCTGTTCTGTAATATATTAATATTTTTATTGTTAGTAGTTCTTTGTTATTTGAAGTTTTTCTTTAATATAACAAAGAAGTATAACTCGGACAGCACTAGTTCGGAACTAAATACATTACATGGTGTGTAATAATCAGTAGTGTGACAAACGAGAAAATAATTACCTACTGTTTGTCATACTGGTGTGATAATGTGGTGTGACTACAAGTCGGTAATGGTTATTTTTACAAACAATAATGATTGTATTCCGAAGGGCGAAGAGGACTTTGTGATGGTCTGTTCTGATAACTTACCTAGGAGGTATTAAATTAATCAGTGTTAGTAATATTACTACGAAAGCTTGTCCAATGCAAAGAAAAATCATTAAATAATCAACCGTTCAATAGCTAATTTTATACGTATTGCAGCTCGACAAAGATCTTAAAGATTCAACCCAGTTTTACCTACAAATAGTTCACTTAACTGGTGCCATTATAGGCACCGCGTCGTAATAGGCAAGCTCTCTATATTTTTAGGGCCACTTTCTTTGGTACATAAAGAATCGGACTATAGAGCCAAATGCGATGTATAGGTACAGTAATTTAAAGGAAAAGCGTCTGTAAATGAAGAGCTGCGCAGCTATTATCGCTAACCAAATTGTACCGCAGGGACGTTACTAAACCGTAATAACTCGAGATTAACTAGCTGTACGAACTTAATGATGAAAGTTAGCTGTAAAATAAGACGGCAAGCAGTCTCGAACCATTTTAGGTTGAAATTGCATGAAGTATGTAACATATAAAATAGATCAGAATATACATTGCTTACCGCTTTACTAGAGACTAAAGAAGCAATATCTATTCGTTAAAAAAAAAGAAACATAACGAGTAACTTTTGAATTTGAAAAGTTCACAAAATAATTAAAAAGTGTCGCAGCCTTTCTACCACCTCCTGGCGACATTTTTTTTAATAATAGGTTGTGTTCATAGAGTAACGGTTGTGTTTCTAAAAGAACGTGTTCTAAATTCAAATTACCTGATTTCCTCTTTAGACACTATTGGCAGCTTCCATGACAACATCGTCACGAGGCCTTGTTGCCGGTAGTGATCGAGCAAGCACGTGACTGGTCCGCTCAGTGACTCATTGTACATGTAGAAGTGACGTGCCCCCAGTAACCGATTCAACTCGAACCACTCCAATAGCCACTCATTACGGGCATAAGAATAGTGGAACGGCTTAACACATATGTGCAGTTGTTGCTGAAAAAATGTAACAGCACTGGTTTATATTTCTGTTGAGAAAATTCACAAATGTTTAGTCCCGTTTGACTTGGTGACTTTGGATTATATAGTTTTGTTCGTTATAACTTTATTCAGGGATTATAGTATGTAGGTAAGTATGGATAACTTTATGGTTCCTTTCTCATTGATCTGTAAAATGTGAAGATGAGATCTTAAAGAACCAATTAAGACAACTAGTAATTAGAAAAGAATGACGGTGTGTGCTAGGTTAATTTCTCAGTTGCTTTACCTATTGCCTAGCGAATCTGGCAATACAAGTTAAATGCACAAGCGATAATCTTGATGTTCTTAAGTGTTTTTAATAAAATATTTTTAATTTTTAACGCAGGTACTGTATCTGTCGATTAAGACATAACGCTCTCGAAAAGATAAAAGTTCGCTTAGAGGAATATGCTCTCTTCCTATTTCGTAGGGTCGAAACATTAGGTACTACCTAGGTGTAATAAAATGGGTAGGTACAAAACATACATATTTTTACCTCTTACTTTACCTTACTGTAAATAATATGCATGTCACAATAGCGTGTGCAATGTTATCTTAAAATGTAGTGCACGGCAAATACGTAAAGCTGGTTATATTTTTGTAATACATGTAAATAAAAAAATATCGCTATTATTTGCTTGCAAATATTTATAACGCGCTCCACCAGAGTGTACAGTAGATACATTACACCTTCAACTTTAGTCGGTCGATTTGCAACCAATACTACGACGGGGAATTACGTTCACTTGTGAGACTGTAATTTAAAATTTAGACATAATGACCGTCTTTCAGCGACATCGATAGTTGAATAAAAGACATGTAGACATAAAGTGCATGTCATTTATATCAGGTACTTTGACAATCGTAAGCATAATTTATAACGACTCTATTCATTGGTGAAAACCGCATCGAAATCGGTTTAGTAGTTTTAAAGATCTAAGCATACATAGGGACGGAAACAACTTTGTGTTATACTAAATAATTATGATTATGATGTTCAATATTAATTTATCATCATAATCAGCCTACATCAGTCCAATACGGGGCATAATATGTCTCTCTTATGACGCGTTATTCCGTCTAATCAATAGTTCATAAGCTCACCTCAATCCCACTTTTTGGTTCTGTGTCGAGAACTGTGAGCAGGTTGGTCGGCAGCCGGTTCGACTGATTACTTGATAATACTGATATGGAAGCTCCCACAGTCTCCTGAGGTTTGACACCAGACTCACGCAGTAGACATAGCACGAATGTTGCACTGTATTTCAAATTCCAATTTTCACGGATGGCCTGTAAAGATAAAATAAGCAAATAGATGACACGTCTCCTTAAAATGCGAAATTTTGTGAGAATACAATCAATTATATAAACTAGGTATACCTATTACCTATATAAATATAAATTGGCATAGAAGTCCTCAAACCCTGATAAACGAACGACGCTCTGGCATACAAAATGTTCCGGACCAAAAAGTTACTAACGAAAAGTGGGCATATTATATACCTCAGTCTACTCTGTAATATATTACATATTGCTGCGGTAGGTATTACTAAGAGGGAACTGTTTTTATACTGCGTGTCAAGTGAGTAATAACCACGTCTGAACAACGCCACAAATAGAATAGGAGAGCCCCAAAAGCCAGTTTAACCGCCAGTTTTATTAATATGAAGAATGATTCGTATAAATTTTCGCGCATTTTTTCACATTAAGCATTAATAACAAACAAAAGGTACGACGGCAGTATCAGGTGGAGTTGCTAAATTGCTTCAATTACAGAAAGTATTTTTAAACTAAGTACTTCATTCAATTTATTTTTCCTAATAATCAATCAATCAATCAATTTCATTTATTCAGTTTAGGCACATAAAGAGCACATTAGGAATGTCAAAATTTTACAATTTTGTCAAGTGATATTAAAAAAAATCTAAATTAAGTAAGTACATAAATAACCATTAGAAAATGATTCTTTCGCTGGTTCGGTAAGTTGATTCTCCTGAGAAGATACCAGCAAGAAACTCAGGTAGATTATCCACTTTCTTTTTTAATATTGTTTTGTTTACATTGTTACAATTAGTTTATATTATATTATACGAGTGGCCAACAACAGAAGATTAGGGTGACCATGCATGTTTATCATAAAGATTTTTTTTTTTATATTTAGGTCGACAAATTGACGCCACCCGCCTGATGGTAAGCTGTGGCGACGTCTGGCGATTGTGGGCAACTCTCACAGTACACAGGAATACTATAGAGAGTGACCCTCAACTTGACGACTCAGTAATGTGCCTCTTCACGCTTCGCTTAAAGAACCCAGGGTTATATGTTGGAGGAAACACGTGCGCGGGCAGGGCGTTCCAAGCCACCATCGTTCGGCAGAGAAACGAACGTTTAAAACGCTCAGTTCTCGCGAAGACGGTTTCCACAGTATCAGAGTGACATCTCTGCCCGGTACGCGTTGTTCGGGATCGGAAGGGAGAGGGTGGGATCAGATTGAAGAGCTCTTCAGAACACTCACCGCGGTAAATACGGTTGAACGCGGCCAAGGAAGCAATTGTTCGGCGCTGGGCTAGCGGCTCAAGGCTTCCCGTTACCTCTGGACAATCTATAATGCGAACAGCGCGTCGCTGCATAGCGTCGAGTGCGTCCAGCAAATACTTCGCGGAGCCGTCCCAGAGGTGAGAGCAGTATTCGACGCTGGGTCTAATCTGCGTTTTGTACAGCAGACACCTCTGGTGCGGTGTAAAGAATCGCTTTATCTTGTTCAGTATTCTTAGTTTCCGCGAAGCTAGCCCAATACATCTCTCAATGTATTTAGTGTTATTGAGCTCTCGACGTACGTTAAACCATAGCACAGGTAGACCATATGCCGGAAGCTTGGAAAGGAGCGAAGCATGCCAGACTCTATAGAAAGCTTTGGCGATGTCCAGGCTAATAGCCAAGGACTCGCCGTACTTTTCCATAGCCTCACCCCATACATGCGTGACGAATGCCAGGAGGTCACCCGTTGATCGTTTTGGCCTGAAGCCATATTGCCGATCATTGATTAGCGAGTGATCCTCCAGGTATCGCATGAGCTGCTTATTGATAAGGAGCTCAAGCACCTTGCAAATGACTGAGGTGACAGCTATGGGTCGATAGTTGCCTGGATCGGAGCGATCCCCTTTCTTGGGGATCGGTTGTACGTTCGCCTCTTTCCAGACCCTGTAGAGTATGACAGGCGGTACAGACGCGTTAGTACTGGAGACAACTCAGCAGCATATTTTCGTAACACCACCATGCCGTCAGGGCCACTGGCTTTCCGCGTGTCGAGCGACCGCAGCACTGCCCGTACATCACATTGCCTGATATCAATATCAGGCATAGTGTGGCCACAGTTGGCGATGGCGGGGGGCTGCAGGCCACGGTCATCGACGCGGGAATTAGCCGCAAAGAGGTCTGCAAGCATGTCCGCCTTCTCTTGGGCTTTGTGAGCCAGTGATCCATCAGGAAAACGCAGTGGTGGCAGCGAAGGTTGGCAAAATTAGACTTAGACTAGGCTTAGATTAGGCTTTGGCCAGTTGCCAGTATCCACGGCTGCCCGTGGGGTGGGATGTGAGTTCCTGACCAAGCCGCGCGACGCGCTGGGCATCCGCTCTCTTGAAGGCCCTCTTGCTGTTTTTTCTGGACGGCCTTGGCACATTCACGCCCGAACCAGGGGCGAGCGTTGCGGATGCTGGTGACATCGGTGAAAGGGATATAATATTCTATCCCTAGACTGATCTCACCAGCAACGGCAGCAGCGCTATCCGAAGGCGCCTTCCCTACAAAGCAGCGTTGGCTCCACGGGACGGACGCAAAGTAATCGCGGAGACCGTCCCAGTCTGCCGACGAGTAGTGCCATAGTCGTCGAGTCATTTGCTAAGCACGAGCAGGCGGTGGCACTTGAAAGCTGGCATGCACCACACAGTGGTCGGAAGTGCCCAGTGGGGCGCGTACCGACACACTGTACTCGGCTGGGCGACTCGTCAGCAGTAGATCCAGCAAGGCGGGCGTGTGGTCTGACCTGTCAGGTATCCGGGTGATCCCCTGTACCATCTGGGTCAGCCCGTGGGAGAGAGCGAATGCATGGGCGGATCGTCCCGCATCATCGGTCCTAAGGGACCCCAGCCACTCAACGTGATGACCGTTAAAGTCCCCCAGGAAAACCAGGTCAGCGTTCGGGAACCGCACCTGCGCATCGTCAGCCATTTCGCTGAGGTATTCGAAAAGCCTTGTTGTCCCAGTGTCCCCTGCGTGGGCGCGGTAGACGCACACGTAGATCTAGCTCATAGAGGCATGATCCACGTGCAGCCAAAGGACGGAGTAGGAGGGGTTCTCTAGACAGCGCAACCGGTGGCAGCAGACATCCGCCCTAACGAACACGCACACTCCGGCTTTGTCGCGGAATTGTTCCTCAATCACATAACCCGGGTAACTGAGGTAAGACGTGTCGTCAGGGCGGCGTATCTGTGTCTCCGTAAGGAACATCACAGAAGGCCGTGCCGTCTCTAGGTGATGGTGGACGGTATCGAGGTTCGCATGGAGTCCGCGGATATTCGCGGACCAACACTGTTGTACCACCTGGTATCCACGTAGGGGCCGAAGCCACCACATGGGTACCGTAATATACGAACGTCGTCCGTTAATCAGCAGGTGCGCCACTAGCAGGTGAGGTCGCTGGGGCCCGATAGATGTAAGAAAGGCCCCTTTGCACCCAATAATATATTATATAATAAGATATTCGTCTACATTAGTAGCCTTTCATCATCAAACATTTTTTAACTACTATTTTAAACGTATTAAGAGGCATGTCAACCAAATTCTGAGGAATTTTATTATAAATTTTTATACATTAGCCTACAAACGAATTACCAACTTTATGAAGTCTATTTTTTGTTATTGCCAGTTTATTTTTATTTCTTGTATTGTATGTAGCCTTTCATCATCAAACATTTTTTAACTACTATTTTAAACGTATTAAGAGGCATGTCAACCAAATTCTCAGGAATTTTATTATAAATTTTTATACATTAGCCTACAAACGAATTACCAACATTATGAAGTCTATTTTTTGTCATTGCCAGTTTATTTTTATTTCTTGTATTAAAATTATGGTTATCGGAATTTTTTTTAAGAGATCTACGTTCTTCCGTACATATAAGATGTTTTCGTAAACATATTGAGAAGCAACTGTTAAAATATTAATTTCTTTAAATAGTTCTTTCAGCGAGTCACGGGGTCTGAGTCTATAGATTGCTCGTATAGCTCGTTTCTGTAATATGAATATTGTCTCAATATCTGCAGCTGAGCCCCACAGCAGCAGACCATATGACATAACGCTATGAAAGTAGCTAAAATAAACTAATCGTGCTGTTTTTTCGTCAGTCAGTTACCTTATCTTTCTATCCGCATAGGCAGCTGAGCTAAGTCTTCCTGCCAAGGCTGTGATATGAGGACCCCATTGTAGTTTACTATCTAGAGTTATCCCAAGAAAGTAAGTTGTAGTTGAAATCAAACATCCAAATGTGTGTGTTTCGGAAGTAGAAGGCGCCTTTTTATTGACAGAAAGTTTATTTCGATGGTCAAATAACACGAGGAAATAAAACCTCTGAACGAAATCCGAGGGACTTGTGAATAAATGGCCTTTGAAAAGATTGAATGTTCTACACGCGTGCTTGGAAAAAATATTAAACCTCCGTGGGGACGAAGTCATAGATGGATGACAGCAATTTGCGTTGTGCAGACCGTACGCACTCCAAGGAATACCTTTTACTATCAACCCTCGCATGCATGCCAAAGCTATTTAGCTAGCTATATTAAATGCTACAACATCAGTTTAATAAGATTTAGAACTTCTAAAAGTCAAAAACTCTTAAAAAATCCAGATTTTTTTAAAGTTCATTGTCTGTGTTCAATAAAAAGGTTTATCATCTTTGCGAGTAGCCCATTCAAGTATTTTTAAATGGCAGCACTGCACCTATAAATAACGAGCGCAAACATTTTCATTGAATAAATATGTATGTTTTATTAAATCGATTTAATTAACACGAGTTTCAATTTTCAGTACAAATCAGCAATTTCATACTTTAACCCCTTAACCACATATACATTAAAACCGTAAAAAACATAATTTACCTTTACTTTAGCTTTGAGCGTGAGTGTGCGATTATCCGGCAGCCACAGCCGACAGACGACAGGGTCACTGTTACGAGTTTTTGTCGCCGCAATGATCCTCACCGCTGCGACGGTCCTTCGTTCAACGTATGCTGAATACACGAAAAATCTGTATCTGCGGAGAACAGAACGGAAATTGCATGAATTTAATTAAAATAACGTAAGGTTTTTTTTATATCTGGTACGCCAAATTGACGCCCCGCCCGCCTAATGGAAAGCCGTTGCGACGTCTGGCGATTGTGGGTGACTCTCACACTACGCAGTACCTATGTACTATTGAGAGTGGCCCTCAATGGCGACCTAGTTATGTGCCTTTTTATACTCTGCTTAAAGAACCCTGGGTTGTAAGTAGGAGGAAATGCGTGCGCGGGTAGGGCGTACAGACGAAGGATCTCTTGAATCGCTCATATAAAAATAACAAAATAAACAAATGTTTGGGACATTCTCACACAACGTCATCTAACCCAAACTAAGCTATAAGCTTGTGCTATGGGATCTAGACAACGGATAAACATACTTATATATTTTCTAAATACATACATAATAGAGATAGAAAACACCCAATCTGCGAAACAAACATTTGTGAATCACACAAATATTTTATCGCCCTGGAAATCGAACCCGAGACTACGGAGGCGAAAGCTATTGCACTACCGACAACGCCACCGAAGTACCAACAATTTCTAAAAAATTGTGACAACAATTTAGGAGAGTCGTGTTTTATAACAAAAAATATTGCTAAAATTACTAAAATATACAAAACCACGCCTTTATCCCCAAAGGGCGAGGCGAGGCATTTATTATTTACCTACTTTAGAATTTCACCAGTCACAATGTTGCTCTCATGATCGCATGCCTATTGCCATCTCCGGGCACTTTTGGGTAAATTCTCTGTCTGTCTGTCTGTCAGTCAGTAGGTACACCGCGTGCAGGTGAGGATCACTTGGACCCTAAAGATGTGGATAGGGCTACTATAGGACGCTTAGATAGTTAAAACCGTAACCAAACGATATAAGTACATACCGTTACTGACTAAATGAAAATAGGAATACTTATGTAAAATTTAAACCTTACTATACAAGAAATAATGAAGGGTAAGTATGTTTAAATCAATGTAATGAACGAGTATTTTACACTCTGTGCGCCTCTACTGCGACTAGACAAAAACGGCTTTAGGCAAATCGAGAGTCGTAAAATTCTCAGTGTCTACTGGGAGGCACGGAATTGCTTCCACAGTCATTTGGCTGACGTAAACTAAAACGAATTGCTACACGCTTTACAATGGTATTCAAGACTAAGTAACTTGTTATGTGTACCTACTTGTTTTCTTAGATTCTTATAAGATTTCAATAACATCATCATTCACCGAGCCTTTTCCCAACTCAGTTGGGGTCAGCTTTCCAGTCTAACTGCGATTCGGCTGAACTTCGATATTTTCCGTGAAGCGACTACCATCTGACCTCCACAAACCATGGGTGATATCGAAGTTCTATAGTTAGACCGGTCGGATTTTTGAATTAGGGCTCCAACTACCCATAACGACTGCCATAGATGAGGCACGGAGGGATCTCAGTGTCTTAAGAAATAGTCACCCATCCTAAGACCGGCCTGACTAGATGTTGCCTAACCTTTGCAATGTGTTAACATTGTCGGTTACCACTAGACCATGAGCCTCTCTTATATTTATATTGGAACATCGTGGCTCAATGTTTATCAAAATTTGGTATGATTTCGTATCATTTGAGAGTAGTTAGTAGACAAAATATGGCACATTTTAAATGGCTCAGAAACCCTATCACTGAGACTTCGCCGTCCGTCCGTCCGTCTGTCTTGGGCTGTATCTCATGCACCAATTAGAAGGTTAAAATTTTCACAGATGACGTATTTATGTATCCTCTATAACAACAAATACCAAAAAACAGAAAATAATATATATTTAAGGAGGCTCCCATATAACAAACGTGATTTCAGTGCTGTTTTGGAACGGAACCTTTTGTGCGCGAGTCTGACTCACACTTGACCGGTATTTTTCTCTTTATTTGGCGAAACCTAAATAAACATAAATAAATAAATAAATATGTTAGGACAATTCACACAACGCCATCTAGTCTTAAACTAATCAGAGCTTGTGATATGAGTACTAGATAAACTGATATAAATACTTATATACATTTTTTTGTAAATACACACACACATCATACATAGGAAACACCTAGACTTCGGTACAAACGTATGTGTCATCCACAAAGTTTGTCCCGACCGGGAATCAAACCCGAGACTCCGGCGTCGAAAGCGGATACACTACCGACCACGCCACCGAAGGAGTTGACTCCTTCGGTAAGATGTTAACTAACCTTGGTTTAAATAAAATATTACAATCACATCACACATCTTATGTATGACAGAGTAGGTATGTACCTATATCGGCTTTATATTATAACCGCATGCATGAAAACCCTTATGAAAGTTGTGGAAGCGAAAGAAGTGTAAGTACCTATGCCAATTTATGAAAGTGAAATTTTGTTTACACACACATGTGTTGTACACACAGCTACAAAAACGGGTTTTACTCTACTTTTCTTGGTCACTCATACAAATGCAAAGCTCCACTTATCCCTCGCGAACAGCAACTATGCCAATTTATGAAAATGAAATTCGTGGTTTCAAATAGGAAAGACGCGCGATTTTATTTATATTCCCCGGACTACAGTTTATGTAAGATTTTGATTAAAGCTTCTATGTTTTTTCCGTTCACTGTTATTAGGTATTATTGAAGCACTTAAAACAATGTACCTATAGGCATATCAAGGTTCGCATCATTATCATTGTTATTAGGTAGGTACAGCAAAACACAAAAAAAAATCCTATCAATAGGTAGATAGAACTCGTAAGCTCGTTAGTAGGATCTGTAGGAAAATTATACACACTAATGTGTATGGTTTTCCTACACATCTACAGAATATAACTGTAGGTACCTAACCTTGATATAATTGTGTATTCTACAATAATGGTATTACAGACCATAAATAAGAACTCCTTTTTTTTTAATTCCGCGGCCGCTCTAACGTCCGTTGCCGGGCGTCTGGTTCACACGCAGAAGGTATTTCCAGGGGCACCCGGCAGACTTTGACCACCTCTGTGGTCTCTGCAGGGGTTTGGTTGGAATGATAATCCCGTGTCGTTGGGGTAGGGTTTTATACCGCGTCAGTGAGTGAATCTGGTTGCGTGCTATAGGGCAAAGGCCCCGCAGCACGCAACCCTTCTAGCCTGCTTCTGTAAGGACGGCGGGTGGCGATGGCGATCCCACCGTCCTTGGGCCCAAACGGCGTAAATACCCTCACCAAGCAGTTGATTACGTATTTGAGCCCTTCGACACTAGACTTCACTTGGGTTATGGGGTCCAATTCGAACTTTGCAGGATTTGGTGTGCGTTTTTATAACAAAATTCCTCTGAACATTATGAACCTTCCTTTGAATAAATTCAAAGTGGCTATTAAGACACAACTCCTAAAAAGGCCTATTATACTATTAAGGATTATCTAAACGATACAGAGAAATGGCAATGAGTTGCTTGCTCATCACTCGAGCTACATGGGGCTACTTCTATTTGAAATGTTGTTTTATTGCTGAAACTCACCTATTATTGTTAAATTATTATTATTATGATATTGTTAGGTATGGGTACTTTGAGATTATGTGGCACCTTTAACTAGTATTTGACTTTTTTTTGTAAATAACATGGTCACGTACTGCCCTTGCCCTCTTTTTATTGTTGTAACAGAATCATTGTATTTACTGGCGAATAAAAAGAGTGGCCGTGAGTTTTTCTTGCCAGGTTCTTTCCTCACAGGCTCTACCTATTGCCTTGCGAATCTGGCGGTAAATGTAAATGTAGAAGCATTTTCTTTTTTTGACGTTCATAAGTGTTACTTTGTGACCTACATGAATAAAGATATTTAGATTTTTTGATTTTGCCCCGATCATGAAGGTCGATGGTTTTGGGCGTAGATGAGTCTGCGGCGTCCCCGCCGGTGACTACGGAACTCGGCGGGGAGGGTACGCTCTCGGCCACCTCCTTCGCGAGCATGACTTGCTCGCAGAAGGATACAGCCGCGTTCCACCTACTCCCTATATGGGTATCCACGCCCAGACCCACTACGAGGTCCCGGCGCTGACTCACCCACGCTGAGCACTCCACCAACGTGTGGAGTGCGGTGTCGTCGCCGGAAACCGGAAACAGCTACCGAAGCATCCATGCCCGGTAACGATTTGCGTCGTACGATACGTGAGGTCACCATGCTGCCTCTGCAGTCAGTCGTCCATGATCGGTCTCACCACCGCGATGATGGTGGTACCCCACTTGGGTTGCTCAAGTCGCACCCCCCATGACTCCATGAGATCCTGGCGGAGTTGGGACCGCTAGTCCTCGATTTCTCGAGACGCAGGCCTGTGGTCCCGCTCTAGCGCCTCCTTGTGCCATTGGAACAATGACGCAAGGGCTCTCGCTTATAGGTCTATCGCACGGGAGCCCCGTATAGGGCCATACTCTGCACGATCCCCAGATACAGTCTCCTGCAGGAAGCGCTGGGTCCCTTTAGGTTGGGCATCAGTCGCGAAGGCGCGACCGATGCCTGCGTCACCTTGGGGACCAAACTTCGAAAATGTGGTCCCATCGGCTATCAAGTACGATCCCTAGGAACTTCATCGAAGGCTTGATGCCGATGCTAACGCCTCCTACACTTATGCTGGAACCTTCAGGTAGACCGTTCCGAGGTCTGTGAAAACACAGAACCTCGGACTTGTGCAAGGCCACCTCCAGTCCCAGCCGCCGTATCCGACCCACGACTTGAGCAACACCCGTCGTTACCTTGAGTGCTCCCTCCTGGTACGTTGCACCGCGCGCCGTGACGAGGACATCGTCGGCGTAGCACGTACGCCGACGCCCTCAGGCAACGCACCCCGCACCACCCAGTCGTAGCCGATGTTCCACAGAATCGGCCCCAGGACCGACCCCTGTGGAATACCGCACGACACATCTCGCCGAGCTGGCCCGAGCCAGCTAAACAGGAACTACTGAAGTAAACTCGCACATGCGATCATATTGCTACAATAACCAGGTACACAAGTAATAAAGTCACAAGTAATGCACATTCAGGATATAAAGCTATGGGTATCGTACAAGAACGCAGGACGACTACACATTGCAGGAAATGAGAAAAGCACTTTGAATTCAATAGCGCAGAATAACGAAAATCTGTGTGTGAAAATTGAATACGATTGGAATTTGTAACGTCGCCGCCCGTCGATCATATTCAATTCAATATTGTTGAAGTATTTGTGTTATTTTTTTTTGGAACTCCGATATAAAATAAAAGATTTCAAGGCAAGGGACTTGTACGGTGTACAAAAAAAACATTAGGAGAAATAGTCTCAAAGCGGCCACGATTAATTTTTCAGTTATTTGTAACGAATAACGATAAATATTATGACTGCCTCGGTGGCTCAGTGGTATGAGTATGCGACTGCCGCCCCTGAGGTCCCAGGTTCGATTCCGGGTCGAATCGAATTATTTGTGTGATCCACAAATGTTTGTTTCGGAGTTTGGGTATTTTCTATGTATAATATGTATGTATTTAGAAATATATAAGTATGTTTATCAGTTGTCTAGATCCCATAACACAAGCTTATATTAGCTTAATTTGGGCTAGATGACGTTGTGTGTGCTGCGGGGTGCGTTGCCTGAGGGCGTCGGCGTAACGTGCTACGCCGACGATACCCTCGTCACGGCGCGGGGTGCAACGTACCAGGAGGCAGCACTCAAGGTCACGACGGGTGTTGCTCAAGTCGTGGGTCGGATACGGCGGCTGGGACTGGAGGTGGTCTTGCACAAGTCCGAGGTTCTGTGTTTTCACAAACCTCGGAACGGTCCACCTGAAGGTTCCAGCATAAATGTCGGAGGCGTTAGCATCGGCATCAAGCCCTCGATGAAGTATCTAGGGATCGTACTTGATAGCCGATGGAACTTCGGACCACATTTCCGAAGTTTGGTCCCCAAGGTGACACAGGCATCGGTCGCGCTTTCGCGACTGATGCCCAACCTAAAGGGACCCAACGCTTCCTGCAGGAGACTGTACCTGGGGATCGTGCGGAGTATGGCCCTATACGGGGCTCCTGTATGGGCGGCGCGGTTGACGGCCAACAACTCAACGCTCCTTAATAGAACGTTGAGGACCTTGGCCGTCAAAACAATAAGGGGCTACCGCACGATCTCCGGAGAGGCTGCATGTCTCCTAGCCGGGACCCCTCCATGGGACCTGGAAGCGAGAGCCCTTGCGTCATTGTTCCAATGGTGCAAGGAGGCGCTGGAGCGGGACCACAGGCCTGCGTCTCGAGAAATCGAGGACCAGCGGTCCCAACTCCGCCAGGATCTCATGGAGTCATGGAGGGTGCGACTTGAGCAACCCAAGTGGGGTACCACCATCATCGCGGCGGTGAGACCGATCATGGACGATTGGCTGCAGAGGCAGCATGGTGACCTCACGTATCGTGCGACGAAGATCGTTACCGGGCATGGATGCTTCGGTAGCTATCTGTTTCGCATCCGTCGTGAGGTCACACCCCGGTGTCAACACTGCGAGGTTTCCGACGACGACACCGCACTCCACACGTTGGTGGAGTGCTCAGCGTGGGCGAGTCAGCGCCGGGACCTCGTAGTGGGTCTGAGCGTGGATACCCTCTCGCTGGAGACCATGCTTCAAGCCATGGTCTCCAGCGGGAGTAGGTGGAACGCGGCCGTGTCCTTCTGCGAGTAAGTCGTGCTCGCGAAGGAGGCGGCCGAGAGGGAGAGGGAGCGTACCCTCCCCGCCGAGTTCCGTAGTCAGCGGCGAGGGCGCCGCAGACTCATCTACGCCCAAGACCATCGACCTCCATGATCGGGGCCTGAGGACGGCGGGATCGCCACCCGTCGTCCTTACAGAAGCAGGCTAGAAGGGTTGCGTGCTGCGGGGCCTTTGCCCCATAGCACGCAACCAGATTCACTCACTGACGCGGGATAAAACCCGACCCCAACGACGCGGGATTCTCATCCCGACCCAACCCCCGCAGAGACCACAGAGGTGGTCAAAGTCCGCCGGGCGCCACTGGAAATACGTTCTGCTTGTAACCAGAGACGCCCGGCAACGGACGTTAGAGCGGCGGCGGCCTTGGGCCGCAGAACTAAAAAAAAAAAAAAAGATGTTGTGTGAAAATGTCCAAAAATATTTATTTATTTATTTATTATTTATTTATATTTGTAACGAGGCTGCTACACACAGTGCCGGCGGCAATGCCGCCGGCCATGCCACCGCTAACCCCGTGGCCGGCACTGTGTGTAGCCGCTTTAACGATCTTAGCCATTCTGTCAAAAAAAAACAAATTTTTTGGAGTGATTTCGGGAAAACCGGTTTTTTTAAAAGATTTTTAAATTGCAAATTCCAAAAATTTTATAAGTTGTCTAACAATTAGTGTCAATTAATTATCAAAAAATTATAGTTTTGTAAGTGTTTTTTGAACTTAAAGTTGGTTAGTCCCCTGTCCTCTATTTGGGTCAATCGAGTAACAATTAACATAGAACCAATAGAACGCTACTATCATAAACCTAATCATATTAGCGTGATGGGTAGACCATGACTCGCAATTTTACACATAATTAAAGGTTTTTGGGATATACTCGTAACTAGCGAAGTTGAAACTCACGACACGAGAGACGCATTGAAAACGTACTATAGTTTTTTCTGTAAGAACTAGACAAAGGACAGACCAAAATCAGATGGCTTTTAAAAAGATTCTTGTCTTTGGAAGATCAAAATGCAAAAGAGTAGTGAGAATTTTTCGTAATAATTTCATACAACTCTATCAAATATGTATTAAAAGGAGATTGTTCATTTTGCAATAGACCGCCGTTTCGTAACAAAGAATTTTGTATGACAGCGAAAATCGGATATTAAATTGGATTGATATCGTACTTTCATAGGAAATAAAAAATATTCTGTTATTTTGTGGGGTTTTCTCTCAGTCTTCGTTTTGCCGTTAAAATTAGAGGTTAGTTTTGAAGCAAATGTTCATCAATCCGTCAAATCAAATTTGTCCAAAAAGTGCTAATTGTTACATGGTTGAACATGGATTTAATTCAAATAAGCTAGAAGTAATAGTTACAACACACTTATAAATAACCCTGACAATGGGGCGGCCACATCATTGGGTATACCCACTTGTAAGTGATGCACCTTTTTTATTTTTTTTTTAAGTCCGCGGCCCGTTGTCGTGGCCCCACCTACGTCCATTGCCGAGCGCCTCCGGTAGAGACTGAGAGAATTCCCGGTGGCGCCCGGCGGACCTTGGCCACCTGGGTGGCCACTGCGTGGTGGTCGGGTGTTACCCCGCATTTTTGGGGTCGGGTTTTAACCCGCGTCAGTGAGTGAAGGCGTGTATGGGGTGCAGCCCCACATCAACTTGCCCTTCTAGCCTGCTTCTTTAAGGACGGTGGGTTGCTAATCCATCGTCCTCAGGCCCCGATCATGGAGGTCGATGGTCCTGGGCGTAGTCACGTCTGCGGCGCCCCCACCGCACACTTCGGAATTCAGCGGGGAGGGTACGCTCCCTCACCCTACCGGCTGCCTCCTTCACGAGCATTACCTGCTCGCAGAAGGAAACGGCCGCGTTCCACTGACTCCCGCTAGAGACCATGGCTCTTAGCATGGTCTCCAGCGAGAGCGTATCTACGCACAGGCCCACAACGAGGTCCCGGCGCTGACCCGCCCATGCTGAGCATTCCACCAACGTGTGGAATGCCGTGTCTACCGGAAGTCTCGCAATGTTGACACACGGGTGCGACCTCACGATGCATGTGAAACAGATACTCACCGAAGTTTCCGTGCCCGGTAATGATCTGTGTCGCACGATACGTGAGGCCACCGTGCTGCCTCTGCAGCCAGTCCTCCATGATCGGTCTCACCTTGTTGTGGTGATTGATTGGTTGGTTGATTGTGGTGGTTCCCCACTTTGGTTGCTGAAGTCGCACCTTCCATGTCTCCATGAGATCCTGACGGAGTTGTGACCGCTGGGCCTCGATTTCTCGAGACGCAGGCTTGTGGTCCCGCTCCAGCGCCTCCTTGTGCCATTGGAACATTGCCGCAAGGGCTCTCGCTTCCAGGTCCCATGGAGGGGTCGCGGCAAAGAGACATGCAGCCTCTAGGGAGATCGTGCGGTACCCTCTTATTGTTTTGACGGCCAAGGTCCTCAACGATCTGTGTAAATCAGCAGCGTTGTTGTCCGTCAGACTCGGCGCCCATACGGGAGCCCCGTACACGGCCATACTCCGCACGATCCCCAGGTACAGAATCCTGCAGGAAGCGTTGGGTCCCTTTAAGTTGGGCATCAGTCGCGAAAGCGCGGCTGTCGCCCCCGTCACTTTGGGGACCAAACTTTGGAAGTGTGGTCCGAAGTTCCACCGGCTATCGAGTACGAGCCCCAGATACTTCATTGTGGGCTCGATGCCGATGCTAACGCTCCCTACATTTACACTGGATCCTGGAGGTGGACCGCGCCGAGGTCCGTGAAAACACAGAGCCTCGGACTTATTCAGTGCCACGTCCAGTCCCAGCCGCCGTATCCGACCCACGATTTCAGCACCCCGTGACCTTGAGTGTTACCTCCTGGTGCGTTGCTCCCCGCGCTGTGACAAGGGTATCGTCAGCGTAGCAAGTTACGCTGACGCCCTCTGGCAACGCACCCCGCAATACCCTGTCGTATCCGATGTTCCACAGCAGAGGTCCTAGGACCGACCCCTGAGGAACACCGGACGACACATCTCGCCGAGCTGACCCGAGCCAGCTAGGGTAAGTTATAGCCCTCTCGGATAAATATGCCCCGACAATACGACTGAGGTAGAGAGGCACTTTGTGGTATACCAGTGCCTCCCTAACGCAACTCCAGGGTAAGGTGTTAAAGGCGTTGGCGATGTCAAGAGACACCGCCAACACCACTTCACCCCGCGAGACTGCCTCCTCCGCCAGGGTCTTCACGCGCATGATCGCGCTCACGGTGGACCGTCCCCGACGGAAACCGTACTGGTTGTCCGCCAGGTCTGGGCCCACACGCGTGAGATGCTCGACGAGGCGTTCCGCGATAATTCGCTCAAGGAGCTTACACACCTCGTCGAGCAACACGATCGGCCAGTAACCGGACGGTGAGTCCACCGGCCGCCCCACTTTCCGGATCAGGACCAGTTTCCCCGTCCTCCACACCTTGGGAAACTGGCCCCTTTCGAGGCATGCGCTGAAGAGCCCCCTCAGTCGAAGCCCGAGTTCCTCGAGGGCCAGGACCAATACACGGCCCGGAATGCCGTCGGGTCCAGGGGCGGTGGTTTTCCGGCGACTGAGCCGAAGTACCACCACTCCTAACTCACCCTCTCTGACTTCCTGTACGTCGTCTTCGCTGCTGCTATCCGCATTGGGCGTCTGGGACGGAGCCATGCGTGGAGGGATGTGCTCCTCCGCGCTCGTCAGAAACAGAGAGCCCAGCCGATCCGGCTGGAGACTCTGGGTCAGTGGGAGCGCCCTCGGTCGGAGTTTACCTCTGACCTGCAGGTACGGGCGCCCCCATGGGTTCCGCTCCAGGGTCTCCAGGAGCTCCTCGCGGGCTGTCGTCTTAGACCGCGTGATCGCTTCCTGGAGGGTGCCCTTAGCCTCTCTGTAGGACGCATATAGTTCCGCCTCCCGGGCTGCCGCGTCGTCTGGTCGACGATGCCTCCGGCGAAACCTGGTGTACTGGCGGCGGGCGGAGACGCATGCTGCACGCAGCTGTGCAATCTCCGACGACCACCAGTACACCTGCTTCCTGGCTGGCCCGGGTGTAACCCTAAGCATCGCCGCATCGCAGATTTGTGACATGGCTCTCCTGAACCACTCTGCCTCGGCATCCACGTCGACAGGCCTGTCCGGCGCCGGCATCCAGGCCTGCACGATGGATGCCTCCAGGAGAGCCTCCCGGTCTAAACTCTTGAGCGCCTAACGTGGTTCCGGGGGATTCGGTACCGGCTGTGGGAGGTTAGGTGGGGGGACGACCTCGAACCGGATGTATCAGTGGACCGAGTGCGTCTCCATACCCTCCTCCACGCACCAGCCCATAATACGGCGGGCGAGGGCAGAGGTCGCGAACGTTAAGTCCACAACCGAGCTGACCCCCGACCGCCAAAAGGTGGCGACATTCCCCCAGTTGAGGAGCTCTAGTCCACGTGTAGTGGCCCAGTCCTCAAGTAGCCTCCCCCTGCCATTGGTTTCCCGGGAGCCCCACGCCGTAGACCAGGCGTTAAAGTCTCCCAGGAGAAGGACACGCAGTGAAAACGACGTCGAGCTCAGTGAGCAAAAGCTCATACTGAGCGTCGTTAATGTTGTTCGGCGAGATGTATGCGGCCACGACTGCCACCCCATCATATTCCGCCGCAACGCAGCCTCGGCCGTTTGCAATAATTGCAAGCCGCGAGGTGTTTGCGGCGGATCCCCCATAGATGCAGGCCAAGCCGTCTTGCGCCACCAGGCTTCCCGAGTGGGCATAGTACGGCTCGGCGACCACGACCAGGTCTATGGACCACTGCGCCATGCTCTGGTACAGAAGATCCTGAGCAGCGCGGCAGTGGTTCAAGTTCGCCTCTAGGATTCGGATATGGGTGTCCATTAATGGACGTCCATATCCGCATCCCGCCGCGAATCTGGCCGCTTAGTAGTGGCACCCCCGCTGCCCCCAGCGGACGGACGAGGCTTTGGCCTCGAAGCAGCGCAGGAACGGCTGCCAACCCGATAGTCCGCCGTTTTGCCCTCCACCTCGTATCTGTAGCAGCGAGGGGGTGCGTCACAGGCGTTGGACTTGTGACCGGGCCGGCTGCAGCGGAAGCACCGATCACCCACGGTGTCTTCCACTGCGCACTGCACTCCTACGTGCCCCACCATCATGCACCGGAAACACCTGGTTTCCCTGCGCCTTGAGGAAGCCCCCTATAAGGAGGCTCCGTCCGTCCGCAATTTTAAGTGCCGCTGCGACGGGGCACTGGACGACTGTCGTTCCATGACCGGTGGGGCTGAAGGAGATCTCTCCAGCCTTCACCTGGTCATGGGCACAGCCGCCCGCCTCCACAACGGCGGAGATAACCTCCTCCGTCGTGGCCGCGTCATCCTGGCCCGAGATGCGCAATGCAGCGCATTTGGTGGGTCTGGAGACGCGGACGGCTTCTGCGTCCAGCGTGTCCCTCAGCCTATCCGCTAGGGCGTCAGCTTTGGGGCCGCTGGAGGCGCCGGGGTCCTCGAGTAGGCAAGCCCCGGTGCGAGTGGTTTTGCACCGGAGTCCCCCGGTATCTCGAGGGCCTTGAGGTTCATCGATGCCTTGACCTTCTTCAAAAACGTCAGGACGACGGCGGTGGAGCGAGGGGGGCGGGGCCTCTTCGGCGCAAGTGATGCACCTGCCGATCAACGGACAAGATACTGGCAAATAAAGGGCATGTACCCTCCTGGTGAAAAGTGGATGTACACATGCCTCTGTATACCCTTAGATATAAATATTTATTTTGGAAATTCTCACACATCGTCATCTAGCCTAAGCTTGTATTAGGTACTTATAACCAATCAACCAAATATACAAAATCACGTATCTAGGATCCCCTCAGGAGCAGTTCACCAGATTCTCAATTCACCAGATTCGCAACTTACCAGATTCTCAACTCACTAGATTCGCAGTTAACCAGAAGTACTCGTATAATCAAAAGCAAATTAAATTTATATATATTAACAACAGTAAATAGAATTAATTCTAAAAATTATAAAATAAAAAGGGTTTTGCGCCGCTGTGCCACTGGTTTATACCACCGGTGGTAGAACGGGTAAAAGTGGAGCATATGTTCACAAATGTTAAAAATGTATTCGAATATTCTACTGCAGATATTATGATGCATGCAAAATAGTGAATCCCACTTTCGATTCGTTCCCACTATTTCTACTAAACAGTTCTACCGTAGAACTACAGGGAACTTTTTTTCCCACTAGTTCTACTATGTTTGATGGACCAAAAAAGTCGAACATAATGTACAACTTACCCGATTGAATGGTTGAACTCATTATTCCGAAAAAGTACCAGGCGATCATAACAGAATAGGAGGTTCTTAATGACTGGCCATTATAAAAGACACAGACCTCAAATGTACCAGGAATACATAACAACATAAGAGCCTTCAAGATTTTAAATTCTTTTAAATTCAGTGAAAACCGATTGAATGTTTGAACTCATTATTCTGAAAAAGTACCAGGCGATCATAAAAAGTGCAGTGCATATTGTACAAAGAGTACTCCTTTGGATTATCAGTCAATCCTAGTAAATCTCAGGCACTCATTGTTGGTGGCCGATATATGCTTGGGCTATTGGGTGACTCCTTGCCTCCTATTATATTTAATTCAGAACCTATTAAGTATTCTAATAGCGCAAGAAATTTGGGTCTTTACATGGATTCGTATCTCTCCTGGGATGTACACATTGCCGAAGTAAGTAGGAGGGTCTACTACTCATTTCAGTCTCTCAAATCTCTTCAGAAACTCTTACCATTTCAAACTAAAGTGACTCTTACGCAATCTCTTCTACTATCACTGTTGGACTATGCCGATGTCTGTTTCTTAGATGCATCGGAGGAGCTTGTCAACAAACTTGAACGTCTGCAGAATTTGGGAATCCGTTTCATCTATGGCCTTCGTAAATACGACCACGTTTCTGAATTCAGGCATAGACTGGGGTGGCTCCCGATTCGGCAGCGTCGTCAAGCGCACATTCTGTCTCTTCTCTATACTATCCTTCACATTCCTAGTTCTCCTGGCTATCTCCGTGAGCGCTTTGAGTATCTGGTGCCTAGAGACAGAGCATGTCGTGTTTCCTCATCTCTTCTCCTTCGAACTCCTTTACATACCTCTAGCTGCTATGATGACTCCTTTACAGTCCAGGCTGTCAGATTGTGGAACTCGCTGCCACATGACATTCGTGCGAGTCCGTCATTGGCAATTTTTAAGAAACGAGTGAAGGAGCATTTCCTCTCCCAATAGTTCCTTGATTGTATTTTGTAAGTACTTATGTATTAAACTTTTTAGATTTGTCTTATTCTTATTTATCTACGTATTTATTTATCTGATGTTGTATTGCTTGATACTGTAATTGTATGTATTTATTTAGTTATCTATTACTTTATTAATAATATATTTATTTCTTACTTGTTGTTAAACACACTGCTTCTCTACAATAATCATCCTTATCCTCTAAACCTCTAAGGTCTGTTGGCAGAAAAGTCATCTTTTTGACTTAAGCACGCCTTTGTGCATATTGTTTTTAATAATTACCAACTTTTGTATATGTTTTAATGTACAATAAAGAATAAAGAAAGAGTACCTTTTATGATATTGAAGTTCGTCATACTAATACGAATTTTCTGTTTGATAGTACAATATCTGGTTAACTGCGAATCTGGTGAGTTGAGAATCTGGTAATTTGCGAATCTGGTGAATCGAGAATCTGGTGAACTGCTCCTGAGGGCTAGGATCTAGATAACTGATAAACATACATAGGTAGGTATATTTATTTCTAAATAGGTACATACCTACAAACAATATACATAGAAAATATATTTAAGAAAAGTAGTAATTAAAAGGAATTTTCTAAGTTCGAATTATTTTCAAAGTTTAAACACCACATACGATTTCGTTCGAGTGAAATTGACAGTCCATGCTGGTTGTCACGTGCGACAGGTAGTGCGTCAGGTTTATAGTGCGTGATAGTGAGTGCGTTTGGAGTGATATATTCGAATTTATTCATGTAAGTAATGTTTTCTCATTAGAAAATATGATTGTTCGGTTTATAATGATTCTATTTAGGTAATAGTTTCAAAAAAATACATCGTTATATCTAATATATGAAGCCCCAGAAAGTTACCGATTTCCGAGTTATTTTTGCGATGTTTGTCAGTGAATACAGTGAAAAGTATAAAAAAGTATAAATAAAGATACTTTTTATCTCTGTAAATCGTTTTGAGAACGATAATGTACGTAATTATATATTTCAGTGTAATAATAGCTTGACAAATTTTGTGGAAAACCGTTATAAATTGGCCCGTTGATTTTATGTTTCGGCGGGTCTAGTTTTATGTGGTGTTATTATAAACACCTTGAGGCCTTTTATCAAATTATTTACGTTATTAGATAGCATAGGTCCTTGTTCTTTGAAATTCATTTGAATTTTCTTGAAATTCATTTGAATTTTTGAAATTCATTTGAATTCTTGAATTCCAAAAAATTCTTGGTTTCCAAATTTTGGACTAATATATAATAAATAATTTGTTTGCATTATTATTCATTTTTTGGGGCTTGATCATCAAACATAAATCAATAAACCTATTGCCGTTTACAGAATCGTAAAATATGGTTTGGTTGTAGAGATATTCCTTTTTTTCTACGAGATGGTAAGACAACGTCACGATGTCATCACCCACCCGCCTCCCGCCCGCCACCCGCCAGTGCCCCCATTTTTTTTTGTGTTTTTGAGTGTGGTTTGACAGGTTAAAAGATTGTTAAAAAAATATTATATGATTTATCAATTTACTTAGGTAGCCATACACTTTTTATTAAGGTTTTTAAAAAAGAAACGGCTTTTGAACATTCTTCTTTTAAGATTTTAACATGGGACCATCCATTGAAATGTAGTGTTAACTTACTAACCTACTAGTCTTAAGACAAACTTTAACATACAACTTTACCATACTAGTCTTAAGACAAACTGACAGAGAGAGACAAACAACACCCTTTAACCTCTGAACCCTAATAATAGATGCCATAAACATCACTGCTCTAGCATCATGATTACCATGGTATGGCCTCGCACCCCTGATTGTCGGTAACGATTTGTTCAAGGGCGCCAATGGTCGACAAAGGACAATGCAATTAGGTACCTACAGGCAATTACATGATTGTCAGGCCATACATATAATACCCGCAGGTACATTCATTCAACATTTAATTCCCTATCTAATATTTACTGAGTCGACTGAATTTTTCAGTTTCATATTTTAGTTGGCAGTGTAAGCGCTTTTTTTCATGAAATGTAAGATATTTTCTTCGTATCATAACATAGTACGAGTATAAAACAAAGCCGTTCCGTTCCGTTCCCTATGTATGCTTAGATAGATCTTTAAAACTACGCAACGAATTTTGATACGGTTTTCACCAATGTATAGAGTGGTTCTCGAGGAAGGTTATGGGTATATAATAAAGTTGTGTCTATCAAGAAAAGAGTTTAGAAAATTATGTAAACCATGCAACAAACTTTACAGAGCAACATTAATTCTCCAAAAAGGGGTATATAGCCTGAGGTATTCGTTGAGCTTGTGACTAACAAAATAGAGGGTGGAAGCGTCTTCAACATAAGATTAATTCACATTCCGGAACTCTAATTAAATTCCTTCAAACTCGTGAGACGAAATCTTCTCAATTCAAATATCCATCCAATGTTTGTGGGAGTAGGACCGAACATGGTTTCATAAGTTTAACTTGTAGGTAGGTATATCAATTCCTGTACTTACGGCAAGACGAATTCGTTTACAATTTTATGGTCGAACGAGTATAAAATAAGACTACACACCAGACAGTTGATATAAAGAAGGTCCGATCTTTTCGGTCATTCGATCGTCGAGGTCGAAGTATTTATCTAGCTGAGAAAGACCATTTATTTCATGGTTAAAAAAGGGGGGTTCCTCCTCTGCACGTAAAGTGGGCATAATATTTTTTTCCTCGCGTCTACACAAGTGAGTATCGTATTTTTTTAATTTAACGGGTTTTTTTTTATTCCGCGAAGCCGCGGCTGCTCCCATGTCTGCTGCGGGCGTCTCTGGTACACACCAGAAGGTATTTCCAGTGGCGTCCGGTAAACTATAACGGCTTGGATAACTTTGTGAGTTCAGAAGTTATGGAAGTCATTATGAGTAATTACGGAATTCGGACAGAGCGTGGTCCGACACGCACTTAGCTTTTTACGAAAATTGCACCGGTGTGGTTGTGATGGAACTGACTCCGTTTGCTGACTGCGTTTAGTTTTATCTATACTAATTTTAAACACAAGGAAAGTTTACGAGTTTGGATGCTCTTCTCCTGTGATAAGGTAGACGTGAGACACTGTTCAGTTGGGACCATTCCAACGCTCCGATAGTTAGCAGCGCAGTGAAATACATAAGAATGCCGAACATTTATCCCAGTAATGTGTTCCCGTGTAAATTAGGACAGTGAAAACAAGAGCCGTGACTATCATTACAATAAAAATATGATGTTGGTAGTTACCTACTTCATAATAATCATGAATAGAGCATTGTGCAAGTACTTTCTACAACTTCAAAAAGTAAATTTACTTTATAGCAGTAGTAGCAGGCACGTTTTATCAATAAAGTGTTTGTTTCATTGTTTAACTGTGCACTGTAACGTACATCCAAACTGTTATTAGTTAAGTATATACAAATATATCTATCGCAACCTTACACCTGCAATATCTAAGTATGTGCATGCGTCTAATCTATGTACTAGTGATGTAACGAATATTCGCATTCGCATTTACCAAAAAACATGCTAATGTTTTTGACAAACTAAATGGAAATTATATATGGAGTACAACTGACAATATTCATAATTTTATTTACTTATAATAGGCATTTAATAAAAAAATTGCTATGGAACAGTCTCTCTAGTTCATATAGGTATAATTAAAATATAACAGGCCATGAGAACGGTGTGGTCTTACAGAAGCTCACTCATCGACACAGGATAAACTCATCCCCCAAAGATGCGGGATGCGGGACGAACCCCAGAGACCACACTGCAGGCAATTAGTGCGCCGGCACCCTGGGTTATCCTTCCGAGGACGTACCAGGAGGACGCACGTGAGGATAACTTGCGCTTGTGCAGAGGGTCCCTTTACACCCAGTATATAAGTATGAAGGTCTTTTAATTTCAACTTTTTACATTTGCATCATAATGTAATGTGAAGTACGACTTACCACCAGGCCGTCGCGGCGGCGTCAATTTGGTATTTAAAAAGAAAAAAACGTCTTAGTACCTAATCCTAATGACCATGTTACATTACACAATGACAATCGATTATAATCTGTAGGTGTTAGTACGAGTATACTAGTCATTAATGGACGACTCATATCGAATACAACCTTCGTAATTTATGAATTTGACAAGGAATAATATATGAATTTTAGATCGTTAACTCGCCATTGTCACAGCACCTACATACTTAAAAAAAAGGTTGACAATATCTTAAATAAAACTATATTAAGTATACCCGCTTTTTTCTAAAAGTGCAATGTTTTTTTTAAAGTTAAGTAACTAAGATATCAAACATGGGGTTGGACTTGGGTTTTTGCGGACAACGTTTCCTTGTCCCGCACCGCGAACTAGTTCAGAGTAACTAGTTCTTCTGTGCGGAAAAAATCAACCATTACCTTGACATTGGCGAATTGGCTTGGTTCCATTCAGTATTAAAAAATACTTATAACAGAATGAAATAAAAACATGTTTGTAATAATGTCTTATAGACAAGTGCGCGTGCTCAACTCGGAATTGGATGCCCATTTTAAGAACTAAGTATAATTCAAGAACTGGATTATTTCTTAGCTGCATTCTGTAACTTCAAAAATCTTGATAACCGAACCTTTTTTTTTAGGGTTAACCGGAGGGTAAAACGGGAACCTTTCTCACTGAGACTTCCCTGTCCATCCGTCCGTCTATCCGTCTGTCTTGGGCTGTATCTCATGAACCGTGATAGTTAGAAAGTTGAAATTGTCACAGATTATGTATTTCTGTTGCCTCTATAACAACAAATACTAAAAACCACTGAATACTGAATATTTAAGTGGACTACCATACAACAAACGTGATTTTTCTACCGTATTGGTACGGAACCCTTTTTGCGTGAGTCCGACTTGCACTTGACCGGTTTCTTAATAATCTCCTTTGTGCATCAATTTTTTCGATTCACAACTTCTACAAAAAACTTTTTCAGTTTTAATGTTATCATAACTTAAAATCCTTCTGTTGAAAGTTATGAAATTATTAAAACAAAACAAAAGTACCAAATAAAATAAAATAACGTTTATTATCTTTGAAATTTTCAGAAAATTATTTAGATTCGTCAGAAGTTGGTGTGACTCTACCGAGGGTTCCAAAATGCAACGAGACTGAGAAGAGCCCTCAAGAAATTCAGCTCGGCTTTTTTCAAAATATTTCATCTTAAATCTAATACAGAGTTATTTAGAAAGGAGCAATTCGTTACGTTGTTACAACCAGGCCGCCTTGTCATCTAAGAAATCATTAATACTATAATAAGCTTTATGGCACAATTTACTTTTTATTAGTTTTTTAAATTTATTGACAGATAAATTTGCTATTTCGGTTGGCAATGTATTGTACATTCGAATAAAGTTCCCCGCAAAAGAATTACTCACTTTATGAAGCCTAAATTTAGGAACAGCCAGTTTATCCTTATTTCTTAAGTTTAGATTATGATTATCACTATTTTTCACAAATTTACTTTTGTTCTTGTGGGTATACAATAAAATTTCATAAATATACTGTGAATACACTGTAAGGATGTTAATATGCTTAAACTTATCTCTTAATGACTCCCGAGACCCCATTCCATAGATAGTCCGGATAGCCCTCTTCTGCAACACAAAGATGCATTCAATATCGGCAGCGTTACCCCACAGTAGTATGCCATATGTCATGATACTGTGGAAGTAGCTGAAGTAGACAAGACGCGCCGTTTTAATGTCTGTAAGTTGTCGGATCTTTTTGACAGCATAGGCTGCTGAACTAAGCCTGGCCGAAATTTTCCCGATATGAGGCCCCCATTGCAATTTGGAGTCTAACGTTATGCCCAGAAAGACAGTGTCATCGACCAATTCTATTATATCATCCCTAACCTTAACACTGGTTTTAACAAGTCTTACATTAGGTAAGGTGAATCTTACACATTTAGTTTTATTTTCATTTAATAATAAATTATTAGCACAAAACCAGTGGACTATCCTAGAGAGGGCAATATTTACATCGTCAAGTTCGCGCTGTCCACGTTTAACTTTAAATATTAAAGAAGTGTCATCAGCAAACAAAACTACCTCGTGGTCGTCTCTTATGAGGTGAGGGAGATCATTAATATATACTAGAAAAAGAAAAGGTCCCAAAATTGAACCCTGCGGTACCCCCATTGCTACAGGAGAACCAGGTGACTGTTTACCATTGATCACTACTTTCTGGACCCTATCACTTAAGTAAGAATTGACGAAATTCAAGGCCGTCCCCCGGATTCCGTAATGATCAAGTTTCTTAATTAAAGTCTGGTGCTGAACGCAATCGAAGGCCTTAGATAAGTCACAGAATACACCATAAGCATCATATGACTCATCCCAGGCCCTGTATATACACTCTAATAATTTAATTCCGGCATCAGTGGTGGACCGACCACGAGTGAAACCGAATTGTTTTGTATGTAATAGTTTATTAACGTTAAAGTGATTTTGCATTTGATTAAGCATAATTTTTTCAAAAATTTTACTAAATGTAGGTAGTACAGAAATGGGGCGGAAATTGGACGGATCTGAAGTACTACCCGATTTAAACAGGGGAATTAATTTACTAGATTTCATTAAATCAGGGAACACACCACTATCAACACAATTATTAAATATTATTACTAGTTCAGGAGCAACCATTTCAATAAAAGAATTTACTAAATACACAGAGATGCCCCAGAGGTCAGCTGTTTTCTTGATATTTAAAGATTTAAAAGTTTTTAAGATAGTGTTTATGTTAACTTTACTGAATTTAAATATAACGTTACAACAAGGAACGTTTGCTTTTAACAAAGATTCTGCAATGGGGGTTGAAGAGCCTAGGGTTTTTGTCAAATCTACAGGAATTCGGGAGAAAAAATTTTCAAATTCGTTAGCGACCTCGAAGTCTGATGTAGTTATATTACCGTTTATATTAAGTTTAAAATGATTATCATTTAATTTTTGTTGACCTCTTTCCTCGTTTATAATTTTCCAAGTAGATTTAACTTTGTCTGCACTATTGAGAATTTTATCACTTATATATTTTGATTTAGCTGCTAAACAATCTGCTTTAAACTTTTTTGAATAAGTTTTAACATAATCTAGAAACTCAACTGATCTATTAAGCTGTCTTTCTGAGTATAGTTCATAAAGTTTTTGTCTACTTTTGTGTATACCCTCAGTGGCCCATTCACTGAAAGTAGGACTATCACTAATCATGACCTCCTTAGACTTGAATATGGAGTTGAACTCGTTGTAAAAAGAATCAAAAAATAATTTATACATTACATTTGGATCTAAGCCAGTGTCTAAGAATGGAATTTTATTGCAAAGTCCAACCCTCATACGTTCCAAGCGGTCACCAGTTATTGGTCTACATAATATTTTACGTTTTATAACTTTTTCTTTAGTGATTTTAAAAGATGCTATTTGCCCACAATGGTCTGAATCTAGCTTTTTTATAATACTTTTACTTTCTGGCAACATATCGCTGTATATATTATCCAGGCAAGTGGCTATTGTATTACAATATCTAGTAGGCTCCAAAAATAAGTTTGTAAGATTGTGTGATTTAAATAAATTTAAAATATTATAACTCATAGGCGTATTAACAAGTAAATCGACATTAAAATCACCACATACTATTAGGTACTTATTAGTTTTTCCAAGTTTACATAGAACTTTGTCAATAAGTTCCTCAAATTCGCAAAAGGGTGAGGTTCCAGGTTTATACACGCATACTACTATGAATTGCTCCATTTCCACGCACGACAGTTCGAGTTTACACTCTAGAGAAAGAGACACAATATCTTTCCGTTTTTTAAATTTAAGTTGTTTATTTAATAAAATCAAAGATCCCCCCGTACTGTGGTCACCCTGCAGAATGCACTACCAACCCGGTGATTACTGAAATTGAACATGAGCTCATACGACTTACGCATATGTTCTGTAATACAAAAAATATCAATATTGTCTGAATTCATTAACAGTTCCAACTCTAACTCTTTGCCATGTGTTAAACAAACAATATTTTGATGCCCTATGTTGATATAATTTACATTTTTTGATTTGGTTTGATTTGGAGGGCATTTTTTAACATAATTAATATTTGTAACTAAATTTAATTCAATTAATTGACTATGTCTGCTAAAGGGTAATATTGCCTCTGTTGTCGTAGAACTTAATTTAAATTACTTGGAACAGATTCCAAAGTCTTAACACTAAATCTACAACATTGCTCAATAAAAGCAGTTTTGTCAGCCAAGTTCTTGGCTGAAGTGTAAAAATAATTGAATAGCAAACTTACTATTTGTCTCTTATAATGCTTTGGTAGAAAATACCTACCTTTGTTTACATAAACAATATGTTTGTTATTGTTAAAGTTACTGTCAGAAGTTGACAAATTGTATTTATATACAGTTCTCTTAAAAACAGAATTAAAGTCAATTACATGGAATTTATTATTATATTGGCTAGTTAAATTGAGTTGTAAATTTATCTTATATCTAAGAGAATTTTCCACGTCTGGCACACCTTTTATGTATGGTAATGTAAACATTACTACATGTTCAACATTTAAGTTTTGCATTTTGTCAAAGTATAGGGATAGTTCATTTTTGTTAATTTTACCCCTGTTTGAGCAGAAAATAATTATTTTACTGTTTGAGTCAAAATTATATTCTAATATCTTTTGCATAATTTCATTTAAAGATGCACCTGGATAACAGTTATTAATAATTGAATAACAATTTGAATTAAATTGTTGTATCAGAAAAGAACTAAAATCAGTTCCAATATCATCACTAAATAAAACTAGTTTAGTATATCCAGTATGACTATTACTTTTTACACTGTCACACAATTGTGAGCAAGTTGTAAGGGAAGCCTGGTTCTCCAATGATTGAGAAGGACTTGTGCAATTGATATTGCATGAGTGGTTATTTATGAAGGTATTAAGGCGCTCAGTATTATAATTAGATGTTTTGAGTACCTTATCTATACTTGATGAACACTTATTAAAGTCTTTTAGAGACCATTCATATTTCTTAGTTACATACTCTAATTCAAATTGCAAATTTTTTATTTGTGACTCTAAGCGTTGTGTGTCAGTGTAATATTTTAAATGACTTTGTTTAAGTTCTAAGATAGATAATTTAGCTTGTTCTCTTAATTTAAAACTAGAGTTAACATTTTTACACTTTTTGATTAAGATTCTATGATATTTTAATTGTTTCTTTGATTTTAAAATGAATTTCTTTATTTTTAGGTATTTTTTTAGTTTATTCCTGCTGCAAAAATAAACTGGCTTGTCCAGTTGGTATGAACTGTCATTGGTAAGATCTATAGTAGACAAGTCCAGGTTTGGAACTGTTGCAGAAGGAACAAACTGCGGAGTACCACTCATTAGCTCGTTATAAAGGTTATCCGTTTGTTGGACTACGACTTGCTTGGCAGCTGACTCCAAGTGTAAGATGTGCCCCTGGGCATCCCGTAGCTCCTGTTCCAGCAAGGTAGTCCTTCTCAAGGTCCCTTCATACTCGTCACTGCACTCTTGAAACCTATCTACTATTGATTGAAGGTGGTTCCGCTGCATTACAATTTCATCATAACTAATATGAAGCCTAGCTAGTTCAGATTTTAGTTTTTTACTATCGTATAAAGCACCTATCAACAAGTTTTCATTTTCTTCTCTTTCTTTTTCTAATTGTAAACAGAGCTCTGTTTTAGATTTAAGTTCCTGCAACACCAGCTGAAGTTTGGGCTCCTCCTGCTGGCGGGATAAGGCTCTACGGCTACGGGTATTCATATTCTCGACAAATAAGTGCAATTAAACGCAATTTAGAAAATACAAGTAGGTAGTTCGAGGTTATGTTAGGTACCGGTAAATTAAAATCAAAACCTTTCTGTACTTACGAAAATAGATCGCCTGTTTTCAATGTTGAGTATATGAATAAACACGTATAATAAAATAATTTTACCTATTATAGGAGAAACATTATGTATTTACGTGAAATAACAATGAACAATACGGTCAGCTGATTCGTCACTTTTTAGCTTATTTTTACACTAATATACACAAAATTCTTTGAAATTATTATTTTTGCACTACTATTGTGATGATATTGGAGTTATCTGATGTAATTTGTATTTATTTCACTAATAAATTTATAGGAGCTAAAATTTTACGACTTCAATAGTGTTGCCAGACGCAGGATCCACCACCTACGTATCAGTACCACCTACCTATGGAAAGTATTGCTGCTTATTTTATTTCCACGCCTTAACCATTTCCGACTGTTGAATAAGAATAAGAATATATTATTCGGAAAAACAATTTGAGCCTTGTATTAATAAAACAGTGACGTAAGCTACGTGCCTTCATACCCGTGGATTAACAAAATTGGTTTGACGGTAAATCTGCTTTCACGTTCAACATATTTTACTGCACATACTAACTACTGGAAATACCTTCTGGTGTGTACCAGAGACGCCCATAGGCATAGGCAACTATAATTTTTTTTTTGTTGTATTATACACTCTTTTTGATTTTGACACGAGACCAATGTACATTCGTCCACATTTAGTCTTAAGAAAATGTTAATACTATCAGGCGTTACTTTTCGGAAATCCATAGTTAAATTAATAAATCTAACTACTTACTTTACTTTACTAACTTACTTCGGTCGCCGTGCGCCGAGCCATCGACATCTCCTGATGATGCCCCTGGTTGGGGGCGAAACACGTGTCGAGGTTTTTATTATTTTTTGCACGATAACACAACTCTCATATTTATTCTATTTTCATTATTATTTCTCTATTCTTTGGACCTAAGTGGGTTTGGAGGGCGGACTTGTGCATGAATAAATACGAGAGTTGGGTAATTTGCATGTGGCGGAATATTGCAAAGTAGTTAGATTTATTTAATTTAAGAAAATGTGTAAATGAGTCAATTATTTCAAAAGAGTGACCGAGAGTTTTATTGCCAGGTTCTTTCTCTCGGTTCTACTTATTGCTTTGCAAATCTGGCAGTACATGTAAATATAGAAGCAATGACATTTTTTATATTAAGTACTTACTGAAGTTTGTAAGAGCCATTTAGTGACCTATACAAATAAATGAATCATTTCATTTAATTTCATTTCAACGGCCGTAGGAGCGTAAAACGACGAAAATCTATACATACTAATATTAAAGTGAATACCAGTAATTTTGGAGTAAAGGGTCATTCAATCTTTCCCCGCCAACGTTGTGGTCAAACCGATTCAGAAGAGTAGGCAATAAAAACTATGTGACACGAAAATTTTATACCTATTTCAGATATTTATGTAATTGAACTTCAAGCACAAACTGTTTGTTCACTGGCGGACTTTATGACTTTAGGCTTTCGAAATTCCACCATTTGAAAGCAATTGAAAAAATATAAGTAGTTAGATATGTAGGTACTTACATAATTCACTATTAGGGCGTTTCGTGGACAGGTTTTAAATTCAAAAATTCAAATCTAGTATCGTGAGTTTGTAACATATTCTTTGTGCGCTTAATAATGCATTACGTATTACTTGACCGAATTTTCATCGGTTTTCATTGCGGTATTCATTTCAGAATCGGAAGTTTTAACACAAACTTTTTCATATTATGTGCCTTTTATTCCCCGCAAAATAAGTCATGTTTATAGAACACTAACGATGCGCACTCGCTTCGGTTTTATGTTATGGTAATTTAAATAAAATGGACCACTCTATCTACTTATTGGTGATACCGATTGAAAAATCTGATGTAAAAGGTTTTGATTTTATCGGGATTGAACAGACAGCATACACGGCGAGGGATTTATTTTACAATATGCCAGTCAACCATCGAATAACAGTCTTAAAATTACAATAATAATATGATAGTTTTATATGTACAATTTAAATAACAATGATTGTCACTCACCTATGACTTATTATGCTTAAGATCTCCCAAAAATGTGTAAACTATTTTCTTATTACTAAATGATTTTTTAAGGAAAACTCATTGCAGTTGTTGCCAATAAGTGAAAATTAATATTAAAATACGTTTATTGAATTATGTTACAAGGTAACAAATTTGAAAGTCAGTCAGTAATAAAGGTTATAATAAAATCAAAGTTGAGATTGTTTCTAGAAAAAGTGATCGATGATAGTTGATAAAACAAACTTCCAAGCTTCCAAATGTCCCACAAAATTCATATGGCCCACAATTTTCATAAATTTGTACGATATAGGGTAAGTCCGGTGGAGATGGCCGCACGGGAGAGATGACCAACCGAAAAAAACATATTTAAAGAAACTAGATGGCTCTGCGTTCGCGTTAGTTTACTTCGTGCAGTATGTGGGCACAACTTTAAATACTAAAGTCGGCAAAAATGAAACAAAAATGTAGTAAAAAGTTCATATTTTGTTTTTATAGTGCCTAAAGTTTGTAAAGAGTTTACGTTACAGAGTTTGGTGATGAAATATTGTAATTAAAACTGAACTGAAGTGTTGTATTTGAAGGACACAGTTTTTAACCAAACTTTAATTTAAACTCAAAATGGCGTCTGGATTGTTTATACTTTTTTAGAATTATTGTGAGGCCATCTATCCCGGACAATTAGTAGGGATGGCCATATAAGATGAAGATGGGAGCAGGAAATTGTACAGCGTGGGATGAATAAATATACAAACAAACATATATATGACGATGTAGATGTATATCATACATACATAAAATCACGCTTTTCCCAATGGTAAATAAAATTTTAAAATGGCAAGTGTATCGTGATTGTAGTCAGTGAAAATCAGTGAACACGGATTTGCTGCTACTTTACACTTGCTACGATCCTGTCATACCTCTTTCGCTTCTTCAGTTTACACCAGTATCTCTATACAATCATGCTCGCCAGTTACGGGCTCACTCACACTCGATGCATTATCTGTTTTGTCAATCTCCTGTTACCCATCCATCAAACAAAACATACGTTTTATTTTAAAACTAATGTTTATTGACCAAAGTTTAAACTTGACTTACGAAGGGTAAGTCTACATTTCAACAACAAAAACATTCACTCAGCTAAGTTAGTAACAAACTCACACATAGGTAGGTACCCCTAGTTTGTAGTCGACATAACACTGTAGTCGTTACCTATCTCCATCCAACTTACAAAAAACTACACTTAAGCTACACGACTTGCTTAGTGATGAGTTTTTCTCATAGTTAGTAAAGGGAGAGATGCCTCACTCACATTGTCATTACAGTAACTATATACGTACTTGCCTGCTTTTCTTAGATATACTCATTAGCTCCGATAGCTAACGAGTTCTACTACAATAGTAGAAAACTATGAAACAGAATCTTTCATTAAGTAACGTAAAATAACTAAATTATTCATTAACCTGCCCATTACGTGCCTATTGATATTTATATGAATTTCATGAACACAAATAACATTAGTCAACTATTTTTATTGAATGAAATTTAAGTTAAAAGAAGCCGTTCCTAATTCATACCTATGAAATAATAATCGTCGTACGTATTTATTATATCATGCCGCATAATTTTTTCTAATGTTCCGCTAAGCTTTTTAATTCTTCCATAAGAACCTTCTTCTGATAGTAACGATCACAACAAAAAAAGAATTAGCGAAATCAGTTCAGCTGCTTTCGAAATTAGCACTTAGCAACACATTCAGCCATTCATTTTTATATTATAGATGTGAAACCAGTAAGAAAAATATACCTACGTGGCCGTGGGTGGTACCACGAGTGTTCATTGATATTTTTTATAGGTATAGGAACGGTAGGACGGTCTGTCTCTACACTTCAGTAATTTCATATAATTCGCGATATACTCACTGTCTCCTCTCATAAACACACATAGGTACAGATGCATAGTTTATTGATGTGCCTCTGGAAAACATACAGCATTGTTAATGAAGAAGCAGGTGTATACTTATGTCTATGTGCGATCTTGCTACCGGAAGCGGAACTAAGTTTCCGTGACATTTGACAGATGTCATCACAGTTGCACCAGCAAGGTGGGGAGCGCTGCCATTTGAGTTTGTCATAGCGTTGTGTACTTTCAACGAGTGCGGTCGTAATCTTAAATTATTACTCAATCCGTAAAAAATAATTAAAATTCGTTCACAAAGTGATAATATGATATGAAATCGCGTCAGTCACGCCATTTATTTTTACTATCGCGAATTAGAAATATAAGTGAAGTGATATAATTATTATGACTGACGAGTCATGCCATATATTTTCACCATCGCGAATCCGAAATATTTACGAATTAGTGAACTGATAATAATATAATTATTACGAAATAACGTCACTGACGCATTATAAATAATATATTCAAATTCATGAATGAGAAATAATAGTGATATTTCGTAACGAACGTGAACATGTCTCACAAGGTCGACGTTGGGGGTACCCGGTACCTCTCAATCGTCTTCGTTAAACCATACAACGATTCAACAACCTCTTTTGCAAGATAGAGAGGTGTCTTCGAGCCAGTAAGCGACGGAAAACGATCCCCAGGTAACAGTCGATCCTTGAATCGACGTGTTATACAACCAGGTCAGTTTTCTTACATATTTTATAATGCATTAACAGTGTGTTTTTAACTATGTACCTAACCTGAGTATAATCAGGAAACACGTATTTGAGCAGTCAGTGAATCTGTCAACAGTGAATTTTTGACAAACCCGTCGATTTAGGATTAGAATTCATTTATTTATTAAAGTAACTAGGACTCACCGTGTTTAATAACAATACCATTATGTGAAACTGATTTTGAAGCTCTGACACGAACTATCAGCTCCCACGTGGCAGCATATTCGCTTTAAAAAGGATGTTGCAGTTATACTCGCATTTGCAGTTCAGGGAATTAACGATGACACGAGTAGTTTGTTAGAGCAAATAGTGCATTTACACTCGGGCTTGCAATCTAATCGAATAGGCTCATAATCATTCTCATAAAATCAGAGGCCCTTTTTGATTAAATTTCTGTAACTTCAGTAAAACTGCTTTGTCTCCTAAATTATCCGGACAGACATTGCAAATGAGTTGATACAAAGGGCCGAATGTAAACACATACGAGTACATAGGTGTTAGGTGTATTTATTAAAGATTAAATTAATAACGCAATTTCATACAATAATATACACTTGTATAACCGCATTTGCATAAATGCACATCCTTCTTGTGAGGATTTTATATTGACGAAATGAAATTCTGCGCATTATTTTTGGTTAGCACCTTCTCGGGTAAAACAAAAATAGCGAATAGAAAAACATACAGGACTCGCGCCTTTTAAATCATTTATTATAATATATAACAATATAATATAATATCTGTAATATATTCATAGTTATATTTCATACAAAGATCTTTAGACATTGTTGACAGGCGCAGAAGGCAAAAAAATTTAGGATATTTGCAATCAACGGATCTCGACCAGGTACCCTCTAATATATAAAAAAAAAATACTTTAATGATGCACAAGACGTATCATGCAGAGATCCGCTATCTTGTCGTCTTGGACAACAAAATACCTCTTTGATCTAGGGGTATTACACGTAGCCTCTGAGTAAATGCCCAGCTTCATTATCGAAGTGTTTCTTCGAAAGAAAAACTATGAAACAATGCGTTCAACCCTCGAGTTGAACAAATTTATAAAGGAAAAACATTTTCGCCTGATATATCATGCGTCCATTCTAGATTTTCTCCATCAGGGAGACTGGATAATTAAAATAGATATCTTTCAAGCACACTTCTATTTGTCGGGTACAAAAAAAGGACACTACCATTTCTTAAGGGTGATTTACGAAGACCAGGTAAAACCAGACCAGCCATACCTTTTTCATCCGATAATATCATAACATGCTGGGTCGCAGAGACCCTGCGTGCAATGGGTGTCGGGTTCTAGTGTATCTAGACGACTCCCTACTGGTCAATGAACCAGTCCAAGTTATGCTTTCAGGCTGCGGAAGCCGTGAAGCACTTGGGAAAATGCATTTTGGCTTCTAATGGTCAATGAAGACCAATCCAAGTTATGCTTTCAGGCTGCGGAAGCCTTGAAGCACTTGGGAAAATGCATTTTGGCTTTTAATGGTCAACTGAGACCAAATCAAGTTATGCTCTCAGGCTGCGGAAGCCGAGTAGCACTTGGTAAATCTATGATGGCAAATCAATAACGAGAAGTCTTATTATATCGCCAACGTAAGATCTGGAGTGTGTAGAGAGTCGTTGGCAGACAAGAGTACAAGAATAAAATTGCAATACCACGTACAAGAAGAATACCCTGCCTGAACATTGCCTTAGACCGTTACACCAAGAAATTTCATCAGAGTACTGCAAAGTGTATTGAGCCAGTTAAACGTTGCGAACTTCCTGGTGGCGCGGTACAGACTTCACTCTTGAAGAAACTGTACCAAAATACGATATAGTGGCGCCTGCAACCCATTTCCTGGCGACGTACGCTTCGGATAGGGGCTGAGGGTGCTCATTTGAATAGCAAGTTAATGTCCAAGACCATTTGCGAACTTCCAACGAAATGGGCACTGCAGCAAGTATGAGTTGCATTGGTAAATCGCAGCTATCGCAAGTGCATACACTTATCAGTACATCATGTGCCAGACTAATACAACAACAAAATAGCGGACAGGCTTACACGGAGGCAATCACCAACATTTGTGAGTTGCTGGCTTACTAGTGAATCTTCTACCTCGAGCGACTGCGGAAGTCTTTTGAAGGTGAACGAGGGAAATAACCAATAGTGTTAGTCGGTTGTTAGTGGCAACTTCTACCTCAAGCGACTGCAGAAGTCTTTTGGAGGTGACCGAGATAAACAACCAATAGTGTATGTGAGGTTTGTTAGTGGCAACTTCTACCACAAGCGCCTGCAGAAGTCTTTTTGAGGAGAACGAGATTTACAACCAATAAAGTAAGTTGGTAATTAGTTGCAACTTCTACCTCAAGCGACTGCAAAAAGTCTTTTGGAGGTAAGGTTCGAGGGCGTCTCCAAAAACCATCTTAGTACGTACTGATCGACTACAGTCATCGAATTAGATTAACAGCATACACAAATGCTCTCAGCAGAAAATGGGTTTATCTAACATTCTAACATGGATGTTCCTCCACTAAACGAGGACCTAAGTCCTGGCTAATCTGAACAGTGCCTGGGGAGCTTTCTAGTTTCAGAACTTAAATCAATCTTAAAACAATCGAATAACCATTTAAAACTCTTTACGGAAAACCCTAATAATTGTAGTGACATCATCCTCTCCTCCACAGGTAAAACATTAAACCTATAAATTTGAGGGGGGGTAGGGGGGGGAGCATAAAGAAGTCACTCCAAAGCAACACTTACTACTCGTAAATACCTGTCGAAGTGACTTACAACCTATTTACTCGATATTTTGTCGAACTCTCTGAAAAACCCCCAATTGCCCTAACCAGCGGAAATTGCATCAGATTGATGATGTATCTATTTTTACAAGAAAAGTTAGGCTTTTTGTGGACCCCAAGAGCAAGAAAATTTTTCTAATTTCATAATAAAACATATTTAAGACCATAGGAGTAGCTAAACCGAAAGGTGTCAAACCATAATTTACATAGGATCCACAAATACTTTTAGATTCTATATCGATATAAGTAAAGTTAACTCTACTAATCCTCACACTTATGACGTTCTGCACACCTGCAATAAAGGACTGAGGCTTTCGGTTTTGGAACAATTAGAAATCTACAAACATAGACGCTTGAACCCTAATATTTTAAATGATCAACTTAATTTCGCCTCTTCCCCTTTGCTGCGGGTAGGTATACGTCATTCAAACAACGGTGGTGGGTAGACATAAAATAATTTGGTATTATGGTTGTGGGTAGAACTAAAAAACCTAGGATATAAATAGGTGCGGTTTACGAGTTGTGGCTCATTCGGTCGCCGTGCGCCGAGCCATCGACATCTCCTGATGATGCCCCTGGTTGGGGGCGAAACACGTGTCGAGGTTTTTATAATTTTTTCACGATAACACAACTCTCATATTTATTCTATTTTCAAAATTATTTCTCTATTCTTTCGGCCTAAGTGGGATTGGAGGGCGGACTTGTGCATGAATAAATACGAGAGTTGGGTAATTTGCATGTGGCGGAATATTGCAAAGTAGTTAGGTTTATTTTATTTCGATATAAGTAGTTTACAAAGATTTTATAATCTTATCAACCGACTTCCAAAAGGGGAGTAGGTTGTAGATTTGACTGTATAAATATTCTAATAGATAAATGTGCATCTAGTTAAAATAGGAGAACGGCAGCAAAGGACTTAAGTAATCTATTTTACTATAAATATAAATATAAATCAGTCATATTATACATAATTAAAACTACTTCACATACTGTAAATGGAGATTAGGTACAAACTGTACTACATGAACGTGATTTCCTCTTCTTCAGGTACAACAGTGGCCTGTTTCCAATGGTCAGATATCAATCCCTAGAGGAAACTTTAACATGGAGTAGCTGGAAATCTTCCTGTACGTTTTTATATTAAATTAAAATTAAATTAAAATAACACCAAAAAATAAAAAAATAAAAACCGAAAAGAAAATCGAAATTTATCTTTCAATCCCCTTATGCCATCCTCACTTCTGTATGCATAACATAAAAAACCAATTTTAATAATTACCTATAGTCTAATTAAAGATTAACTAATAAATGCGCACTCATTGTGTACCTATTCTTATTTTCGTAGTCAAAATTTGAAGCCAAAAGAATTATAACTAAAAACTTAATTATCTTTATCCTTCATCATCATAGCGTTGTCTTTTCCATATTTTTCACCAGCAGATAACAAACACGTCTTCATTAACAATCCTGTATGTTTTCCAGAGGCACATCAATATGACGGTTTTACATAAAAATAAAACCGATATTATGTGCCGAGAAGGAAAACATACAGCATTGCAGGAAGTTCTTCCTGGTGAAGACTATGACAAACTCAAATGGCGGTGCTCCCCACCTTGCTGGTGCAACTGTGATGACATCTTTCAAATGTCACGGAAACGTAGTTCCGCTTCCGGTAGCAAGAGCGCACATAGAGATAAGTATACACCTGCTTCTTCATTAACAATGCTGTATGTTTACCTTCTCGGTTTTATTTTTATGTAAAACCGTCATATTATGTGTCATCCATTCAATTTATTAAAACCTAAATGGTGGTGCACTGGCCAATCAACCAACAAAACTGACAGAAAGTTCCCCTCTATTAGGTACGGGATCAACAAATTTACTGGCAAAATATGTGGCGTATAAGTGCATATTTATGCCACTGCCTACGCTTTCGAAGAAACGCTTCATCAACACGACATAAAACCTAACCAAAGCGTGGGCGGCTCGTTAATCCTTTAATAGTACAGACAGAGACCTCCCCGCGTGTGTCTTAACCTCTAGCTCGTAATATCAACTCCGTAGTCTCAACACAAACTGAAACACTTCGAAACGAAACAAATTATCAAAGTAGAAATAATTTGCATTGGTCTCATCGAACTAGGTCACGTTCAACTTAAACGACTTCACCAACTTTTATAAGAATCCACGAAAAATGTACAGGAAAATATGTAGTATATCTAGCGAATGGACAAGCAAAACTTCAGAGGTTGGACGTAACCTCACTGAACGAGTGTTCTTAGCGCTTCCGATGACACTTATCAAACCTCTTAACCCAACTTGTGGAGCAATTACTCCCGTTCAACTCGCCTAGAACAACACTACATTTTTTGCCTCTACTCGACTCTAATATTTAAGACGAAGCCGCTAGGTTAATAATAGATCTAAAAAATCGTTAAATATTTTATTAATTTCAGATTAAAATTTTAAAACCTTTATCGCTGTATAGATGCTGGTTTGTATATGAGCTTAGATATTTTGAAACCTATAGTTCTTTTTGGGAGTAGGTTTCTGGGTTAAACGAGTGACTTAGTACGGAAATACTAAACAGTGAATGGACCACATGAAATGCTTTTCTCATTGTATAATGCTCCTACATTGTATATTTGTCTGGGTCACGGAACATAAAAAAAAAACAGTTTTTTCTACTCTGTGGTCTGGATAGAAGAGAACAGGGTGACTACGGAACCCTATTCTATGCGTGACCCGACACGCATTTGGCCGGTTTTTTATTTAATGTGATAACGTGCGCGAAAGTAATGAATGTGAGTGAGTGACTACGGATAACAATATGTATGTTTTGATAAATAGGGATTACTTATCATTAGCTTATATTAATTTCATGGATGACACATAATAAAAGTTGTATTGTGGGCGACACGAGTAATTTGGTTACATTTCACTCGCGATATAGTCTAAGACGCCCAGGACTTTAATTGGCTGTGCCACAGCGGCTGGCACGTAAGATTTTGTTGCCTTTCGTCAATATTTCTTCGCACGGGTTACAAACTTTCGGAGATATAGGCGTGATATGTGTGTGTGTGTGTTCACTCGCGATATGAGTTTGTTGACACAAAATATTGTAATACAAACTTACAAAGGTTTGAAAATTAAAATGAAATGAAATGAAAAATGTTTATTGATGCCATAATTCTTTTACAAAAACTTAATGTAGTAGTATGAGATTCAATTTAAAGTTTTAAGGTTGTTACCCTAATAGGAATGAGATTTCGTAGAATAGGTAAAACAGTTTTAAGCGCGAGACCCAAGACCACTAGAAGAAGACATTAAGTCAGGCAGCTTTAACTATTTCGAGTCCACAGAGAGTCGACCACAGAGGTTATGATCTGGAAACTGGATCAGCGAGCTATGGACTGTTTAAAGTTTCTCTGAGGGATTACATTTGCAACAAGGTCACCGACATAACCAATCGCTTAAGCAAACTAAAGTAAGATCAGTACCTAACATAGTGAAGTAGGATTGTAAGGTAGAGACGAACGTCTACATAGTGTTAGACGTCTTGAGGCGTGGTGGTGGACATGGGTACATGCGATTAGCATACGATCGGAAGGATTGGCGCGTTGCTAGGCCAAACAGAGATCTATGGCCAAAGGTGGCCTTGGCTCATGATAATGATTTCTCTTGATACTATGTATGTAACTACTTAGTTACTTTCCGAAATATTTGTATGGGTCTAATGTTTAACAGATCTGAGAGGTAAAGGTACAGTAATATCCTTCGATATAATTTAGAAACTCACCTGGTCCCAGCGACTGGTTGCCAAACACCGTCGCGTGGTGAATGCGCTGGCGGTGGAGGTTCTCCATTCTCACCTGCATTCTCCGTCCGTCCTTCCCATCCCTGGAAACAGAAACATATTGTTAGTTATTGTCTCTATAATTTCAGTACCTAATCAAGTTAGTGCAGTCCAGATTTTGGCATAACTTCAGTTAAGAAAAATATGACCAAGTAAGATAAAATATGACAAGTGCCCTAATAAAAAAAATGTATTTAGATAAATACATTTTTTTTATTAGGGCACTGCACCAAATTTCTACAAAAAGTGTCATTTTTTCCGAACTGGAGAATCTGTCTTAAATTTTTTGGCCAGGTTATACAGAAACAATATTCAGAATTCAGAAAAATATACTGTCCAAGTGCGTTTCGGGCCACGCATAAGATTTTCGGGTTCCGTAGTTACCCAAAAATTTTTTTTTAAAATGCTCTTTGTCGGTTAGTAAATATACATATCCATACAAAGTTTTATGTTTCTAGCACTAACCATTGAGAGGAAAGCCTACTACTACGGAACCCTAAAAAAGATAAGAACCAAGACTTGCAGCCACGGAAGTGAAAAGATTATCACAAGGTGTAGATTTTCTCTTTTTTTAAAAACTGCTATATTTTATTAAATACATGACCTGGATTTATTTTTTTTCTGATATCTCATTTTATGACTTAGGCTGTGATCTGGTTTCGGCTTGACGCCTACTTATGGCACATCCTGTATATACCTATGTATGTATAAATAGAAGATAGATTAAATATTTTGAGAGTCTAGAAAGAATGGTGACTATACCTATACATATTACTTACATTAATGTCACCAATATGTAACAAAAAGTAATCAAAGCTATTATATCGTGTATCGTGTTTGAACAGACATGAACAGAGGCAAGTCGTTATAGGTCCACGCACCCACACAAATACATCTAATGGAAGTGATATTCACATAGAAATTGGTCTAATTAACAAATCGATAAATCGTTCGTGACTGTGATATCGAATAATGTTAGTTTGTTCAACATTAAAACAGTGATCAACAAACTGTTAGAACCACGGATATCGATAAAATACTGTTAGTATGTACAATATTAGATAGGAAAATAAATCGAATGGCGTGTATGTCTGAAATTAATCCAAGATTGAAAGGGGTGGCGCGTCATTGGAGAGGCATTTTGTCCAGTAGTGGACTGATGTGGCCTGATGATGTCTGATCATGTTATTTTTTTTTGGACGGAGATGAATTGATTCGTAATGAAATGAGATATAAATAGAATATTAAGAAAGAAATTATAAATAGATCACAAAAACTAATGTCATCGGCGGAACTCGAACCCACGGCCTTTCCCTAACAGGGGGACTGCTCTGACCAACTGAGCTACGATGACCACTACCGACGACATCGAATTTTTGCTTCATATCATATTCATAATTTCTACATCGCGCTATTAAGGTTAGCGTTATTATATATATATTTATAATTTCTTTCTTAATATTTTAAGAATAGTGTAAGCAAACTCATTGCTTTGAAATACATAAATATAGAGATATAAATAGGTATCTCTTTATTCATATAGATCACAAAGTTACATCTATGACATTCAAAATTATTGCTCTATAAATTTACTAGGTACCTGCAAGTAGAAACTGTAACAAAGATCATGATAAAATTCAAGGCCACTGTTTTCGTAGTCTGAAATAAAATTGCATTAATTAACGATCTACAGTAGTTTTGTAAAGGAAAATATAAACTGACTAACAACCGAATACTGAAACGTCACTCAAATATTTAGGAGCTGTTTAAATGCTTGAGCAACACTTAAACTTCTTCTTCTTTTAAAAATGTGGTTTCATTGATGATCATCGATGATTTCGCCAATGTCAAGGTAATGCTTGATTTTTCACAGAAAAACTAGTTACTCTGAACTAGTTCGCGGTGCGGGACAAGGAAACGTTGTTCTGTATTGCAATTGAGCGTTTGGGCTTGGATTTTTGCCCAGCGCCAGAGGTTACCTAAAAGGCAACTTGCCACGCGCTCCGCATAAATCCAAGTCCCACTCAAACTTTACTTTTGAGTACCGCTTATTTGGGTGACGTTTCAGTATTCAGCCGTTAGCTTCTAAAAGCACACCTAAATATTGTAGTAAGGAGCAAGCAACTCGTTTTTTAATATTACAATTTATTTAATAGGAAGGGGAAATACAGGTATAATATGCCGAGACTGCCGGGCGCCACGGGAAATACCTTCTGGTGCGTACCAGAGACGCCCGGCAACAGACGTAGGAGGGGCCTTGGCCTTGGGCCGCAGATTTAAAAAATAAAGATTGAAATTCTAGGAGCGTAACATTGATCTAGGCTGTTGGAATTTAGGTTCAAACTACAGAATGACAATTGCTTTTAATTGTACCTATACGGACCCCGGTAACTGCAATACGCTTATATTTATGTATTTCAAAGCAATGAGTTTGCTTAGACTATTCTTAAAATATTAAGAAAGAAATTATAAATAGATCACAAAAAACCGATGTCATCGGCGGGACTAACGCTAACCTTAATAGCGCGATGTAGAAAATTATGAATATGATATGAAGCAAAAATTCGATGTCGTCGGTAGTGGTCATCGTAGCTCAGTTGGTCAGTGCAATACGCTTGTCTTCTATTTCGTGGGATCAACCAAATTGGCCAACCGCAGAGGTAGGCCATCTTGCCTCCTTGGGACTTAGGCGATTGTATTTCTATGTTAGAATTTTATTATCAGTTGAGCCAAGAGGAAGCAAAATACTTACGCTCAATAGACGTAAATCTAGCTGCGGTAACCAGTCTGTCACAAAAAGTACCTACAAGCACAGAATAGGGAATATAGGTATATAGGTAAATATAGGAATAGGGAATATAGGTAAACGGTAAACCGCCGAAAAAGTGCTTAGCAATGAAAATGACTGACCAACTGACCACTTTTTACTTTGTGATTTTTTCGAAAAAATGCGTTTTAAAGAAGTTAAAACCATTTTAAAGCTCAAAAATGGTCACATTCAACATTTTTTATCTCGGCAAGTTTTGATCGAATTCAAAAAAATCCTGCGGCAGAATACTTATCAGATCTTAAGCTTCAACTGACTATTTTTCAAAATGAGAAAATATACATTTTTCACATCGTAAAATAGCGTAGCGTTTTTCCGAGTTAAGATTAGGGTTGAAAATGGCGAAAGATACTCATTTGTTTTTTTCGCAACTTTGAATCTTTCCAGTAAATTACATGTAACGTTAGAATAATACAAATTTAAGGCTATTTGAAAAATACAAATTTACATGTATAATACATGTATTAATCAATGTATTTTTCATAAATTACAATAGATGAAAAATAAAACAATGATAATGGCACTGTTTCTTATAATTATTTACGTTATTTTTTATTAAGTATAATAAGAGAATAGTTTTTTATTTACAATTCAATATCACTATTGCAATCGTCAACCTGAACCTCGTCTGGTTCATCAATTGTAACATGATTAATACCGCCTTTAGCATTGACAAATTTCAGATTCCAGTTAACAAAAATTAATTTATTCAATCGATCAGCTGTCAAACGGTTGCGATCTTTGGTGTGTGTCCGCCCAAACAAAGACCAATTTCTCTCACTAGCAGCTGATGATGGTGGATTACTCAAAATTCTTATGGCGATAGCAGACAATGGCTTTGAGTGACACAGTCCTAGCCACCAGTCACGTGGGTGAAGTTTGATACGTGACGAAGATGAATTATTTTCCATATTCATAATAGGACTCCACAACAGGTCGTTACTCCAAAATTGACTTCGTGCCCTATATTCCGCTAAATTCTGAAATACTAAAGTATTGTCAATAGACAATACATCCGCAACTTTTGATATAAAATGTGTAGCAGAGTAATATTCGTCGTCATTAAGGTTTACACATTGATTGTTCACAAAAGGGTGGTAAGTGGGATCAAGTAAATAGGCCGCTAAATGGATTGGCTTCTGACAGAATGATCGACGACTATCGCAATAGTTTAAAATTTCTTCTTTTGTTTCTGTAGTTAAAAAATCAGAGACTTCAAGGCTGCTGATACTGTTTTTTATCGTGATGAAAGCCTCTAAAACGTCAGATAAAACTGAGTCATCAGATTCTATTTTTGCAATAGAATTTGCAATGGGAGCAAGTAACTTCTTAGCATTTCCTATATGGATCCAAGTTTCTTCACTCATCAAGTATCTTTTTAAATTTGGTTTCATATTTGCCTCTCTGGAAATTGATAAAGCTTGTAACACTTCCTGGTTGTCTAACAGAGATTCAAACGCTAAGTAAGCTCCGGCCCATCTAGTGGCGGATGGAATTTTTAAAGTTCTAGCTTGAACGCCGTACTGCTCGTTTTGTTTTTGTTCGAATAAAGCCAAAAGTGTGTGGGTTTTTTTAATTTGTAAAATTATCTTCTTGCAATTTTTAAATAACGTATTTAAGCAATCTAAAGATAAAATATCTTTACACAATAAATCAAGAGCATGGGCCGCACAACCAACACAATCTATGTACGGATATTCAGCTTCTATAAGTCTCCACGCAGCCTTCATCGCACTCGCATTGTCAGTTACAATGCATGAAAACTTTACGGCACCAATATCTTCTATAACTTTGCATACTTCTGTTTTTATGAAATCGGCTGTTTCCCTCTGAGTACCGGGGTAAATGCATTTTATAAAAATAGGTTTTGGCGTTGTAACAAGAAAGTTGACCACTCCTTGGCTACATATATTAGTCCATCCATCTGTTACAAGTCCCAAGTTAGTACGTTTTTGTAATTTTCGATCAGTGTCTTCTTTTACTCGTACATATTCTGCATTTAATAATGTATTGCTCATTGCATATTTATTGGGTGGAATGTAGTCTTCATTTATCGCTTTTATTGCCGATTTCCAGTAAGGTGATTCAAATAATGATAATGGTAAGTTTGTAGCATATACTGCACGAGCTAATGCTGCATTAATTTTGTCTACAACATCTTTATTTTGCAAATCATCCAATCTTGCTGATGTAGTAGATACTACATTGCCACGATCTTGATCCATCGGCCAAGCAATAGAAACAGTACTATTACTAACTGATTGCGAACTTGTCGATCCTGACATCGGAGACACTCTTGAAATTTTGCTGTATTTTTGTCTCAAATCACTTGGACATTTTTCACAGTTCGCCATATGTTCTTCCATACGCGTTGCACTTCTGTAACCATATTGTTTTAAGCAATAATTGCATTTGACACTTTTATTACCGTCCGTCACTTCACAATGCTCCCAAATACTGCTTTTTCTTCGCGGCATATTCTCTTGCTTCTCTCAGTAGCTCAAAAGCAATACAATAAACTATCCGGAATCAATGAATTAATGATTGATAACAACTATCACAATGCGGTCGGTACTAGTAAGTCAGGCGCCGTTACTAACTATTGCAACATGAGATAAAATATTATTCGAATCCATAAGAAATTAAATTACAACTACCCACTAATAAAAAAGTGCAGCAATGCAATTTTCGTTAAAATAACAGAAGTACCACAGTGAAAATATAAAACACGACATTGTTGTTATTATTGACAGTTTAATGATTTTTAATTATATCTAACTAAAGGAGGATGCTGATTTAACCATAAAGTTATTTTATTATTATTAGTCTTGAAAAATACTATGTAAAATACATGTAAAAAACGGAAACTTGCGAAAGATACATCGTAAGAGCTCATTAAAAGCTTCTGTATTTTATTGAAAACTACTAAGTCCGGCAGAAAAATACATGTATTTTACTTGCAATTTTCAACCCTAGTTAAGATACACTATTATACGCATGTAGAGTCGCGTCAACTCGTACAAAGCGCGTGCAATTTGACAGGATTCAAACGGCAATCAATAAAGAACTCCAAACTCCATTTTTTTTTGTTTTTTTTTTTAATTGGAAATCATTGAAAAATTATCTAAGAACTTTTTTGCTTTGTCCGGCCATCTGATTTCTCACTGCATTCGGATTGTGGAACGCTAAAAACACGCTATGTGTATAAATAGATTTTACGATGTGAAAAATGTATATATTCTCATTTTGAAAAATAGTCAGTTAAAGCTTAAGATCTGATAAGTATTCTGCCGTAGGATTTTTTTGAATTCGATCAAAATCGCCGAGATAAAAAATGTTGAATGTGACCAATTTAGCGCTTTAAAATGGTTGTAACTTCTTTAAAACGCATTTTTTCGAAAATATCACAAAGTAAAAAGTGTTCTATTTTGCCCGTTTTACCCTTAGAAATCATTTTCCAATATAAAAACCAACTTTTTATCAGTTAACAAATTAATTCGTTTGTAACAATTAATAGCCCAACCGCACAAATTTTGTTTTCTTACCAATCGACACCTTTTGGTCCAAGGTTTACAAAAAGTACAAATTTGTATTGGGGAAATCACATTTTCACTGATTGGTCAGTCATTTTAGTTTTTCAGGGGGTTCCCCGCTTGCCTAATAGTGCTTACATACAGAACTTGCACTCCGACGTTAATTAAAGCACATTCTTTTGTTTACAGAGAACATCATTCGAACGTTAGGGTTGTCCAGTAAAGTAAAATACATACCATTATAATTTGGCGTATAATTATGACGTTAACACCTCAATATCAACTCTATGGTCAATGCCGTGTCACAAATAAGAGACAACTCTTACTGATTTACAACTTCAAGTTGTCGCTGACGTCACGTATTTTTTGCGGTTGTTAGGTGATTGACATAGGCCTGCTACAAGTACTGCGATCTCTTTCATATCACTATTCTATCTCTATCACAGTCATGTCTATACCAAACGTATTTTAATTAGATTATTTTTATGTTTATAAAATTTTCCTTGTTTTCATTATAGTATTATTTCATGCGAAAAGAACGAGACAATTATTTTTGCCTTACGTTGTTCCGCTGGGATCAAATTAACTGTGCTGTGATTTTTTCCAATGACATATATGTGGCAGTAGGAAGTAATATATAAAATTCTCGTGTCCCAGTGTTTGTTGCTCGTCCGAAAAGGCTTGACCAAATCTTATAAAAAAAAATTGTGTTTCGAGTCTGAGAATCGTCGTAAACAATTTTTTAAACCCCAGTGTTGAAAATTATTTTAATGCCAAAACATCGTTTGCTGGGTCAGCTAGTATTTGCAGGTATACCTACTTGAATTTTCTTCTGTGCGTGTGTTTACAATATTAAACTCCTCCTTAACGGCAAAACCGGTTTTAATGAACTTTATAGGATCTACCTACCTATTTGTCGAGGTGAATTTAACATGGCTTTATAGTGTGTGTTCAGGTGGTTTCGAGGATCGTTTCCATTTACAATTGGACCCGGTAGGTGGATTTACGGCAAATTGGTCGAGCACAATTAGTCGAGAACAATTCATCGAAGACACAATTCGTCGAATCGAAATTCACCTAATAAGGCTTTTAAATTTTTAATAACCGAGTTGAGATTGCCCATGTTTAAGGATGTACTTAAAATTAAGTAGGTAGGTAATACATTTCATCGAAATTGGTCAAGCCTTTTAGGAGGAGTTTAATTACAAACGACCGATTTGGTTAATTTTGGTTTACATTAGTATTCGTAGAAGCCGCCGGGCGTCACTGGAAATACCTTCTGCGTGTGAACCAGAGACGCCCGGCAACGGGCGTAAGAGCGGCCGCGGCCTTGGGCCACGAAAGTAAAAAAAGAAAGTATTCATGGAAGTTCAAGAAAGGCTTAAAGGGCTTTTTTAGGGTTCTGCAATTCAAGTCTCGCAACCCTCATACTTACATTAGAAACTATCTACATTGAAAAATAAACAATTACTTCTGAGGAGTTCAGAACCTACTTCTACGTATTTGAAGTTGTTTAGAATCTCGGAACTCATGTTGGCGGCCAGGTGCTAACCAACCAAACGGAAAACTTATACAATTTCCTCATGAGATGACCAATGTCACTTGTTCCAGCGGTAAACTACTAGTTGGATCAAATATCACGGAGCAAGTTCAAAACTAACTTGGCCAATTTACAGTTGTTTACTTTCATATTTTTTTTTTTTTTTTTAAGTTTTTTACGTGGATTGACAGGTTAAGCTTTATCAGATACGCTAGAAATACTTACATACTAGAGGCAAATTTTATTTTAGGAACCCGTACTAACTCTTTTTTTAGATTAGGTGTACCTTCGTCTTGTGTGGCTTTAAAATGGTGGTTTTTAGGGTTCTGTAGTTCAAGTCTCGGAACACTTATAGTTTCGACATGACCGCTTGTCCGCCTACTTATGGCTTTCCTTGGAAACGGCTTGTGCTAGAAATGTGAAACTTTGCATACCTATGTGTATTTAAAACGCCAACAAAGTGACGTACATACAACAAAATGATTAATTTTTTTTATGTGGTCTCCCCTATACTTAATGTCCCATTGGCTTTTTGATAGGTGTTTAAAGACTTTTAGAGGTCATTCAGACAATTTTTTGATTTAGGTATTCGTTTGTTAAACCCGGTGGTTAAACCGGCAAACCTGGCCGGTTTGTTTATGCATTCTAAAGAATACCTCTAAGCATTGTTATCTATATATCTATTAGATTATATAATAATATAATTCTATATATTAGATTTAGATAATAATAATATCTATCTCGATCCATCCAACGTACAACTATAACGCATCCTGCAACCTAGAAACTTTCCAGTCAGCAACGACGCGAAGGATTTTTACATTATTTTCTAAAATACTATAGGTATGTACATATTGTACCCAATTATATTGTAAAAAATGTGTTTGCACTTACCAATTCTCCTTTACGATACTTTAACGTGATTTTAAAAAATACATTCAGACAACAGAGATACATAATTAAATATTCTACCAAACGAATAATTGTTTTTCTCATATATTCTTTTCAGTGGCTCAGAGCACAAGAGCTCTGGTAAATTATATATAAAATGTAATATAACGCGGGCATTTAAAAAATAATAAGTATATAAAATAGAAAAAATAGATAAACTATAAAACAACCACAACTAATTTATAGTGTATGCTGTGTACGTCATCGGTCATTGGCTCTTGTAGCTTTGCTTGTAGCAAATTGAAAATTTAAGGCTTCCTAGACACCTTGTTTTGTTATCGTCGAAAAATTGCGCAATAAATTTTGCAATTTTCTTTTAATTTAGTAATGAACAATATTATTGTTCGTTGTGTCTTGCTTATTTTTCATGTCGTCCGAGTTCTGTCGGACCTGGGGCGGTGTATTCTCCTGGCTCTTTTTGTTCTCGCCTGGCGCAGGTTTCTGATTCTTAATGAACGAGTGTGTCTTTCACTTTATAATTTAATTATTTTATGGCGGCAAACAAATATTGCGTAATCTCTTGGCATATACAGCTTATTAGTAAATTAAAATAATTAAGACGGAGCGTAGCGGAGTTTTCCCAATTCTCAAAACGGTCGCAATTCTAAAACCTATCGATTTGAAATTTGGCATGCAGATAGAACACATTAACGTGCTTTGCTGTAAAATTTTTGGTATATGTGGCTTTTATAGTTTTTGAGTTATTAATTACGTTCTCCGTCTTATTTATTTCGACGTAACCACCTGCGTTCCGGCGAATACCTGGTTAAGACGTAGCGTAGCGGAGTCTTTTCTGAGATGGTCCCAAATGAAAATATATGTAAAACGATACAGGTCGCAACTTTAAAATTATCGACTAGAAATTTGGCATGCAGATAGAACACATTAACATGCTTAGCTGTATAGGTTTTGGTATACCTATGTGGCTTTTATAGTTTTTGAGTTATTAATTACGTTCTCCGTCTTATTTATTTCGACGTAACCGCCCGCGTTCCGGCGAATACCTAGTACATGGGGCACACTAAAAGTTTTGCACTTCTAGCTAATCGGAAGTATTTGAATTTCGAATGTTATATTTTTTTAAACGTTGTAACCTTCTTAGTAATAAAAAAAAGCAATTGGCGGGAAATCATTAGTCAATTGTTTTTTATCACACATCAAAGTTCTACGAATGCAACGAAAATGGAATTAAGTCGAAAGATTTTAGAGCAATGATTTTTTATGATTTTAAAAGTTCTCTCTCTCCGCAAGACTGTGCCGCTCGTCTTCAAAATGCTTTTGGGAGAGAAGTACCTTGTTTTGATCACCGTGAGGCGATGGTTTGCTGAATTTGAGAGAGGTCGAGTTTCTTTACATGACGAATTTTGTGTTCTTCACACACGGCCAACAAAACAAAGTCATTTTTAGCTTCCGAAAAAGTACAACTCGTCATCCATCCTGCGCATAGCACCGACCTAGCACCCTGTGATTTCGGTATTTTCCCCAAAATCAAAGATTTGATGAGAGGTTTCACTTTTACCAACTCCGAAGAGGCAGTGATAGCATTCAATCAGCACATAGAAAACATGCCTTCAGATCTGTGGTCCTCTTGTTTTAAAAAATGGTTCGATCGCATGAAAAAATGTTTAAAATGTAAAGCAGAGTATTTTGAAAAGCAACAATCATAATATTTTGGTTTTAACATGTTGTTTTTTTTAAGTTACGCAAAACTTATAGTGTGACCTACGTATAAGTAGGTAATACATACGAGTTCTACTCAAGTAAGTAAATAAAAGATCAAAATCTCTTGGACCCAATAAGTCATCATAACTACACAATGCACCTGCTGACGGACGGACGATCGAGCGGCCTATTTACTGAAAAAAGGCAATAGGCTCGCCCCCCATTACGTGGGACCAAAGTGACGGGCGAAGTGTGAGCGTAATAATACGCACTTCTGTGAACCCCTTCTAATCGTATAATGATGCGATGATGTGTGTGTGTGTGTGTTGTCGTTGTATGCGCAATAAACTACCGAATGTTAATAATACCTATTAAATTAGAATTATTTTATAATATTATTTGTGTTATCAATAGTTATGATATAAAACCACAAATACATTTTATCCTCGAACACGCTATGTATTGAAATACCAGTCGGGGGGAAATGCAGTCGGTAATAACAGTACATACTGCGCAAAATTGTTGCACGTGTATGAGATGCCTAAAGTAGTGACACATGGGAATATGTCAAAGCTCACGTTGACAAGTTACCTACAATGTTTTTCACATGACGGACAGGCGAAAGTTTTAATTTATAATGCCTTGTTAAAAATAAGTATCCCGCTTCCCACCTACCTATAATCAATGGTTGTTTTATAAGGTCAGAAGACAGACACAATCTATTATTTTGTCATAAACTTAGGCACTAAGATTACATTAGGAACACAAAAATAGAACCGTAAATTTTCCTACCTGTCAAATAATTTACTCGTACGAATTGAGAATCTTATTTTTATGGGATAAATAACAGTCGGTAGGGAAATAGTCGAATATGGAGCGGCCCCAACTATTATTATAAATGTAATAGGGCATTTGTTGGTAGGTATTAGGTATACACCACCTAACTAATATTCAATTTCACGCTAAGGCGAAAATTCAAAAAAAATGCAAAGTACGAGTATTAAATATTTTTACATAGAAACTATAAATCACAAAAACTGAAATTTCGTTAGCAGGACCGAACCCACGGTCTTTCCCCAAAAAGGAGAAAGCTCTGACCTCTGAGTTACGATGACGTTTTAGTTTTTGTGATTTATAATTTCTATTTAAATATTAATATTTGGCACAAAGAATAAGCATTGCCATACAAAGTGGGAATGCTACCAGCTTTCTCGGAACATTGCCAGTCGGCGACGAGGCGGAGGAATTCTTTGACGCATATCAGAATTTAGATGTAATTAGAAGGTATAGGTAATTAGAATAGGTAATGTACATATTTATTTAGTTGTAAACATAAAATGAAATATTTAAGAATAATAGACGGAAACTCATTGCCTATAAAAATACTTAAATAAAAAGTTGCCAAGTGCGTGTCGGGCCACGCATAAGATAGGGTGCCGTAGTTTCCCATAAAAGTCTCTATAACTCCTGAACTAACAGGGTCATACCATCCGTTATAGTTTTCCTTTAAAGTTCCTTACATGGACTACCACATTCTTCACGCCAGCCGTTTTGATTTTAGATAGCCTGTTTTCCCATAAATATGCTCTTTAAGCTAAATATCTCGCAAATGGATACTTAAATCAAAAAAAATACTTTAGCAACCTCTCAATGTTTTTAAAAGACCTATCTAATGATACCCTACACGATTTAGTAGACGCGCGAAAAAAATATCATTGTCACTTTACGTGTAGGGGAGGTATTTCTTTTTAAGAATTTGTCAAAAGTGCTAAAATAAATAAAATAAAACAAGTGGAAAGTACATCTTTTTAAAATATTGTTTATTCCTTTTTTTTTAATTCCGCGAGACCGCCCCCACTGCGAATGACGTGTTATATTGGTATACAATGCAGTTTTTCTTGTTATTAAAATCGATGACATGGTTCCTAAGAACAGATCTTCGTATATCTTATAATCTCAGACTTTCCCATACTGACCGCTCTGAATGAGCCACCCTGTATAACACGTCATTGATAGTTCTCCATACCACAGAATGTAAAACAGGGAATAGTATTTAAGTACTTCACATACATACCTATAGATACGTATTATAAAATGTAGGTACCTACTCTTTCAAAATTGATGTTTGCCACTCAAATCTTTAAAATATGATAATGCAACTCAAGCGGAAAACTACTAAATAAGTAGAGTTAATACTATCAGGCGTTACTTTTCGGAAGTCCATAGTTAAATAAAATAAATCTAACTACTTTGCAATATTCCGCCACATGCAAATTACCCAACTCTCATATTTATTCATGCACAAATCCGCCCTCCAATCCCACTTAGGCCGAAAGAATAGAGAAATAATTTTGAAAATAGAATAAATATGAGAGTTGTGTTATCGTGCAAAAAATAATAAAAAACCTCGACACGTGTTTCGCCCCCAACCAGGGGCATCATCAGGAGATGTCGATGGCTCGGCGCACGGCGACCGAATGAGCCACAACTCGTAAACCGCACCTATTTATATCCTAGGTTTTTTATTTCTACCCACAACCATAATACCAAATTATTTTATGTCTACCCACCACCGTTGTTTGAATGACGTATACCTACCCGCAGCAAAGGGGAAGAGGCGAAATTAAGTTGATCATTTAAAATATTAGGGTTCAAGCGTCTATGTTTGTAGATTTCTAATTGTTCCAAAACCGAAAGCCTCAGTCCTTTGTTGCAGGTGTGCAGAACGTCATAAGTGTGAGGATTAGGTACGGAGTGACCGGAGTCCAACAAATGTTTTGCGAAATGAGACCGTTCTGGGCGATTGTTTCTAAAAGCTGATATATGTTCTTTATACCGCGTCGCGAAGCTACGGCCGGTTTGGCCAATATAAACACCCTCACAATCCCCACACTTAAGCCTATACACACCTGACTTCCTGTCATCCCCAATTTTCTCCTTAACATTGCAAATGTTTCTCCGGATAGTGTTGTCCGTTCTAAACGCGACATGAATATTATTTTTACGCAAAATTTTTGGCAACTTTATCAGATATCGGACCTAAATAAGTTAGACTAGCTCTATACCGATGGACGTCACGATCCGGGGGAACAGCGTCTACATCCAGGGGAGGCGGCTGAGCTAATCGATTTAATTTCTTTATGCATGAACCAAAACTATTTTCAATTCAACAACAAGTACTATCTATTTAAGCATGGACTGGCGATGGGTTCACCTTTGAGCCCATTTCTGGCCGATGTTTTTATGGATAGGTTTGAAAATAGTTACATTGTAGGTAACGAAAACATCCATTATTATTATAGGTACGTTGACGATATATTATTGTGTTGGCGGGGCACCGATGTGGAACTTACGGATTTCTTATCTCATTTGAATAGTGTTCACCCTAAAATCAAATTCAAACTCGAGTTAGAGAAGGATAGGTCCATAAATTTCTTAGATTTGACTATTACTAGAAATGAGGGTGGGCATGAATTCCGGATCTTTCGTAAACCCACTCATACTGACACAGTAATTCCTGCTACTTCCTGTCATCCTTGGCAGCACAAGCTTGCCGCCTTCCACAGCTATGTTCACAGGCTATTTTCGGTTCCACTTTCTCAAATAAATTTTAACCGCGAATTAAATATTATTTATCAAATTGCTAAATCTAATGGTTACAGTACTAAGCTTGTGGACAACTTAGTAGGAAGGCAGCGAGCCTCAATTACGCGTAGTTTACTATATGCTGTTCCCCCGGATCGTGACGTCCATCGGTATAGAGCTAGTCTAACTTATTTAGGTCCGATATATGATAAAGTTGCCAAAATTTTGCGTAAAAATAATATTCATGTCGCGTTTAGAACGGACAACACTATCCGGAGAAACATTTGCAACGTTAAGGAGAAAATTGGGGATGACAGGAAGTCAGGTGTGTATAGGCTTAAGTGTGGGGATTGTGAGGGTGTTTATATTGGCCAAACCGGTCGTAGCTTCGCGACGCGGTATAAAGAACATATATCAGCTTTTAGAAACAATCGCCCAGAACGGTCTCATTTCGCAAAACATTTGTTGGACTCCGGTCACTCCCTACCTAATCCTCACACTTATGACGTTCTGCACACCTGCAACAAAGGACTGAGGCTTTCGGTTTTGGAACAATTAGAAATCTACAAACATAGACGCTTGAACCCTAATATTTTAAATGATCAACTTAATTTCGCCTCTTCCCCTTTGCTGCGGGTAGGTATACGTCATTCAAACAACGGTGGTGGGTAGACATAAAATTATTTGGTATTATGGTTGTGGGTAGAAATAAAAAACCTAGGATCTAAATAGGTGCGGTTTACGAGTTGTGGCTCATTCGGTCGCCGTGCGCCGAGCCATCGACATCTCCTGATGATGCCCCTGGTTGGGGGCGAAACACGTGTCGAGGTTTTTTATTATTTTTTGCACGATAACACAACTCTCATATTTATTCTATTTTCAAAATTATTTCTCTATTCTTTCGGCCTAAGTGGGATTCGAGGGCGGATTTGTGCATGAATAAATACGAGAGTTGGGTAATTTGCATGTGGCGGAATATTGCAAAGTAGTTAGATTTATTTTATTTAAATAAGTAGATTATATTTTTTTTTTCAATTCAGCGGCATAAGGCCGCGGCCGCTCCTACGTCCATTGTCGGGCGTCTCTGGGACCAGGAAGTATTTCCAGTGAGATCATTTCTTGGGTAACATATCTATCTATGTCTATACATTTTTAAAAATATGAATTTTTTTAACGACTAACTTTAAAATACAATTATTTCACATGTAATGTAAATAAAGCTCAACATGTGACTTTAAAAAATATAAAGTAGATATCACAAAGCTGTAAGTACCTACATACTATTTAATAAACCCGTTGTCTCCAGCGAAAACATATAATAAAAGTTTTTGATACAATGAAAGTTTAATGAGATTTTTGTTTTACAAGCCAGCCAACGACGCTCGCTAATGAAATTAGATAACGCTTGAGCACCAACCGTTATCTAATTAACTACCGTAGCAACCGTAGAAAGCCGCATGCGGAGTACACTTTGAATTTCATCCCTTTTCCCATTAGTGACTTTATATGGCACAAACATCACCCTCAAAGCATTCAATACACGGTTTAAAACGGCTAGCGGTTTAAAAACAACGGTGTTTTAAACAGTGTAGCCAGCCAAGTGCTCGGTGTTATACCACGTTTGTAACCGCGTTTGCAATAGTGTATAAATCTCTTTAAGCACATTCCTTGGAAAATATTGGAAAGAGTGGCACTGAGTTCTTGTTGCCAGGTTGTTCTCTTACAGGTTCTACCTCTAAAAACTATAAAAACTCACAGACCCTTTTTCCAATCGCATGTACCAAGTTCCATTTATCGTGTCAGTCTTGCGAGATTGCATGTAATCTGGCGGTATTTTCAATTTTACGATGACATTGTCAGTTTTTAGACGTAGAGCCTGTGAGACAATAACCTGGCATACAGGCAAAATGACGTTCAGTTCAGTTACATTCACATTTTGCCCTAATTTGTTCTCCCATTTCAAAAAAATCCCTTTAAGTATATTCCGGCGAATACAACATAGGTAAGTATTAGTATCTGCAGTGGCGTAATATACCCAAACCCACAGTACCCGGCAATAGGCGGGTTCCTTTTCACGTAGGACCAACGAAGAGACCTTCGACCTACTCATGCCCATGGCCCATGGGCCCAAAGCGTACCAAAAACAAATTTATACCGAACCCTCAGAAAAATTTCTTTATTTTTTAACACTGATTTCTCCTTTAGCTGACCTGTAAGTATTATAGATTATTACATTCGAGTTTGAAATAGATAAGTTTCATATATACACGCTCAGCTATTTTAGAGTATTTTTATTTTTGGCTGTTACCAAGTTTTTTATCATCAAGCGCGGTACTGACTATACTGACGTGTCACACTAAAATAGCCATGGGAGCCCGGACCTTTGAGTGGGTCAATACAACTCTATGTGATTTTGTATAGAAGGCTATTTAAGGCTAACACACAGACAGAGCATCGAGTATCAGATTCAGTAAGTACCTAAAAAATAATACAATTGTATCGACTCGATCTTATATTACATTGTAATTACGACTCTTTCCCAGAAGGGGTAGGCATAGTTATATTAAAGCTCACATTTCGCCAGTAAAATTGGTGATTCCATGTAATAGAAAGCAACCTGTTGCCACTTGGAAACTAGAGGTATTATGTTTGCCAGCGCCCTCCGATAATGGGTTAAACTAATGCACATTGTAGGATTTTAACCATCTTGTCGTATCTACCATTACTAATGGGCGACATTAGTAGCGATATTATACCTTATCACATACTTAATTATGTTGTTCCATGAATCAAATGTGTGACGATGACTATTTCGATTGATTCACTGATAATAATAGTCAATTACCCAGTTTCAACACATTTTTTACTAAACTAGCGGATGCCCGCGGCTTTGCCCGCTTGGAAAGTTATATACACAAAAACCTTCCTCGAGGACCACTCTATCCATTGGTAAACACCGCATCAAAATCCGTTGCGTAGTTTTAAAGATCTAAGCATACATAGGGAACGGGCGGCTTTGTTTTATACCACTTGTATTGTAATTATTACTAGCGATTGGAAAAGAGTGGCACTGAGTTCTTGTTGCCAGGTTGTTCTCTTACAGGCTCTACCTCTAAAAACTACAAAATCTCACAGCCACTTTTTCCAATCGCATGTACCAAGTTCCATTTATCGTGTCAGTATTGTGAGATTGCGTGTAATCTGACGGTATTTTCAATTTTACGATGACATTGTGAGTTTTTAGACGTAGAGCCTGTGAGACAATAACCTGGCATACAGGCAAAATTACGTCTTTACATTTAAAACATTAGACACGGGCATTATTACATTCAAATTTTACCTTAATTTGTTCTCCCATATTAAGTACTTAACGGTCCCAAGTTGTAGACGGAGAATCAATTGTTGCCAAACCTATATTTTCGAAATCATTCCATTCTTTTAAATTAACTTTCTCTCGTTACGATAACTTGACATTTTTATACATACAGGGTAGTATAATGTAGGTAGTTTATACGTACCTAGTTTTTTTATTTTTTTTTTTATTCCGGCCGCTCCAATGTCCGTAGCCGGGCGTCTCTGGTTACAAGCAGAACGTACTTCCATTGGCGCCCGGCGGACTTTGACCACCTCTGTGATCTCTGCGGGGGTTAGGTCGGGATGAGAATCCCGCGTCGTTGGGGTAGGGTTTTATCCCGCGTCAGTGAGTGAATCTGGTTACGTGCTATGGGGCAAAGGCCCCGCAGCACGCAACCCTTCTAGCCTGCTTCTGTAAGGACGGCGGATGGCGATCCCGCCGTCTTCTGGCCCCGATTATGGAGGTCGATGGACTTGGGCGTAGATGAGTCTGCGGCGCCCTCGCCGCTGACTACGGAACTTGGCGGGGAGGGTACGCTCCCTCTCCCTCTCGGCCGTCTCCTTCGCGAGCATGACTTGCTCGCAGAAGGACACGGCCGCGTTCCACCTACTCCCGCTGGAGACCATGGCTTGAAGCATGGTCTCCAGCGAGAGGGTATCCACGCCCAGACCCACTACGAGGTCCCGGTGCTGACTCGCCCACGCTGAGCACTCCACCAACGTGTGGAGTGCGGTGATACGTACCTGAGGTAGCCTATATCTCTTTCACGCATCTACACTTAACTTTATTCAAACCAAAAGAATACATAGTTCTCATTAACATGTATACTAGTGTATTAACATTATTTCAAGCAAAATTTGTAAATGACGAACAATTTGAGAATGACAGGAAGACTTATCTTATTCTTATCTTTTTTTTTAACTTAAACTAGGCTACAGCTGTATCTTAAGGAGTAGGAATATTAACCTACCTACCGTATACCTACCTAAATATATTTACCTATCTACCGTAAATAGTGTAGATACGTGGAATAGATACAGGCTCTGTTATATATCAAGACTATGTCCCTCTGGGCTGGTAGGTACCATGTAGGTAAGGCATGGGTGAGGTAAATATATTCACACTTTTTTTCACAAAACTACATCAAAAACATGCTATTAGCTGATTATGTATAAGTTCGTGCCGTATTTATCTACACATAAAATTAGGTGCTTATTGAACACGTCATTATAATGGAACCCACAGCTGTTCACCCATATGTTAACGGTTTATGTAAATAGATTTATTTACAGCCTACTTACCGTTGTTTCATTTACCAGTACCACATAAATTCTTTCGTTATGTTCATAAAACAATTTGTAACGGAACCCTTTCTTCGGCTATGTAGGTAGGTAGGTACTTATGTATATTTGATCACAAGGTAGATGTCACTCTGAAATTCTCTATTATTTTTTAGTCAAACAAGGTACTTTATACGCGCCTACTGGTTTTCAAACAAAGAATGTTTCACAGAACATTTTTAATTGACGTTGTTCCCTATTTAATAAAATATATATAAGTGGGTATACGATGTTCATTTATGTTTCTATTTAATATAATGACACGAATTAAATTATATTAAAAGGAAGTTAAACTAAGTATCATGGATACGTCATTTAAGTGCTGATTAAAAATGCAACAGCTCCTGACCTGCAAATTCTCACTGTAGCGGGATCTCGGAGACCCAGGCAAATTAGGGCGTTCTAAAAGCAAGAGCTCAGTGAGAACTATCACACCAAACACAGCGAAGAACATGATGAAGATAAAGAAACTGATATTGGCGCGCTCTTTGGCGCGGGAAGAAACCGCGCGGGCGCGCCACTTCATCGTACCGACACAGCACTCGCATGGGCAATCCACGATAGTGGCTGCTAATAGGAGCGCCACATAACTGAATCAACACAATATAGTCACCAGGGCCGGAGCGCCATGTCGCCGCGCGCTCCGCAATCGCGACCGGCGTCAAAACACAACACAACGCTCTCCCACACTAACGTACCCTGTACGCAATGACAGGATCTCATCCTGCCATCGAGTTGCTAGCCTTAGGTGCCACTTCTTTACCTTCCTGTTTCTTTTCACTTTCACTATTAAGAGCAATGCTTTCGTTTCTAAAACATAGAGACAACTAAATTTAAAAATACAGATGATGATTGGTTTATTAATGTAGTTTTCTAATAAACACTCAATGTTATATTATATTAAAGTAATACAGTATTTACTACCATTCGCTAGTTTGGAGACGTGGATAGCAACCCAAATTGGTAGGATGGTTAGGCGCATGCGCGCCCCCGCCCTCCGCCGTCCGCCCTACGTTCAATGCTGACGCTCACTGAATGTACAGTCCATACAGTCTTTATACAACAAGACATTTATTATTATCAGCTGTCGAATGCACCCCACTTTGCGTGTCATAATGCTAGGTGCATAAATAAATAATGTGATAACGATTAGGTACACAATTGTCTGCCCTACTAAATAGTTAGCCATTCTATTTACGATGAAAACAGGTTCTATTTAAACTAGTACTATCTAGCGCTACTATGTAGTAATTGGTTTCCCGAGCAAATGAGTACAAAAAAGAAACTGCAATAAAGTTTCCGATAATCTAATCTGACTAGGTACCTACGAGTACACACTCAGCGACACCTACGCGACCTCCTATGTAGATGGTCATAAGTTCATTTTAGCAACTTTACAGTAGGTACAACCATTTGAAAGTTGGTAAACAGATTATTGATGATTATGAACACAAAGAGCATCACATAAACACCAAAATTGGCATGGAGGTACAAATATATGAATAGCAGAAAAACCTTAATTATTACTTACTAGATTTTCCAAAACGTCTTTTACTACCACGTTTTTCTGTTCACTTTGAGCGCAATAAACATTTTTCCCTTAGGGGGATCATTTTACACCGCTCTCCCCTATTTAGGTTTCTAATGAACGTTTCATGATTTCAGTTAGTGCATTCGATACTATGTATAAAAAAATGTTATTTAATGCAAAAAAGCCATTTTGTTAGTTGTGACACTCTATGTAGGAGACGTCGTCTGTGTTCTTGAATTGTATTTAATCAGTCAATCATGTCCTTACTCGCGCCTAGGTAATCATTTTTTTATTATGCGTCCAAAGATCATTGTATTCCTCATCATTAAAATGTTTTTCTAGTGTTTTACATAATCAATCTCTTTCCACCACTGGCCTTCCAGCTCTACTTATGTGAAGCGATGGAAAAAGACCGGACGGTATGTCTTAGCTATCATAGACGATGGTAAGGTCATTGGTGTGGAATACTACATTCGTTGACACCTTGGAACCTCTGCACCTCCCTAGCACATTATATTTAAAATGACGTAAGTACCCTAAATCTAGGAGGCGAATACGTATTTGAGCCGTTTCAGTGTTGTGGAATTCAATAGTGAAGTGGAATTTCATAGTCTGCTTAGGATTGAATTTTGAGATTATGGATTTTTCAAATTGATTGTGTTTTAAAGCAATGAATTCCTATTAATTTTTTTCGAATGTTTAGGTATACCTTCCCAACTACGGTCTACATATTTCGCAAAAACGTTACCCCTCTACATTTTTACACGTCATCATAATTTCATAATCATACCATAGTATAAAACTAGGGGCTCGTAATCTAGTGGTAACCGACAATGTTAACACATTGCAAAGGTTAAGCAACGTCGACTCAGGCCGGTCTTAGGATGGGTGACCATTTCTTAAGACACTGAGACTCCTCCGTGTCTCGGAGAGCACGTTAAGCCGTCGGTCCCGGTTGTCATACGTATTTAGACTGGAAAGCCTACCCCAACTGAGTTGGGAAAAGGTTCGGTGAATGACTATAGTATAAAACAAAGTGGCTTCCGTCTACTATTACTTAACGTTCGTGGGTACTATGTACACGACTTAGATTGTATTAATCTAAAATATACATACACGCTACTCTCCGAAATTACTGTCCTGAGGTCTTGTCAGATAAAGCTCAGCTCAGGGCAAAGGCAACATAATCAGAGCCGGCGCGGCGGAGCTGCGGGCATCAGCAGACAACATTTCCACAGAACAGCTGAAGCACCTTGGGCCAGTTGCAGTTTTAGAGATACAACAGTAATGTCCGTCCATCCGTCCGTGAACAACTTTCAACTTGAGAACGGTAAGAGCTGGAGACTCAGTGTAAACGCCAATCGACTTAGTATAGTCGAAAACCCTCCAAAATGAACTTGACCTTTGACCTCTGATCTCTAGGTCAAGATCAAAACGAGGTCAAATCGAGAAAGGTAATTGTTAGAGACTCAATACCAGCTGCAATCAACTCAGCATGGTCAAAGACATCTAAAATGATGTTGAACTTCATGTCATGTGACATTTTTTAGATTTTATGAAAAAACTTTCGAAAACTCTAAAATAAATGACAATTTTTGCCATATTTTTAACTTGTTTTGTTCAACAATTCTACAACACATGATTAATTCTTTATGCCGCCGATCTTGCATTCGTAGCTCGAACTAAGACATTTGATCAGGCATAGTCGTATGTATCAGCCGCTCTATTTGGTCTGGCTCAGTATACTAGGCTACGCATAGCAAAAACGGTTTGCGTCCCAATCCAGCAAAAACACAGTCGTACGTATTCATTCGACGCAGGCCTATGGTCCCGCTCCAGCGCCTCCTGTGCCATTGAAACAATGACACAAGCGCCTTCGCTTCCAGGGTCCCATGGAGTGATCCCGCCTGGCTAAAAGACATGCAGTATCTAGGGATCTCGTGCGGTACTATTATCAAATGTAGTGCATAGATTATCATAAAGATAGTTTAATACAATTGAAAGCCTGATGAACAAATACATACCTTCTATAGCAAACATACAGTTCTTTGCCCAAATCAATTTGGATTTCAACGTGGCAAAGGTACAACGGAACTCATATCAAACTTTACAGACGAAGTTAATGCCCATTTGAACGACAAGAAACACGTGCTGGCCCTATTTATCGACTTCTCACGTGCATTTGATACCTTAAATCATTTACAGCTTGTAAACAAGCTTCAAACGTGCGGTATACGAGGCCCCGTACTTAGTTGGTGTGAAAATTACCTAAACAACCGAACCTTCCAAGTAAAAATAAATGACACTCGTAGTGACACGGTGACCACTACTGAGGGAACGGCACAGGGATCGGTGATTGGGCCGTTGCACTTTTTGACATACATCAATGACATGAGTCATCACCTGGAGTATTCCAAATGCTACCAGTTTGCTGACGACACGTGCCTAGTGTTTGCCGATAAGGACCCAAACAAAGCCTGCAAACTGCTGCAATGCGACTTCAATGCATTAAACAAATGGTGCCATGACAACGGTTTAGTACTTAATGCGAACAAGACGAAACTCATGCACATCAAGTCACCTTACCTTAAGCACCCGTTAACCAACACAATAACGGCTCATGACCACATATGCCTTCACCGCGGCCTACTCACCGTCCCCTCCTCCTGCAGTTGCCCAGTTATCAAACTCACCGACTCACATACTTACCTAGGTCTCAAAATTGATCGCAGCTTTAACTGGACTCACCATATAGAACACGTTTGCAACAAATTGAGACAATTCCTGGCCAATATTAATATGTTAAATAGGCGTATACCATACAAGGTCAAACTAATGTTATATAATTCACTGGCTGAATCCCATGTCCAATACTGCCTCAGTAGCTATGGCCGTACATATAAAACTCACTTGAATAGAATCTACAACTTACAGTTACGAATATTAAAGACAATAGTATCACCTAAAACTAAATTGCAATATAAAAATGACGAATTGGGCCTCTTTAAGCATTGTAATACATTACCCGTTCACCTCCAATATAGACTAAATCTAATTAAAGAACAATTTTTTAATTCCAGCATATCCACAAAAGTAGAACATGCTGTATTTACGAGAAGTGTTGCTCATCACAAGTTATGTACTATGCGTGCCGATAACACATTCGGTGAAAGAACAACTCGTTATTTAGTTCCTCGCTTAATAAATAAACTACCCTCAGATTTGCGGAATAATATTACCGAGGAAAATATCAAAACAGTACTAAAAAAATTCTTTCGAAACAACGTTGAAAGTATCTTTGAATGCTAATGTCTGTTCATTTGCTTGTTACATACTAGTTGGTTTGGGATTGGGGGGATTGGGATGTATATTGCCTATAATTACCTACATATTGTTAAATAGGTTAGTAGCTAAACTTGTAGGCATTTGTTACATACCTAAGTGATTTGGTGGATAGCCACAGTTGTGTAGGTGGGTAGGAGGTAGGTACCACCAATTGTGGTTGTCTGCCGAACTCACAAGGCTTGTTATTTATTGTGTATGTAGGCCTCGACAAACAAAATCTATTATGTTGTTTTAAGATGTTCAAGTAAGCTGACATAATTATTATGTAAAATTCATTTTTGTTAGCATAAGGACAAACCTCTGTGGTTTTTATTGTGCTAATTTGTATGTTACACATTGTAAATAAAAAAAAACGATAATAAATAAAAAAAATAAAAAAAAAAAAAAAAAAACTATGTCGGGCTGTCATCTGTCAACTGCCAAAAGTCAAAACTAATTTATTACATGGATGGCAAATAGCAAGAAAATACTTTTACAGTTCAAGATTATATTAATTGCTTAAAAATGGGCAAGCAAGAAGTTGATGCTCCCGACAATAACACATACCGAGCATTCATAAGAGCACTTTACAATACCATCGATGCACCAGTTACATATTTTCGAGGTAAAAATGCGAGGTTTAATACGTTTATTTTGATTATGTAAGTTCCATCTAATCTAAACCTATTGTGCTGCAGAAAAGATAGTTGAGCCGAACCAAAAACAGTACCCTTGGTATCATAAGAAATTCCGCCGTGTACCAACCATTGATCAATGTAACGACGGCGACGTTATATGTGACTACGAGGCGAATGCTCAGTTTAAACGTGACAGGTTAGTTTTTCAGCATTAACTATAAAAACTAAGAGGTTGCTCTAGCCACTAATCAAATCCAAATGAATCTGTATCTGTAATATTGTCTGAAGAGGAAATCCACAGCATACTATTATTTTGTAAAGAATGCCAAGTTGAGAAAGTCCGGTATGATATAAATGCCAGGTATAGGTATTGCAATTTATCAACATCAGTTCTTAAAAAACTTATTGAGCATAATGTTTTGTTTTAAATTCGATAGTACTTACCTGCTCAAATTCTCATTGCTCAAAGTCCTTAAGCTAGTGTCTATTTTAACACATGTGCACACATACATAATATATGAAAATTTGAATGCGTGTCAGACGCTCATCTGTCGTGCTGCTAAAGTCGTGTAAATATGAAAGCGGTCTGGACTACGTCGCATTGTGTATAATATTATTATTGTAACAAAAAATACCTTCTGTTATTGTTACTTGTTTCTCTGTCCAATGTAATAAACACTTTGATTTTGTTGTCAGGTTTGTAGATAATGAAATCTTATCAATTTTGCGCCAGCGCTATGAAGACTGTATGATGTATGAACGACCTGACCATGAAGCTCCCTGTTTGCCATTGTGGAAGATTTATAAAGATTCTGAAGAAGCTTGGTTCATTAAATGTATGTCATATATTATTATTCTCTTTATTAACACTTAACACATATTTATTACATTTTTAAATAGATTTATAAAAAAATAAATACATTTAAAAATATAAAATATAGTAACCCACTGGCATCGGGTACAGGGACCAAGCTACCGGTGGTTAGGGCTCCAGAGACAGGAACTTCCGCACAATATGGGCCGTATTCAACAGAACCGCCTTCTGCATCAAGCCCTTGGCCCAGCTGCCTAACGCGAGCCTCTGTAGGTGGAGGTCGAGGCTCTTGGCTATTAGACCATGCGCAGATACGACTATCGGAACAATAATCGCCGAATCCACATCCCACATGTCGACAATCTCGTGAGCTAGGTCTAAATATTTAATTTGCTTATCTTTTTCTGCTTTCACGAGATTCTCGGCATGTGGCACAGTGATATCGACAATTACTGCAAGGCGCTTTAATCGATCCATTATCACTATATCAGGTCTGTTAGCTATAACAGTCCTATCAGTGATAATAGATCGATCCCAATACAATGTGACATGACCGTTCTCAAGAACTGGGTCGGGCACATACTTGTAATAAGGTGCAGTCCGTCCGGTCCAGCAGATTTCCAATTTGGCAACGAACGAACTGCACAACCAATATCTTCTTCAGATATGGTTATAGGTTCCATAGCTGGAATTGGTTCACACGCCCGCTCAACATCCCTAATCCACTCATCCTGCGTATGACTGACGGGCGTCGACCAGATGGTTTTCCAGAAGTTAACTGTAGAAACAGCATCAGGTAGACTCCCATCAGTCACATCCAAGTGCTTTACGCTGGATGTGTCTGATACTCAGTTTACCTAGCTCGCGTTATGCCTAACCAAAAGTAGAAGTAGGCATAACGCTAGTTAGACTTACTTCGATACAGGCCAACAGCTATTAAGACCAAATAATAACCAGACCAACTGAGATTTAGTCTTTCTTAACTCAACTCTTAATCCAAAATGATATTATATTCAGGATGTTACAAAATACCCCGTAAAAAACACTTCAGACCCACGGTACCCCTGGCCATACTTCTGGTGGTACCGGGGGCCTTTTAAAGTTAAACGGTACCACCGACTAATAGTGATGTGATATTAACATCTACGACTGAAAAATACTGATTATTCCCAGTTCGTTCAGCTTCATGGAACTCATGAAGCCAGTTCCACTTGGAACTTTTGCAACCTTAAAATATTCGATTTTTGTCCCATTTGTTCCATGTAATTTTATACTACTTTTACCGCTGACATTATTTAAATAAAAAATAATTTAATTAAAAATAAAGAAATGTGTGAACTGGGTGCACGGAGTACAGCTGAAAATGATTATCTATTATAAAAGACACAAACCTCAAATGTACCAGGAATACATAACATAAGAGCCTTCAAGATTTTAAAATTCTTTTAAATTCAGTGAAAACCGATTGAATGTTTGAACTCATTATTCTGAAAAAGTACCAGGCGATCATAAAAATAAAACAATTTAAAATTAAAATTTTATATTTTTATAAAGCTAGCTATAATATATATATTATTTTTCAACTTAAGTGTACAATTTCGGCTATATTGCGAATCTGCTATTTTGAGAATCTCATATTTTGAGAATCTCATATTTTGCGAATCTAATATTATGCGAATAAGGGGCTAAAAGCTAATCGAAAATGAAGTTTAGGCATAACGCGAGCTAGGTAAACTGAGTATCAGACACATCCAGCGTAAAGCCTTATGCGAAGTAGGCAAATGGCGACTTAGGCAAACGGATACTTAGGCTAAAAGCTAATCGAAAATGAAGTTTAGGCATAACGCGAGCTAGGTAAACTGAGTATCAGCCACATCCAGCGTAAAGCATCCAAGTTAGGTCGCTCCCACCCTCTAATATAGAGGGTGGGAGCTTTACCCACCTCTCATTTTTTTGGAACAAGCGATTCTGAGTGTATCTGTCCACTCTTTTTTTGTACCGCCTTATGCGGTTCGCCCACGCATAAACTTTCTGCTTCAGGTAATCGATGCGCTCTGTGACCCCAACAGAGTATTCACAGGGCCTAATATTAGTTCCCATGAATGCACGGGTCACAAAGCGCATGACTCTCGGGCGTGTATTGCCCGTCCTGAAGCAGTGTAGCTTGCCAATGAGCACCCTAGCCTCGTTGATGCGCCGTTCAATTCTGCACTGCCAAGCTGGTACAGCAGGCTTTGGTCGAATAGCTGTTTCTTGTTTAAAAAATTTAACACCAGCTATTCGACATACTGCAACAGCTGCACAGTACAGAATGGAATGGGCATCAGTAATGTTTTTGCAGTTGTTAAAAAACGATGTTAACATCGAGTCTAGGGCACACACTAGCGCTACATTTTTTTTATGTGTGGGCAAACGCGGAAGCCGCGGTCTACACTCAATAGGGACAGATTGAAACTCACCAATCGCTCGCTCCAAAGCGCTCCTTAATTCCTCATTGTATTGAACACTTACAGGTATAGCAGCATCACTCACTTCTCCACCAACATGTGAGATGTTGTTTTCTTGTGTTAAACGATTACTCTGTAATGGCACAGGTAATGGTTGCAATGAAGAAGGCGTGATACCACTACACACTTCTAAGCGTAGCCTCTCAAGTGTAGCGTCATCCAACAGGTGACAGCGTTGTATGGCGCGCACCTGATCCGATAGGCGTTGTGCCGATACGTTGACATCTGACATCCTGAAACAGAGGTAGCATGCGAACACGGTACGCAGTGAGGTTAGTTCCCCCCTCTGTAACCACTAAATATGCCCGCATCACGTTTTCATTCATACCGAAGGTCCATCGAATGCGGTTCATATTACCACCGGTAGCGGGGTCCGTAATCGAAGCCGGAGGGCCTCGGGGTCCCAAGCCAGTCGGTGGCCGGCCTCTCCCCTGCCGACGTACAGGTAGAGGCGACGTCGGCGGAGAGAAAAACTCGTCGCTGCTTGAGCTCGACGCCTCACCAGTAGCCACAGTTGTCGGCGACTGTAAGGCGGAGCTGTGCGACAAGTCCAGGGTTGGTATTTGTGCTTTTTTGGCGCCAGCTCTGGTCAACATTATCTTTTTTCTTGATGAAAATCATATATCATGTTTTTCTGTTTTCAGTTTGATACACTGACATAATGTGTCAGTGTACTATAAAATTTTCTGTTTATGTTTTTTCCGGATTTTCTTCATATTGCTAGTTTTCGGAATAGATAACATATTTATTTATACTTTTATTATGATTTGAATATGATATTATTATTGTAGATTTTACGTAAAATATTTAAATAAATGTTCCTCAAGAAAAAAATGTGACTGTTTTGTAGTAGTGTTGCCAGGTTATTTTATTATTATTTCCTTTATTTAACTTAATTACATATTTAGTACATTTTTAAATAAATCTATAAAAAAATACAAATATATTTAAAAATATAAAAAAATAGTGACCCACCGGCATCGGGTACAAGGACCAAGCTACTGGTGGTTAGGGCTCCAGAGAGAGGAATTTCCTCACGATGCGTGCCGTATCGAGCAACACTGCCTTCTGCATCAGGCCCTTAATCCAACCGTCTAACGAGAGCCTCTGTAGGTGTTGGTCGAGGCTCTTGGCGATCAGTCCATGCACGGAAACGACTATCGGTACAATAACAACTGAGCTTACATGCCACATGTCGACAATCTCGTGGGCCAAATCCAAGTACTTTACTTGTTTGTCTTTTTCGGCTTTCACGAGATTGCCGTCATGCGGAATAGTAATATCAACTATTATTGCACGGCGCTCTAACCGATCTACTACCACTATATCAGGCCTATTTGCAACAATAGTCCTGTCAGTGATAATAGATCGGTCCCAGTACAATGTGATATGATCATTTTCGAGAAATAGGTCGGGCACATACTTGTAATACGGTACTTCTGAATCCACGAGTTTGTATTTCAGAGCAAGTTGTTGATGGACAATCCTAGCTACTTGGTTATGCCTATGCAAATACTTGCCGTTAGCCAGACTAGAACAACCAGAGATAATATGTCTAAGGGACTCTCCAGGACGGTGGCACGCCCGACATATGTCAACCGTACCATCCCTCAGAATATATCTCCGGTAATTTTTAGTCATGACAACTTCGTCCATAATTGCAAAGACAAACCCTTCGGTTTCTCCAAATAGATTACCGAATCGTAGCTAGGATACTGATGATTTTAAATCAATATCAGGTCCATGTAGGGCCTGATAGAAACGTCCATGTAACTCTTTACTCTTCCATACATCCATGCGGTCATTGGTACTTAGTATAACAGGTTTGCGCCAGTTCTCTTTAGCCAAACCGAGCGGGGTAAATCCGTTGTCTACTGCAGCAACATCACGATGCAAATCCTCGTCCACCCGCAGGAAGTATTCCCTAAGATTGCACACCTCACGGTTGTGAAGGGTCTTAGCATTAAGAAAGCCTCGGCCCCCACACTTCCGTGGTATGTACACCTCATTACAGATGAACGCGGATGATGCATTCGGTATGTAGTGAGTAGCGTACGGACTTTTCTATCAAGGGCGTCAAGTTCTGTCTGAGACCATCTGAGTATGCCAAACGAGTACACTAAAACAGGCATGACCCAACTATTGTAGGCTCGCACCTTGTTACCGCCCGATAAAAGACTCATTAAGAACTTTTTTCAGGCCAAAGAAGCGTTCCCTCAATAATTGTTTCATGTCAATCTCTGAAATGCCTAACGCTTGTGACATACCCAGATATTTATAAGTATCGGTTGCCGAAAGGGACCGAAGTTGGGTGGAATCCGAAAGTTGTATTCTTTCGGAATCCACTATCCCACCCTTCTTCACATGCATGCTTGCACATTTGTCTACGCCAAATTCCATTCTGATAGAATTACTAAAGGTTTCCGTTAACTTTAGTAATTCCATCAGTTGATGACTGTTTGGGGCAAGTAATTTTAAATCATCCATGTAAAGAAGGTAAGACAAAACCTGGCCATCTTTCCGCAACCGGACTTTTTTCAGGCGGCCAAAGAAGCGTTCCCTCAATAATTGTTTCATGTCAATCTCTGAAATGCCTAACGCTTGTGACATACCCAGATATTTATATGTATCGGTTGCCGAAAGGGACCGAAGTTGGGTGGAATCCGAAAGTTGTATTCTTTCGGAATCCACTATCCCACCCTTCTTCACATGCATGCTTGCACATTTGTCTACACCAAATTCCATTCTGATAGAATTACTAAAGGTTTCCGTTAACTTTAGTAATTCCATCAGTTGATGACTGTTTGGGGCAAGTAATTTTAAATCATCCATGTAAAGAAGGTGAGACAAAACCTGGCCATCTTTCCGCAACCGGTACCCTAGACCTGAATTCTCCAGTAAAGCGCTGAGAGGATTCAGGGCCAGACAAAACCATAACGGACTCAGACTATCGCCCTGAAATATACCACGCTCGATCTTAATCGGTCCACCATTACCACAAGTCTGTCGGCATCCTGAATAGCACAAGACGGTCTTCCATTGCCCCATGCATGCCCCTAAGAAGGCACATAGAGGTGCATCAATCTTATACAACTCCAGCACCCTCCTAAGCCATGAATGAGGCACAGAGTCATAGGCCTTCTTGTAATCTATCCAGCATGTCGCCAGATCCTTGCGATTACGGCGTACCTGTTGGCTAATAACCATATCCATAATTAGGAGCTCTTTAGTGCCATGAGCCCCACTTCTACATCCATTTTGAGAGATTGACATGATGTTGTTGTCAGTTATGTGGCGCGTTATTTTTTGTCTCAAAATAGATGTGAGAAGCTTATAGACCGTTGGTAGGCATGTAATTGGTCTATAATTTTTAGGCTCTATGGCACTACCAGATTTGTATAAGAGATGGGTCATACCAGTAGTTAGAAAATCGGGAAGCGATCCTGATTCCAAACATGATTGGAATTGAGCTGCCAACCGTCCGTGTGAACTTCGGAACCATTTTATCCAAAAATTGTGCAGTCCGTCTGGACCTGCTGATTTCCAGTTCGGTAATAGACGGACTGCGTTGGTGACATCACTATCTATGAAATTTAATGGTTCCATAGTTTGTATCGGTTCACACAGACGATTAACATCCCGCATCCAACCATCCTCTGTGTGGCTGACAGGAGCCGACCAGATGCCACTCCAGAATGCAATGGTGGCATCATCATCTGGCCGGCGCTCGCCAATCACACTTGAATCAGATCGCTCCCAATCTCTGTAGACCCATCTCATCTCTTTGGAACATGCAGTTTTGGGAATACCGGTCCACTCTTTTTTTATATCTTTTTATACGATTTGCCCACGCATATACTTTCTGCTTCAGGTAGTCAATGCGCTCTGTGACCCGAAAAGCAAATTCTTGGGATCTAATATTAGTCCCCAAGAATGCCCGGTTCACAAAGCGCATCACTCTAGGGCGAGTATTGCCCGACCTGAAGCAAATAAGTTTCCCAATGCCCTGCCCTGGTCTCGGCAATACGACGTTCAATCCTATACTGCCAGGCTGGTGTAACAAATTTCGGTCGAGTAGCTTTATCATTTGATAAAATCTTAATATTTGCTACTCGACATGCCGCAACAGCCCCACAGTACAGAATCGAATGTGTATCACCGAGATTTTCACTACTGTTAAAATGGTCTGACAGTAGTGAATCCAGAGCACACATTAGGGCTATATTTTTCTTATGCGTAGGCAAACGCGGTAGACGAGGTCTTTCGGTAGGTGTTAAGTTTCGATATTCCATCAGTGCACATTCCAAAGCGCTCCCTAATTGTACATTGCAATGGGTCTGTAACCCCGGTATCCAATAAATCATCATCAGTGGGACGTTGTGTGGAAACAGTAGGAACATGTGTACCTGATGATGTAGGTATTGTGATACCAGGATTACCCTGCAAATCTGAGCGAAGCCTCTCAAGCACGGCATCATCCAACATATGACCACGTTGTATAACCCGCACTTGATCCGATAGACGTTGCGTTGATACGTTAACAGTTGGTTCGAGTTCCTGAAACAGAGACAGCATTCGTACACGATACGCAGTGAGATAAATTCCTCCCTCTGTAGCCGCATAATATGCCCGCATGACGTTCTCGTTCATGGAAGAAGTCCATTGCATGCGGTGCACATTACCACCGTCAGCGGGGTCCCTAATCGAAGCCGGAGGGCGTCGGGGTCCCAAGCAGGTCGGTGGCCGGCCTCTCCCCTGCCGACGTACAGGTGGAGGCGACGTCGGTGGAGAGAAATACTCGTCGCTGCTAGAGCTCGACGCCTCACCAGTAGCCAAAGTTTCCGGCAAATGGGAGGCGGAGCTACGCGACGAGTCGGGGTTGGTTGTTGTGCAGTTTGTCTCGTTCTGGCTCTAGCCCTTGTGAGCATATTTATCCTTCTTGTTATTGTTTGTATTCGTTTGATATTTTCTTCAAGTGACATATGCCAAACATCTTTGCAATTTAGTAATTATTCGAATTTTGCTTTATCTTGCGTTTGTATATGTAATTTATAAATTTATTGCAAATCTTGTTGTGCAAAATATAATTTTAGTATAAATTTAGACTGTAAAATTAAATAAAAATATTAAAATAATTTTAAGATGAAAAATGATGTTAGATGATGTCAAGGGTTGCCAGGTTATTATTATTATTCTCTTTATTAACACTTAACACATATTTATTACATTTTTAAATAGATTTATAAAAAAATACATTTAAAAATATAAATAAACAGTAACCCACCGGCATCGGGTACAGGGACCAAGCTACCGGTGGTTAGGGCTCCAGGGACAGGAATTTCCGCACAATACGGGCCGTATTCAACAGAACCGCCTTCTGCATCAAGCCCTTGACCCAGCTGCCTAACGCGAGCCTCTGTAGGTGGAGGTCGAGGCTCTTGGCTATTAGACCATGCGCAGATACGACTATCGGAACAATAATCGCCGAATCCACAACCCACATGTCGACAATCTCGTGAGCTAGGTCTAAATATTTAATTTGCTTATCTTTTTCTGCTTTCACGAGATTCTCGTCATGTGGCACAGTGATATCGACAATTACTGCAAGGCGCTTTAATCGATCCATTATCACTATATCAGGTCTGTTAGCTATAACAGTCCTATCAGTGATAATAGATCGATCCCAATACAATGTGACATGACCGTTCTCAAGAACTGGGTCGGGCACATACTTGTAATAAGGTACCTCCACGTCGACAATATTATACTTTAGAGCAAGTTGCTGGTGGATTATCCTGGCAACTTTATTGTGTCTGTGCAAATACTCACCGTTCGCAAGACGGGAACAGCCAGAGATAATATGTCTTAAAGATTCTCCGGGACGATGACATGCCCGACAGATGTCTAGCGTCCCATCTTTGACAATAAATCTCCGATAGTTATTCGTCATCACGACTTCGTCAGTGATTGCACAGATAAAACCCTCAGTTTCTCCGAAGAGATCACCAAATCGTAACCAGGATACCGATGCTATTGAATCAACATCGGGCCCATTTAGAGCCCGATAAAATCGACCATGCAGTTCCTTGCTCTTCCATATTTCCTTCCGATCAGATACACTTAATATTACAGGTTTGCGCCAGTTCTCTTTCGCAAGGGACAGCGGGGTCAGTCCGTTGTCTATTGCCACAACATCTCGATGCACATCCACGTCCACCTGCAGGAAATACTCTCTAAGGTTACATATCTCACGGTTATGGAGAGTCTTGGTATTTAAAAATCCTCGACCCCCGCATTTCCGTGGTATATACAACCTCATTACTGACGAACGTGGGTGGTGCATTCGATATGAAGTCAATAGACAACGCACCTTCCTATCCAGAGCTTCTAACTCCGTCTGAGTCCATCTAAGTATGCCAAAAGAGTATACTAAGACTGGCATGGCCCAGCCGTTGACAGCACGCACCTTGTTACCGCCTGGGCGGCCAAAGAAACGATCCTGCAACTTCTGTTTCATGTCAGTCTCAGCAATACACAGAGCTTGAGACATACTTACATATTTGTAGGTTTCGGTTGCGGAGAGCGACCCAAATCGTGTGAAATCTGAAAGATTGACTCCTTCAGATTCCACAATCCCGCCCCTTTTTACATGCATGGCCGCACACTTATCTACCCCAAACTCCATACTGATGGTCTTACTAAAACTTTCAGTAACTTTAAGCAAAGCCATCAAATCGGGGCCATTAGGGGCAAATAACTTTAGGTCATCCATGTAAAAAAGGTGGGACAAAATCTGACCCCCTCTGCGCATCCGATAGCCTAACCCTGAACCCTCTAGTAACGTACTGAGAGGATTCAGTGCTAGACAAAACCACAACGGACTCAGACTATCACCCTGGAATATACCTCTCTCAATCCCTATTGATCACCTCCTAGAACCTGACGACACCCTGGATAAACAAGAACCGTACTCCATTGTCTCATACATGACCCCAAAAAGGTGCATAGAGTTGCATCAACTTTATACAGCTCCAGCACCCTCCGAAGCCATGTGTGAGGCACAGAATCGTACGCCTTCTTATAGTCAATCCAGCATGTCGCAAGGTTCTTTCGGTTGCGGCGTACCTGCTGGCAAACAGCCATGTCAATAATAAGGAGCTCTTTCGTACCACGTGCCCCACTTTTACATCCATTCTGAGAGATTGATAAGATGTTATTTGTTTTGTACATGTGAATATATTTTTACTCTCAGGATGGATGTAAAAAGTTTGTATATTGTAGGTAGACAAGTTATAGGTCTATAATTATTGGGGTCTGTGGTACTACCAGACTTGTATAGGAGGTGGGTTACTCCGGTAGTCATAAAAGCTGGAAGCGACGCTGACTCAAGGGATGACTGTAAACAAGATGCCAAGCAAGCGTGTGAGCTACGGAACCATTTTAACCAAAAGTTGTGCAGTCCGTCCGGTCCAGCAGATTTCCAATTTGGCAACGAACGAACTGCACAACCAATATCTTCTTCAGATATGGTTATAGGTTCCATAGCTGGAATTGGTTCACACGCCCGCTCAACATCCCTAATCCACTCATCCTGCGTATGACTGACGGGCGTCGACCAGATGCTTTTCCAGAAGTTAACTGTAGAAACAGCATCAGGAAGACTCCCATCAGTCACATCCAAGTTAGGTCGCTCCCACCCTCTATATACCCACCTCTCATTTTTTTGGAACAAGCTATTCTGAGTGTATCTGTCCACTCTTTTTTTGTACCGCCTTATGCGGTTCGCCCACGCATAAACTTTCTGCTTCAGGTAATCGATGAGCTCTGTGACCCGAACAGAGTATTCACAGGGCCTAATATTAGTTCCCATGAATGCACGGGTCACAAAGCGCATGACTCTCGGGCGTGTATTGCCCGTCCTGAAGCAGTGTAGCTTGCCAATGATCACCCTAACCTCGTTGATGCGCCGTTCAATTCTGCACTGCCAAGCTGGTACAGCAGGCTTTGGTCGAATAGCTGTTTCTTGTTTAAAAAAATTAACACCAGCTATTCGACATACTGCAACAGCTGCACAGTACAGAATGGAATGGGCATCAGTAATGTTTTTGTAGTTGTTAAAAAACGATGTTAACATCGAGTCTAGGGCACACACTAGCGCTACATTTTTTTTTATGTGTAGGCAAACGCGGAAGCCGCGGTCTACACTCAATAGGGACAGATTGAAACTCACCAATCGCTCGCTCCAAAGCGCTCCTTAATTCCTCATTGTATTGAACTTTTACAGGTATAGCAGCATCACTCACTTCTTCACCAGCATGAGCGTGAGATGTTGTTTTCTTGTGTTAAACGATTACTCTGTAATGGCACAGGTAATGGTTGCAATGAAGAAGGCGTGATACCACTACACACTTCTAAGCGCAGCCTCTCAAGTGTAGCGGCATCCAACAGGTGACAGCGTTGTATGGCGCGCACCTGATCCGATAGGCGTTGTGCCGATACGTTGACATCTGGTTCAAGTACCTGAAACAGAGGTAGCATGCGAACACGGTACGCAGTGAGTTTAGTTCCCCCCTCTGTAGCCACTAAATATGCCCGCATCACGTTTTCATTCATACCGAAGGTCCATCGAATGCTGTGCACATTACCACCGGTAGCGGGGTCCGTAATCAAAGCCGGAGGGCCTCGGGGTCCCAAGCCAGTCGGTGGCCGGCCTCTCCCCTGCCGACGTACAGGTAGAGGCGACGTCGGCGGAGAGAAAAACTCGTCGCTGCTTGAGCTCGACGCCTCACCAGTAGCCACAGTTGTCGGCGACTGTAAGGCGGAGCTGTGCGACAAGTCCGGGGTTGGTATTTGTGCTTTTTTGGCGCCAGCTCTGGTCAACATTATCTTTTTTCTTGATGAAAATCATGTATCATGTTTTTCTGTTTTCAGTTTGATACACTGACGTAATGTGTCAGTGTACTATAAAATTTTGTGTTTATGTTTTTTCCGGATTTTCTTCATATTGCTAATTTTCGGAATAGATAATATATTTATTTATACTTTTATTATGATTTGAATATGATATTTCTGTATTATTGTAGATTTAACGTGAAATATTTAAATAAATTCCTCAATAAAAAAATGTGACTGTTTTGTAGTAGTGTTGCCAGGTTTTATTATTATTATTCTCTTTATTAACACTTAACACATATTTATTACATTTTTAAATAGATTTATAAAAAAATACATTTAAAAATATAAAAAACAGTAACCCACCGGCATCGGGTACAGGGACCAAGCTACCGGTAGTTAGGGCTCCAGAGACAGGAACTTCCGCACAATACGGGCCGTATTCAACAGAACCGCCTTCTGCATCAAGCCCTTGACCCAGCTGCCTAACGCGAGCCTTTGTAGGTGGAGGTCGAGACTCTTGGCTATTAGACCATGCGCAGATACGACTATCGGAACAATAATCGCCGAATCCACATCCCACATGTCGACAATCTCGTGAGCTAGGTCTAAATATTTAATTTGCTTATCTTTTTCTGCTTTCACGAGATTCTCGTCATGTGGCACAGTGATATCGACAATTACTGCAAGGCGCTTTAATCGATCCATTATCACTATATCAGGTCTGTTAGCTATAACAGTCCTATCAGTGATAATAGATCGATCCCAATACAATGTGACATGACCGTTCTCAAGAACTGGGTCGGGCACATACTTGTAATAAGGTACCTCCACGTCGACAAGATTATACTTTAGAGCAAGTTGCTGGTGGATTATCCTGGCAACTTGGTTGTGTCTGTGCAAATACTCACCGTTCGCAAGACGGGAACAGCCAGAGATACTATGTCTTAAAGATTCTCCGGGACGATGACATGCCCGACAGATGTCTAGCGTCCCATCTTTGACAATAAATCTCCGATAGTTATTCGTCATCACGACTTCGTCAGTGATTGCACAGATAAAACCCTCAGTTTCTCCGAAGAGATCACCAAATCGTAACCAGGATACCGATGCTATTGAATCAACATCGGGCCCATTTAGAGCCCGATAAAATCGACCATTCAGTTCCTTGCTCTTCCATATTTCCTTCCGATCAGATACACTTAATATTACAGGTTCGCCAGTTCTCTTTCGCAAGGGACAGCGGGGTCAGTCCGTTGTCTATTGCCACAACATCTCGATGCACATCCACGTCCACCTGCAGGAAATACTCTCTAAGGTTGCATATCTCACGGTTATGGAGAGTCTTGGTATTTAAAAATCCTCGACTCCCGCATTTCCGTGGTATATACAACCTCATTACTGACGAACGTGGGTGGTGCATTCGATATGAAGTCAATAGACAACGCACCTTCCTATCCAGAGCTTCTAACTCCGTCTGAGTCCATCTAAGTATGCCAAAAGAGTATACTAAGACTGGCATGGCCCAGCCGTTGACAGCACGCACCTTGTTACCGCCTGATAAAAGACTTTTCAGTATTTTTTTCAGGCGGCCAAAGAAACGATCCTGCAACTTCTGTTTCATGTCAGTCTCAGCAATACACAGAGCTTGAGACATACCTGGATATTTGTAGGTTTCGGTTGCGGAGAGCGACCCAAATCGTGTGAAATCTGAAAGATTGACTCCTTCAGATTCCACAATCCCGCCCCTTTTTACATGCATGACCGCACACTTATCTACCCCAAACTCCATACTGATGGCCTTACTAAAAGTTTATTATTATTATTTTATTATGGACGAGCAGCATTTAGTGCTGTTATGTCCACATCTAGGATGTTGGAGTATTGTAATTATTATTTCACTTATTATTTAATTCACTTAGTTCACACATATAGTTCACTGTTTATTCGTTTGGTTTATAGTCTTCAAGCCATATATCTTACCAATATTATAAACTAGCTGTTGCCCACAGCTCCGCCTGCGTGTTATAGCTGTCTTGATCACCAGTTACTGATTTATTATGTATAGCTGTTGAAGGATATTGTATCTTAAGATAAAATATTATAGTATCTTAGCCGTGTGCAGCGCCCCTCAGTGAACTCCACTGCGGGTGACGTAACCTACGACAAACTTATTATTTGCGGTTGGTACAGAAATCGGGTCTAGGAATCGAACCGCAAAATTAAGTTTGTTTTTTATTGTATACTTATACTTTTCCGGGATAAAAAGTACCCAGTGTGGTGTCCAGGATTTTAAAGAATAATTATACCAAGTTTCATTGTAATCGAACCGGTAGTTTTTGCGTGATGCCTGAACAAACAGACAGACAGACAAAAAACTTTTAATCACAATTTTGGGTTCTGTGTCGGTCTAGTAACATCCCCTGCCATTTATTTTTTTGGTATTTTCAATGTACAGAATTTTCAGTTCTACAGGTTTATTATAAGTCTATCTATAGGAAAGATTTGATTGTTTCTTTGCATTGAATAGGCTCCATAATTAATTACTGAACCGATTTTGAAATTTCTTTCACTAATATGTATCTTCATTATCCCTGAGTACTATAAGCCTCATTAATCTCGGTAATGTTAACATAGGAATTAGAAACTAGAAATTTATATCACGGGCAGAGCTGCGGTAAGCAGCTAGTTCAGTTATACCTAACTTGAATGGCCACTATCTTCATGTCAATCAGTTGTTATTTTAAATTTGTCATATAATTGGTATGTATTTTGAATTTCTCAAAATGCATATCCTATGCATGTCCTACCAAGATCATACAGGCTCATGCCGACTACTCCTGCAAATGGTGCACCTGCCGAACAAACGGACTACTCGCGAACATAAAAGTTCACAGATAACACCTTTATGATGTGGGACCAACTAAGTTACTGGTGAAATGTGACTAACATGGAAACTTTAATGTATGATATTTCTTATGTGTATTATTGTACTCAGATGGTGACTTGGGAGCTTACGCTGACGCCCGTAAAGCGTATATGAAGCAGAAACATCGCATGATTTGGGAAAGACGCAATGGCAAACTATCTACCCTCACATAAGCTGTATATGCAGCTGTAATTTACACAGATTAGGTGTATTTGTTATTTGAACGTAACAAAATAAATAAATTATAGTACCTATACCATTACCGTGTTTTTACTTCATCTACTTTATGTATTACCTATAGTGAGTAAGATAGAAAAAGGGATGCTTAGATGGTTCGGGCACCTAGAAAGTATGGATGAAAGAAGATTGACGAAACAGATACATAAGGCGGGCGCGAATGGACAGGCAGGTAAGGGTCGACCTAGGCGAACGTAGTTTGACCAAATCGGAGATGTTTTGACCAAAGGCCAGAATCGGAGAGGGTGCATGAAGATATGAAAGTGGAAGAAGCGAAAGAAGTATGCCAGGATCGTAGCAAGTGGAATTCCATAGTCTCTGCCTACCCCCACTGGAAAGAGGCGTGACCATATGTATGTATGTATATTACCTATTAATCAGGTTCAAAATTTCCAAGAAAATAAATCTCTTATCTATGGAACTTCGAATGAAATCGAATTTGGAATCAAAGACTTAAGATATGGATTGTCAGATCGCCTACAGGCCTAGATAGTTTAGATAAGACGACCTTTTTAGGGTTCGTACCCAAAAGGTAAAACGGGACCCCTATTACTTAGACTTCGCTGTCCGTCCGTCCGTCCATCTGTCTTTACTTGTATTTCATGAACCATGATAGTTGGAAAGTTGAAATTTTTACAGATGTATTTCTGCTAGCTCTATAACAATAAATACTAAAAAATGAAATAAAATAATTATTTAAGGGGGCTCCCATACAAAAAACGTGATTTTTTTGTGTTCGTCAGAATGGCGGGTGGGAAGTCATGAAATCGAATTAAACGTGTTCTATTATTTTATAGTGCTCTATTATGGGGGTATGGGGAAGAACGGATTTAACATCTTTCTGGCCCCAACTGTCAACCTCACCTGCACGCGCGGACAACACATCATCCGCGGCGGTATTCCTATACAGACAAAAAACAATTTACTTAGCAGCGTTATAAGAGATTTTAAATTTTGAGTTCGTTTATTTATTGTACGATTTCTTATTAATATTATTATATGATTTATAATATATTCAATGTTTTATATTAGTGTATAACAACGTTAACATACAATATAAATACTCCTCCAAACTAATAACAATGACACTCATAAGTAACATTGCTGTGATAATATGCATAGGCGTACTCGATGCAAAGTGATGCCTTATTTATAAACTGTTAGCACGTAGATTATATTTAATGTTATTTTATTTACCTACCAATAGACAAGTACTAAAATCTGACATATAAAAATCTAAAGCATTCTACGCCATTTAATTACCACCCGCCAACCAGACATCAGTTTGGCGGCGGAATTTGTTTTTAGTTTCATATCGTATTGGTAATACAACTAAATATTTTTGCTTAGCTGCTAAATACGTAGGTCACGTCACACTATAAGTTTTGCGTAACTTAAAAAAACAAGATGTTAAAACCAAAATATTATGTTTATTGCTTTTCAAAATACTCTCCTTTACATTTTAAAAATTTTTTCATGCGATCGAACCATTTTTTAAAACAGGAGGACCACAGATCTGAAGGCATGTTTTCTACGTGCTGATTGAACGCTATCACTGCCTCTTCGGAGTTGGTAAAAGTGAAACCTCTCATCAAATCTTTGATTTTGGGGAAAATACAGAAATCACAGGGTGCTAGGTCGGGGCTATGCGCAGGATGGGTGACGAGTTGTACTTTTTCGGAAGCTAAAAATGACTTTGTTTTGTTGGCCGTGTGGTGAAGAAGCGTTGTCATGATGTAGGAGAACGCGGCTTTTGGGTCGTCTTTCGCGAACTTTTTCTTACACCCTGGGTAAACAAATGGTAGAATACCACTCGGCATTAACACTCTTTTGATCTTTAAGTGGAATTGTACAGATGGGACCCGTAGCTGAGAAAAAAAACGCAATAATTCTTTTACCAACGTTTCTCGCCTGCCTCAATTTTGTTGGCGTGTTCTCATTTTCAAACACCCATTCACAAGATTGCTGTTTTTTTTCGGGTTCAAAACAATAAATCCACGTTTCGTCTCCTGTGACAATGCCATAAACAGCATTAGAATGTCCGTGGTCGTACTTCAGTAGCATCTGTGAGCACCATTCCACGCGAGCCAGCTTCTGCTCCGCTGTCAGTTCATGAGGGATCCAACGACAAAAAAGTTTCCGAACTTTCAATTCTTCGTGTAAAATTTTCTGGATTTGACGTACAGACGATCCCCCCATTTTGACGAACACCGTGAGCTCTCATTTGTAATCTCATCTCAATAAAGTTGTCCTGCCCTTTCGTCATAATAAGAAAGTAAAAGTTGGATCCCGAGAGTAGAGAAGGATTTAGAGTAGAATCCCGAGCGTAGCGAGGAATTCTAAAGTAGAATCCTGAGCGGAGCGAGGGATACAAGGAACGAGATAATTTTTTTTTTTCACGAGTAGCCTACTCTACTTTATACCATTGACTGCGAGAAAATAAGGTAAAGGTTTCCAACACCTACATTGTCTGATAGATAATTGCTGGTTTCGAACGAAATGATTCCGGGGTAAGCGACTCATTTTCATCACTGGAACACCTCATTTTATTAGTTATTTTAAATTTTCCAATGAAACACTACGATCTAAAATTGGCGGGTTGTGTTTGTTTTTTATACCATTGCCCCTTTTGTTTCTTTTTGTCAATGGAATGACTTCATTCAGCCTGCCAGTAGTTACGTTCAGCTTCCTTTTTTTTTTTGTAGTATACTTAATTCGTCTATTGAAGCTCGTTCCAAATTCAAATGTCATTATTCACTTGTGAGTAATTGAGTGTTTTATTCACTGTTATCGATGAATAAAGTTCACTTTTTCGAGGGGCAATGGTATAATAGTAGATTATTCAACAAGTGAAAAAAAAGAAAATTTAATTCGAATTACGAAGTTGGATCCCTAAAGTAGAGAAGGATTCTAAAGTAGAATCCTGAGCGGCGCGAGGGATACAAGGAACGAGATACATTTTTTTTTCACGAGTAGCCTACTCTACTTTATACCATTGACTGCGAGAAAATAAGGTAAAGGTTTCCAACACCTACATTGTCTGATGGGGATGGGGGGGAGGTAACCTTTTCTGTAAAATATCTAGTCTAGGAAATGTATGGTTCTCGAGATATGGGGGGGGGGTGGTTATGATTTTGTTTAAATCGCCATTTCAAGCATTCGGGACACGGGGATATAGGGGGTCACCATAGGGGGTATACCATTGCCCCTTTTGTTTTTTTTTGTCAATGGAATGACTTCATTCAGCCTACCAGTAGTTACGTTCAGCTTTCTTTTTTTTTGTAGTGTACTTAACTCGTCTATTGAAGCTCGTTCCAAATGCTAATGTCATTATTCACTTGTGAGTAAATGAGCGTTTTATTCACTGTTATTGATGAATAAAGTTCACTTTTTCGAGGGGCAATGGTATAATAGTAGATTATACAAGTGAAAAAAAAGAAAATTCAATTCGAGTTACGAAGTTGGATCCCGAGAGTAGAACAGGATTCTAAAGTAGAATCCTGAGAGGAGCGAGGGATACAAGGAACGAGATAAAAAAAAATTTTCACGAGTAGTCTACTCTACTTTATTATTAGTACCATTGACTGCGAGAAAATAAGGTAAAGGTTTCCAACACCTACATTGTCTGATGGGGATGGGGGGAGGGGGGGGGGGGGGGGGGGGTAACCTGTTCTGTAAAATATCTAGTCTAGGAAATGTATGGTTATCGAGATATGGGGGGGGGGAGGTTATGATTTTGTTTAAATCGCCATTTCAAGCATTCGGGACACGGGGATGGGGGTATAGGGGGTTACCATAGGGGGTATACCATTGCCCCTTTTGTTTTTTTTGTCAATGGAATGACTTCATTCAGCCTGGCAGTAGTTACGTTCAGCTTTCTTTTTTTTTTTTAGTATACTTAATTCGTCTATTGAAGCTCGTTCCAAATTCAAATGTCATTACATATTCACTTGTGAGTAAATGAGCGTTTTATTCACTGTTATCAATGAATAAAGTTCACTTTTTCGAGGGGCAATGGTATAAAGTATATTATAGTACAGTATGTTTTTACCTTTAGTTTATAGTCCGAGACGCCCAGGACCTTTTATTGGATGTGCCACAGCGGCTGGCACGTAAGATTTTGTTGCCTTTCATCAACATTTTTTCGCAAGGCAACGGGTTTCAAATTTTTTTTTCAAAATTACAATATAGTGCTACTTTTTATTAAATTCATTTGGCCATTTTGGACATAGCCCATTATAAATGTGCTCGGTGATGGCAATAGGCTTGCCCCCTATTACGTGGGACTAAAAATACTGGCAAATTGTGGGTGTGTAATGCACCTCTGTCTACCCCTTCGGGGATATAGGCGTGATGTGTGTGTGTGTGTGTGTGTGTGTGTGTGTGTGTGTGTGTGTGTGTGTGTGTGTGTGTGTGTGTGTGTGTGTGTGTGTGTGTGTGTGTGGTTTATGTAAAGTAAACCTTGCCTCGTCTCCTGATTCCTTTTTCTGACTCTTAAGATTCCTTTAGGAATAAGTAGTGCCCTTGTACTAACTGCTCAGTTCTCTTTGTACTCTTCTTATTGTTTTATTTTTCTCGTGTTGTACATAAATAAATAAGTCTAAAACGGAAATGGTTTTCAATGATAAGCATTATTATAGTTGAAAAAATAATATTTATTTTCCGACACATTTATCAAACATGCAATACTGAAATGACTATAATTTCAATACATCAATCCACTAGTTAAAACTATAACAAAAATCACAGAATTACGAAGATGTAGAAAAATAATAAAAATCGCTAACATCTTCTAACAATGAACTCCGAATGGGTACTTAACTCTATCCTTATTGTTACAAAATACACTAATGTTTATTGGTCAGAAAATAAAACAATAGCTTACCAAAGTACTTGAACGTATCTTCACTACAGTCTTAAAGAACTTGACATTTACCTAACATTTTATAAAGCTTATGTTATGAGACATTAAATTTTTTTTACCACGGACAAAAACTCTGGCCACATTGAAAAAACATACAATACTTGCATGACTATTACCAAAACCTGTCAACCTGTCACAAAATTATACAATGCTCTCAAACATTTCATATTACTGAATGATATCGGCCAATGGGCGTTTTCACATTGCACGATAACGACACACGATATCGTGACGACATCGTAAGTAACGCACTAACTTTAAGGTAAGAATGTAAATTGATACGATACCGTCACGATATCGTGTGTCGTTATCGTGCAATGTGAAAACGCCCAATACTGAATAAATGCGGACTGGCAGTGAAATTAAGTGTAAATATAAATTGCATTGAAAAAATACACTTTAATATGCAAGATCCTGCTTACATAACACATATATAACATACTATATCTGGTAAATATTTTAACTTAAATCCTCTAGTTCCACATTATCTATCGAATGTATAACATATTACATTTATTTTTAATTCGAATTCTTATACTTTGTACGAATTTTAAACATGAAAATGACATAAATTATGTACATTATATACATACCTAAGTAAATTATAGCCGACTTATGATTAAAGATGATTCTCCATAGTACACCATAGCATGGCAATCAAGATTTGTATTTTACTGTCTCAAAATTGATCAAAGCAATATCTCGCATACAATCATTGGTTAAGGTGTTTTGATGATGCTGATCTTACAATGCCATGCTATGGCGGTATTTAATTAGATGAATCAGTTGCAAATAGGAGTACATGAATAGACAAACGTTTCGTAATACTGAGCTTAATTAATGTCTAGTATTTATCAGTATTTAAAGAAGCGATTTTTCATGAATATTGATTTAATTATTATTTAGCATAGTGTTTCACACTATAATAATATTTTCTTTACACTTGACTGATCCATATTATTACTATATTTACTAATGAATTCGCATCATTAATAACTAAAAGTATAACATTAATCTCTATTTGTGTGATGGCTGTCGTTTAAAACATATAATAGACACACCAACGTCACTAAATTGTACGATCTACCAAAATATTAATATTAAAATACTAAAATAAATAATTACTAGGATAGATCTGATAAGGCTTATTAAAATAAGACTGTAATTTACAAGATGATTAACAATATTGCAACTGGTTACGAATTACAATTATTCAATTTTGGTTTCAATACATTCAATAAAAAATATACATTATAAATACTTATAATAGGCCAATTTTATTATACCATGTGGAACTATCAGATTTAATTCAATAAAAAAAAAAGAAAATACAGTCAAAAGAGTATCATTGCACTTTGGGCACGAGCGTATTCCAACAAAGCAAAGCCACATACGCCTACATTCATTAAAATACTCTTCTAAAAAACATTTGAACTTTTTTAATTGACACTAGTCATTAAAGGCCAGTTCGCAAGTTATATTCAAAAAAAACAAACTGGCACCATTTTGTTACGTAAGACATTACAAGAGTTTATAATGTAAATGTTATCTAAAATTACATTAAATTCGAAGGTGGCATCACTACGAACGAGAAACTATAGACCGTCCGCACAATAACATTAGACAACATTTTAAATAACATATATTATTTGAGTAATAAGCTAATTTCATGCAAATTCACGGCCGAAATATAAAGATAAAACTCTAGACAAGAATCAACGTGTTGTATGATCATTGTACTTTTAGGCGTGCATCCGGCAAATGTTACGAGTGCGCGAGATGTTTAGTAAAACTTAGAACTAGTCTTAGCATACGTTTGAGCCTCAAATCTTTGATATGTAACTCTGTTAGTACTTCATTTATTAACAAGTATCGCATGTTATTTTATCATCAGTATCTTTAAGTACGTAATTGTAGGTAACCCAGGTAACTTTACTGAGTAAAAATATATTTTAAACTTAGAAAGTATCATATGAAGCATGTTTCAGTCGTTAGTTACGTGAAGAAAATATAAACCTAAGAAAATAATATAAAAAAAAATGTCAAAAGATAAAACAATGATAAAATTGATTACAATCTAAGTCTTTTTAGACGTAGTCCGTAAATTCTAATCAACTTTATAAACTTATTTAACAAGTAACAGGGATTGACTAAAATGCATAACGGCGACGCAACTCGTTTAGTGAAATATAATACATAAAGAAGTCAAAATTTACACGAAAAGTGTATTTGTACAAGATAAAAAGTGTATATTTACGGTCAGAATGATTTCTTAAGACTTACTATTTGTACATACATGACACTGGGGACAGGTTTCATCGGCACTGAACATTTAACGAATGCACCATAAGATTTTCTTAGTCTAAATAAACACATAAAAATATAAACTTTCTAAAATATTATTGTTACAGACATCACAATGTATTGGACACTTACATAGTTTAAGCAGTTAAAAATTCGTTGCGACCCTGAGTATCACTTTTGGCTACGTCCAACCATTCACCTTACTTTTGATCGGCTGACATTTAATAATTAATTTTAATACAATGTAAGAAAGTGCAATGACATGAAAGTCTAAAACAACAGATGCCAAATATCAACCGTATTGCTTTCCAATAAATACTTTTGCAATAATTGACTGTCAAAAGTAAAATAAAGGAGTGGACAAAGTCGTTGTGTAGGATCGCCTTTAGAACACGTAGAACTTACTAACCTACCTTAGGAAGGAATTATTGCTTCGGGACGCGGTGGGATTACGAACCGTCAAAGTGTGCCGCCAAACGGACACGACCTGAAAGCAAGGTATTAATTAAAACTAGTTATCCCGAAGAACTTTGTATCGCCTCGAATAAAAAAAAAAATTTAAAAAAATGTAATATTTCATGCAAATATATGTAAATTGAAAAACGCGACGCGATAGACAGACAAATTGTCGTATTAAATATATAGATAAGCAGATACCAATATTATTCACGTATAATTGTCGGAATGGGACCAAATTTAATAGTCGAACGATATGAGGTAACAAACAAAAAAGAATACAGTCGAATTGAGAACCTCCACCTATTTTTATGTCGGTTAAACAGGGATACTTAGATGGGTTCGGCGTAGAGAGGATTGATGAAAGGAAATTGACGAAACAGATACATAAGGCGGGTGTGGATTGACAGGCTATATAGTAAGTCCTTTTTTTTTTAATTCCGCTTTCAAGGCCTCGGCCGCTCTCACGTCCGTTGCCGGGCGTCACTGGCTCGCACGCAGAAGGTATATCCAGTGGCGCCCGGGATAGTAAGGGTCTAACGTAGTCCGACTAAATCAGTACCAGTAACCAGTGAGTGTGCATTAAAATCTATATATTTAATACGACAATTTGTCTGTCTGTCTGTATGTCTGTCCGTCCGTCGCATTTTTCAATTATAATTAATAATACATACATTTGCATGAAATATTACAATATCGTTCGCTGGGATAACTTAAAGCGGAAAGAAGTATGCTAGGATCGTAGCAAATGGATTTACCTGACTACCCTAATGGGAAAGAGGCGTGTTTATCCTACTAATATTATAAACGCGAAAGTTTGTGAGTATGTATGGATGGATGTTTGTTACTTTTTCACGTAAAAACTACTGAATGGATTTTAATGAAACTTTACAATAATATAGCTTATAAGTACATCAGAATAACACATAGGCTACAATTTATAAAGATATTGTGTGAATTGTTCAAAATATGACGATAAGTGTCAAGTAGGAAGCGACGATGACAAACCGAGTGCGCGATACTACGGGAACGGGAAAAAATCCAAATTACCACGCGGACGACCACTAGTATGTAATAAAGTTATAAGCCGCGCAAGATGACAATGGCGGCCATGTTGGTGACGTCATAGTGACGTAGATTAACCTACAATACTGTTTTGTTATCCGTACTTTTGAGCGATTGATGACGTCACGTAGCGGTTATTGTGCTAAGGTGCTATCCTACTCACATCGCGCGCGGCTTATAAGTCTGTAATAAAAACTTGTAGTAGAAGTAATATCTTACGTCGTGTCTCCTGTAATAGTAAAGACGACGGGGCCGGTAAAGCGCTGGCCGGTGGGGAACACCAAATGTTGGTCTGTGGCGAATCAAATACACGTGAACCCTGGAAACAAACCTTTAGTTTATACTGTGTTAATAAGAAGGATCATAACACCTATAGTATGTTCGCGATAAGAAAATAGTGACTAATGCATTGATAAGTTAAAAGAAAGTAAAGTAAACAAACCTTTAGTTTATACTGTGTTAATAAGAAGGATCATAACACCTATAGTATGTTCGCGATAAGAAAATAGTGACTAATGCATTGATAAGTTAAAACAAAGTAAAGTAAACAAACCTTTAGTTTATACTGTGTTAATAAGAAGGATCATAACACCTATAGTATGTTCGCGATAAGAAAATAGTGACTAATGCATTGATAAGTTAAAACAAAGTAAAGTAAACAAACCTTTAGTTTATACTGTGTTAATAAGAAGGATCATAACACCTATAGTATGTTCGCGATAAGAAAATAGTGACTAATGCATTGATAAGTTAAAACAAAGTAAAGTAAACAAATCTTTAGTTTATACTGTGTTAATAAGAAGGATCATAACACCTATAGTATGTTCGCGATAAGAAAATAGTGACTAATGCATTGATAAGTTAAAACAAAGTAAACAAACCTTTAGTTTATACTGTGTTAATAAGAAGAATCATAACACCTATAGTATGTTCGCGATAAGAAAATAGTGACTAATGCATTGATAAGTTAAAACAAAGTAAAGTAAACAAACCTTTAGTTTATACTGTGTTAATAAGAAGGATCATAACACCTATAGTATGTTCGCGATAAGAAAATAGTGACTAATGCATTGATAAGTTAAAACAAAGTAAAGTAAACAAACCTTTAGTTTATACTGTGTTAATAAGAAGGATCATAACACCTATAGTATGTTCGCGATAAGAAAATAGTGACTAATGCATTGATAAGTTAAAACAAAGTAAAGTAAACAAACCTTTAGTTTATACTGTGTTAATAAGAAGGATCATAACACCTATAGTATGTTCGCGATAAGAAAATAGTGACTAATGCATTGATAAGTTAAAACAAAGTAAAGTAAACAAACCTTTAGTTTATACTGTGTTAATAAGAAGGATCATAACACCTATAGTATGTTCGCGATAAGAAAATAGTGACTAATGCATTGATAAGTTAAAACAAAGTAAAGTAAACAAACCTTTAGTTTATACTGTGTTAATAAGAAGGATCATAACACCTATAGTATGTTCGCGATAAGAAAATAGTGACTAATGCATTGATAAGTTAAAACAAAGTAAAGTAAACAAACCTTTAGTTTATACTGTGTTAATAAGAAGGATCATAACACCTATAGTATGTTCGCGATAAGAAAATAGTGACTAATGCATTGATAAGTTAAAACAAAGTAAAGTAAACAAACCTTTAGTTTATACTGTGTTAATAAGAAGGATCATAACACCTATAGTATGTTCGCGTTAAGGGCCCAGACCGCGCACGGATAAAGTCGATTTTGAGCGACAGCAGCGCTATTGTTGCCCGAATCATCCGACGGGCGGGTGAATGACCCAGAGAGCGCGATTTTGAAAATGTTTTGCGACAAACGTTCCACGTTGAGTTATTGTTATTGAAGTTGAATATTTACAGCATAACAAAAATGTTGAATTATTGGAAATAAACGACTGCCTATTTGTAAAATATTCCAAGAGTAGTTTTCGTTATAAAATGATCCTAATTACTAGATAAATAAATAAGAGTAGTTTGAGACACAATTTTTATGATTTTCTATTTATAATAAACAATCAAGAGCAGGTCCGGACTGACCTTTTTGTATTCTACTTACCTAAAATTCCAACTACGAGTACCTATGTATTTATTTGTAATTTTACTACCAAAGTTTATTCTTATTTCGTAAAATTTTCATTCAATAAAATAATTGCAAATTCAGTAGGAAGTACGGTCGAAATAACATCACGCCTTTCCTCGCTAGTGTTTATATCTACGCAAGGAAATGTGCCTATTGCGTAAACTCAAATACTTTTTGCTTACGATCACCTCGCAATCTAAAAAATCTTCTAGGGTTGTACAAAAAATTGTCAATAAATGAAACACAAGTATAAAAATGGTTCATATAATTAAAAGTAAACAAAATATGAGTCGCCACCTAAAAAGCGTGCTAGGGTTGTACAAAAATTAGTTATAAACAAACATGAAATTTATAAATTATTCATATACTTAATTAAACGAAAGTAAACAATAACAAAATATGAGTTTAAGAGTTTCTAATGTTTTTTTCATTTTAATGATTACTGATCAAATTCTGATTTCTACTAATTTGATGATAAAATCAATTGCTATTGCAAAACCTATCAGAATGAAAATGTTACCAGCTGCCCGATTCACGTAATAAAACGTAGCGTAGTACTTAAAAATGTCACTTCGCACACTTTTTAACCGACTTAAAAAAAGAAGAAGATTCTTAATTCGCTGTATTTTTTGAACCGATTTTGATGATTTTTTTTTTTATTTGAAAGCTGGTGATCCCGTGTGGTCACATTTTAATTTCATTAGGATCGGACCTTGGGTTTACACCAGGTAACTCTTCAAAATCGTATAGGAATTGTATAGAAATTGAGCTATTGGAAGATTTATGACAATCCAAGACTAGATAAGTAAGTGCGTTAAAAACAGAAAACCAAAAGGCGATTTCTAAGTTTCTAAGTTAAAACGACTTTTGAACTGGCGTGTTTACGTGAATCGACCGGCTGGGTAGTTAAGTTACCTCAGTCTCTTTCAAAATCATTAGACGTTCTACTCTTTCAAAACACGTAAAGCTCTTTCTTTCCTCTCTTTCATAGCCTCTATGACATTGGGCGGGTCACGAATAGGCATGCTTCGTGACTGCCGAGGATCAACTAATTCTGGAAGGAGGCAATCGTAATAAAATCTAACTAATTTAATCTCCATTTTCTCCTTCCAAAATTTGTCGTCCTCTTCTATAATATAAACTTTCATAGGTACAGTAGCACCAAACCAGATGCCAAGCATGCAAACGTTTCTTTTAGTTATATGTAGCTGTCCCTGAATTTGGAAATACCAGTAATGATTTTTATTTATGACATAACCCTTGGAAGCCTTGTCCTTAACCCAAAAGGTATGTTTGGCCATTGCTTCATCAAGAGTCATGCCAGCTAAAGAATGTGGGCACTTAATTTCAATTAAACCGGTTGCATAAATGCCATCTGGTGTAGTACCAAGAAATTCATATTGATCGTCGACGAACAAACCGCAACCTTGTATACTAATATTCTCTTGAATTTCTAACTGTCTAATTGCAGTTTCTTCGTTTTCGATACCGTACCGTACAGCAGGCAAACTGGAGATATTACTACCATAAACGATTTTACAAACAAGAGCAGCACAACTTGTGCTCTCTCGTTTTTTACAAACTTCCCCGAACGATGATGAGGTTAGTAATTTTCTCCTTGTACTCATCCACTCAGCACTACTTCTTTGCAAATGGGTCGACCTTTCAAGCTCCTCTCTTTCAGCACAAGACAACTTTAAATCAACTAAAAAAGATGACTTGGCTTTCTCATATAATTCTGGACTCAGATCAGGTTTTTCGCAGTTTGGTCCATAGTGAGCGTCTTTCGATACAGCGCTGTGGCTTTTTTTCAATCTTAATTTAGGTTTAGCAATTAAACGGTTTCTACGATTACTATTTTCCACTTTCGCGATCAAAGGATTAGGACTAGATTTAAATATGACTTCATGAGTTTTACTATGAATCGATCCCGTATTAAAAGACACAACAGCAGCTGCGCATCGGCCCGCATAAGAACCACGGGAAGAATAATTTACACGCTTACCCCCAACTAATTTGGCAATTACTCCGTTAAAACTTTCAACTATATTACTTGTGCAATTATGAATTAAACTTCTAGAATGATATGACAGTCTTTTACTTAAAATTTCTACCGCGTCCATTAATCCGCATCCAACAATTGCTGGAAGTAACCCAACAGGTTCTATTCGACGAGTGTCAGGTCTACAAAAATACTCCTTGCAATGTTGGTGATTACCAAATACGTGTTGTGGACCATTTAGAATATCTTCACTAAGATTTTTTATTTTTTCTTCGAGTGACTGATTTTGATCCCCCCAATATTTAATCGCGCATTTTACACCCGTTCTTAAACGCAAATACCTTTCTTTTAGGAATTTCCGCAACTCGCAAGGATACTTAGTGTCTTTCGACAATTTCTCCAAGCTATTGCAGTAGTTTCGTAAAAGATGATTTTTGCATTCAATTTTCTCTACTATTAAATTATCGTACGGACGCGAATCTAATATTTTTTTATAAGTACTGGAATCGCCGTCTGCTACAAATTTATTATAAATTACACCGTGATCAACAAAGGAACGTTTAAACCCCTCAACTATTATGGTCGATTCCATCCCGGTAGATGATCCTGAATAATTCTTGAAACAATGGTGTTCCGGGGGCTGACTGTTGTTCTTTGCGGCTCGTGCACAGACTACGCAGTATTTATTTTTAACTCCAAAAAACAATACTTTATTAGTTTTAATGCCAATTATCGCAGCTGCGCCGGATAAGGCGGAAAAATTCTTACCATAAGATCTCTTGCTCCAACAACCGTCAACAGCAACAGATATTAATGGTGTACCATTTTTATCAACACTACCTATAGACACTGCGTACTCCGCTTCTTCCTTGACAGCTTCTGCCATGGAATGTGCTGCTGTCTTTTCCCACCAATCGCAAACCGTATTATTAATTTCATTGTACAATGAAGGTGACATGATTGGTAGGGCTACTGCGGCACTTAATGTTTTTAACTGAGAGTAGCTCCCACCAGATGATATGATACCAGACACAATTTGATGATTCACTTCCATGCTATCTTCTTTCTTTTCAACCAAACACACAGTAAATTTCATATTACACATACTACATTTTATGATGAGTTTTGAGTCCAGACCAACTTTTACTTCACCTATTATACTGAGGTAACTTAACTTACAATCCATTGGACCGTGGTCCCCTATGGTCTGAAGAGCTTTAAAAAGAAAAGAAATATCCACTACTCTACGCCCAACTTCCACTTCATCCACCTTTCCCTCTTGACGGTTGTCAATAACTAGTTCCTGTAAAGAAAGATAATGGCTTGATTTTTATTATAAAAAATAATTCAAAAGGTATGGGCCAAATTTCTTCAAACATAGCTAAGAACTCCCTTAGAATACATCTTTGAAACACAGAACACTAGATCAAAATCTTAAACGTTTTTATCAGTCTTCGTCAATTATGAAAGTGAATAAATAAACATAATAAAAAACTGGTTGCTTGTAAAGTCGGTTTAGGACGATAATTTTATCGGATAACGTCATAATATTATTCTCCATCGCTTGTACTGCGCTCTCGCTTGACCCTAGCGTGACATAATGTGACACTTTTTTGTGCGTGTTGCCGGTGTTCATCGATTTATAAGACGTTATCACGTCATAAATTTAATAAATCCGACTATATGCATAAAAACTCAAAAGGTAAAAAGAAAACAAGTCTACGGTCTTGAATTATGTTACATAAAAATAAATAAGAACACTATTGTAATAAATCGAATTCAACAGTTGAGACCCATTTAAATCCTCACAGGCTCGAAGATATTCCTGACTAGCTAAATATTTCTTTAGAAATAGGCCCCGACTGCTAAATACGCTATATTACAATGGTGTTGTTATTTATTTTTATTACACATTTTCATTTTTTAATCTGTCGGGTTTTAACATTTTTATTGTTTATTTATTTATATTCATAACTGACGAAGACAAATATAAAAGTGCAAAAGAATTCATACAATATTATGTTCGTGATGAACAGAAATTATAAATTTCCTTTACGCTATACGTATTGGTTTTTTATGGCGTCACTTATTCTATGTCACTCGGGCTTAGAAGACAATTCTAATGATACTAAAAACATTAAAATCGGTTCAATAATTTTGAACTTATCGTGCCACAAAGATATATTACTTAGTGTACATACATACATACGTACACCAGTCGCGTAAAAGATAATATTTTACAAAAAAAATTCTTGATTTTGGTAAAATACGAGATTTGAACGTGAATTTTCTTTTGAGAAAGTAATTGAGAAGTACGTGTTTGTCTCACAATGAAAATAATAAATATTGCAAAAAAAACTGTAGGTACTGAGATTTTGTCTTCGCCCATCACTAGCTAGTTTGTTTATTTATGTAACAAGTCTACAAGAATTACGTATAACAACTTACCTCTATACAGCGCGTAGCAGTGTTGCTCGGAGTCTCGGCCTGAAGGTTTTCTTCATTTTCAGTACTGGAAATATTATTCATCAATATCCACTTTTTATTTATTTTGTAATTTTTGTACAACCCTACGCCAGGCACGGCGCGCGCGCGCCCGTGCAATTTCTGATAGGAAACATACCTACTTCCACTTCCACATATTTAGACATGATGAACATGAAAACTAATAATACTGTAACTAATAATAGTGTAAGCAAACTCATTGCTTTGAAATACATAAATATATGAAAACTAATACTATATTATGTAATAAAATTTATTATTATGAAAATTGTTCCTATAGAAATTGACTTTATTACTTATATAGATATTGAAATTACGTAATTATTACCTACTGGACATTGTAATTTTTCTTCTTAGACTGACATACCTAATTGTGTACCTATCTAATTACATGTCAAATCAATATTTACATGCTGTTGTAGGTATATGTCTGAATCAGGCGATCTAAATCATTGTACCTATTTGCTTTGTAATGTACCTACCCTGTTCAAAATGCAAATAGATTATATTATTATTACTACTAAGACATGATAAGCATACACACAAATAAAAGTAATAAAACTAGGATTTTTACTTGACACTAACACAAATCTAGTAAATTTTTTCTAGGTATTTAGGACAAGACGTAGTCAAGTAGGCAGGTAAATAAATAAGTAGGGAGGAACTTACATTTTATTCCGAGATCTTTTGGCTTTCACGTTTTTATAATGCGTACTAAATTTTCTTTTCGCTGGCATGGCACTCAGCAAATTATCCTGCGAAAAGAGACCCTCGATTACCAATTACGTTTATGATACCTATTGCCTTTATCATGTTGAAAAATCTATGTATGTCGTGCAGAGAACTATATACCCCGCCAGTTCATATCTCGAGAAAATAAGGTGGGCAGGGCTTTGATTGTTTCAAGCCTGAATTGATACCTACTTTACAAGGTTCATAAAATGACCTACGCAACAAAGTAAATAATTTTGTATTTCTTACGATTTATATCTAGTTCCATCATGGTTTTCTTTCAGACTTTCATTATATCGGTACTTTCTATTTACTGAAAGTAAATTAGTTATAAAAATATTGTACTTACAGTTTTTCACAAAAAACACAAATTCACAACACGTAATTTTGCTGTAGCATCCGACACGCGTGGAGTCACTTTGAAATTCTATGGCGCACTGGCGATTAGTTGCGACGATCGTTCTATCGGGACGCGTTTGAATTTGCATACATTTTTCTATGGAGAATTTACGTAAAACATATCTAGATTTTAGGGCTTTAAAAGGGGAAGTCTTTGTTTGTAAAGGTACAAAAAAAAGTACATGGTTATATTTATTGGCTTTTTCAGTGTTCAAAAAGTGTTTCTTTTTATCAATTTGTGTTGATTTATTGGGTTAAATCTGAAAAATACGAAGGCAGGTTTTCGAATTTTTTCTCAATTTTGTGCGTTTGTTGACGTTTATTATATAACAACTACAGGGTTTTAAGAGTTAAAATTAGCACTAACATCATTTTTGGTCTTTCATTTTAATATATACAAATTATCGTTGTTATTAATCATATGTAAATAGGTTAAATATGAAAAATCGTAACACTCTTTTCGGTGATTTTCACGATCCGGGCCCTTAAGAAAATTGTTTATTTATTTATTTAATTAGAGTACTCAACAGCTTATTTTTAAAGGTACAAGATATTGTCGCAACTATATCAAACACTGAAGCTAATTATAGAGTTCTACGACATTTATGCAGACCCTTATACTAAACGTAGTTCAACAGTGAACTTATCAAAACTAAACCAAAAATAATAAACAATAATAAAGCAATAAAAATTAACAATACGAGTAAAAAGAGTAAAATAATATTTAAAAAAACACTACATACACAGTGTAACTATAATAACTACCTAAGTTCCTGGTTCACCGGCGGGTACCCTCACTATTTGATTGCGGTAAGACTTCTTCGACAATAATGTAATATGTCCACATTCTCAAATCTTTTCCCATACGTGCCAGGCAAACGAGCCATGACAGCGTATTTGGCGTAGTTGGTGGGTGAAACGGTATATTGAGCAAATGAGCATGCCGCGTTCGGAACTTTGGCGTGCAGAATTGTACCTTTGAGAGAAGCTCACAACTATCCAGCCGATCACGCAAAATATCATAAGGCAGCTATTTATCCTACATAATGCGACATAGTTAGTGGTATCCAACATTCAACACTCATGCATTGATGAGTCACTACAATGTAAAGGCGTATTCATGCTGTAGTCAAAATTAAAGCAAACTTTTTGTCATGTATAATTTTTTTTGTGAACACCTATTTTACTATGATTTGATTAGTCAAGGGGCGTAGCTTAGCCGAGTGATAACCATGAGTCACTATTTTCTTAATACGCATAGATTATAATGACATAACTTAAGTATTAAATTTTAATATTTATAAGTACATACAATTATTTATTAAGAAGCAAGTTTTGTATTAATTACTACTATTGTAATCGTCATGTTTGCAAGTTCGATCGAAATAATTTATAAATCTATTTTTTATTGTTTACCCTGTTTACAATTCATACGGTTGATGATACTATTATGATAATATTGTAATTGTTTAAAATATTCAATTACCTTTTGTCCCGGCGGGGTGTCATGTACAGAATAATCTACATCACGACTAGTACTTGGGTATGGATCCAGACCACGTGGTACCACAACTCCCGCACACAGGGACCATCTGGTGCCATCTGTCAAAGTGAATATCTCCGAGTATTGACGGAGAAATTCCGATATACCTTCAGAACCTAGAAAACGGATAACGTTTATAAATATTGCTTCAAGGCATTATTATGCTTACACAAAGAAGCACATTTTAATCAACTCACCAGTTTCTCCACTCGGAAACACAGGCTCATATCTCCTGGCGTATTCTACGAACAAATCCTCAGCAGTCATTGGTATAGTGTCTACCAATATCTGCGCGATACGCCACACGGTACGCCAATCTGATGCCAGTTGAAGACGAGCGTCTTTCACGACAAACAATACGCCAGCTGCTATAAAATGCCGTAGATCCGGCTCGGTATTTCGCAAATGACGGAAGGCAGTAGCGAAATATTCGTGTGTGGATCCTCGAGCTATACTACGATCGTCGCATAATACGGAGCAAGCCGCTAATATAGCGCTTGCCCAACCGGGAGCAGTTCCTGGTGCATAAGCCAGTCCGTTTTCTACGCAACCGCCGGCCGCGTATATTAGTGCTTCTACTGAATCTGCGTCCAGCATGGCCGGCTGTGGACAAGAGTAAAAGCTATACAAACGTGTCAAATAAAACAGATTATTTCATAATAGTGTCGTGTTATGACTATATAGCAAGTTACATACTACATTGATTAAAAATACTCATACTCACCATTGGCAGAGCCCCGTAGAGTGTAGCGTAGTGCGCTGGCAGGTCGTGTAGCAGCGTAGGCGGCATGGCACGTAGCCGCTGTGCTACGAGTGCTCGGGCCGCCTTCGGACAAACTCGGACGCTACGTTCGCCGTTAGGCTCGCCGCACACTGACACCGCGTCGGGGATCAACTCGAACAGTTCGACCAGCTTGACGCACCCGTAGTGAGCGACGCGGAGTTGCCGGGCGAAGTGCGCGTGGTAGGCGGGCACGAAGCGGGAGAACTCCATGCGGAGGTTAGGAGTGTGACGCAGGAGCTCCACTGCCTATAAAGTTTAGATACTGAATAACAAAAATCATGTACTTTTTTATAGTAGTGGGACATTATTTTATACAGCGGTAAAATAATCTTTGTAATACAATCAATTTAATACCTGCATAGCAAACTGTTTGGTACGACTCCTTTCGTCAGGCGTCGGCGTACGTCTCGGCAACGCTATAGACCCATCCTGGGCAACGCACACGGCCTGTGGACCTACTCGTTGCATCAATTCCATCATAGTACAAACTCCGTAGTCCACCGGTGAGAATGGACGACCAAATGTCGTCTGGTATAGTTTTGGAATGTCGTGAAGAAGAATGGTACGTCCCGGTTGAGCCTTTAATAGTTTGACGAGATCTGATGTCCACCGACGACTTTGAGCCGTTGCTGAGATAGTTATGATACGAGATGACCCTGAGCCGAGTACCTATAATTAAAAAACACAAGATAAAATACAACGCAAATAATAATAATAAACGACCTATTTAAATTTATATCAATAGCTTACGATAATAGCGTTGCTAAGTGCAGCAAGCAGATCGGGCAACTTCGTAAACCCATAGTCAGCCACACGACATTGTCGCCCGAAATGGTGGTGGAAGGCCGGTATTAGTCTAAAAAATCATAATTATATATAATATAAAAAAATTGTTGTCAAAAAATGTCATACAGACATCTATGGCAGTCGTTAGCGGTAGTTGGAGCCCTTAATCAAAAATCCGACCGGTCTAACTACAGAACTTCGATATCGCCCATGGGTTGTGAAGGTCAGATGGCAGTCGCTTCACGGAAAATATCGAAGTTCAGCCGAATCGCAGTTAGACTGGAAAGCCGACCCCAACTGAGCTGGGAAAAGGCTCGGTGAATGATGATAAAAAAATTGTTACATTATATAGAAACAAATATAATGATTTTTATTTAATAGTATGCACAAACAATACATAAAACCGAAGTACTTAGAAAGCATAAAAAATACTAAAAACGTTCCAACAGCTCGTTGACGGCGACTTTAGTAAGCTTTTGCCTAAATAACCTTATGATTTATAAAATTAATTTTAAACCGTTCAAATTGTAAGCATATTTGAATAGTTTGAGGCTAGATGGTGTGTTTAGTTAACCGAAATGAAAAAAAAACTAGTTAAAACTAACTTGCTGAATGGTATGCAGCACCTGGGCGCAGTACGCAACAGATCGATCAGTTCCCGTTCGAACAACGCGAGCATCGGTTCCAGAGCGGGAGCCGTCCGTGGCCTTTCACGATCACCACTCAAACGAGAACTTTCACCTGTAACAAGACATTCAAAAAATAAGTTAAAATCTGTTCACCCTGTCGAAAAATATGAGGTAACAATCATAAAAACAGGCCAAGTGCGAGTCGGACTTGCGCACAAGGGGTTCCGCACCAAAACGGGAAAAAATTAAGTTTGTTGTATGGGAGTATTTATTATATTCTGTTTTTTAGTATTTGTTGTTATAGCTGCAACAGAAATAAATCTGTGAAAATTTGAACTTTCTCACTATCACGGTTCATGAGATACAGCGCAAGACAGACGGATAGCGAAGTCTCTGTAATAGGGTTCCCGTTTTACCCTTCGGATACGGAACCCGAAAACACATAAGTACTGTCAAATTGAGAACTTCCTTTTTTTAAGTCGGTTAAAAGTTTGCTTTAAATTTTATTACAATATGAATATGCTAACTTTGCAGTTACAAATAGTAACTCACCAGTGGGTGAGTCACTATTTTTATAACGCGAATAGACTATAGTGACATTTTGAAACATGTACGCTACTTCTAATAAATTCCAATATTCAACATTCAACGTTATTCAACGAGTAACTTACTACTAGCAGTAGTATCAGACACGGCATCATTGTTCGGTCTCCAGGTGAGATGGCGGGAAGGCGCGTCTCGTACCTCTACGCCGGGAACGCTGCGTAGTAGCAACTCGAGGGATACGCCGTGACGAGTGTCGCACACTAGCGTATCGAAGCGAGATTCGTAGCACTCGACGAAGCTACAAAATACGATTCAAGTCAAAATATATTGATATAATTCTTGTAACAAATTCTGTGCAATCTGTAGTTTAAATTATCAATGATTTTTTTCGGATTCATAAGAATACTGTTTGGTACTTAAATCAAGGCTAAGGCTGTTAAGTTTTAAGTGACTTCTAACCGAAAACCGACTGCTTTTAAAAGTGTAAACATGTAACATGGACGATACAAGAAATGGTAAAAGAGAAACTCAAATATTACCTCAACAACGGCACTATCCCCCCATGGTTCTCCAACAACATCTGAACATTCTTAGCGAGCGCTGCAATCTCCATATAAATCGGCTGCAATATACGACTGCCATCTTCCTGCCCAGTGTTCATAGACGCATGAATATGACACTTCCAAGGTGCCTCTTCCATCTCCGAAGACATAACCGGTGTTAAGTCTATCAGTTGGACCATTCTTCCAAAACCCTCGTGGATGATTAAAGTATCCTTAAGTTTAGCTATGTCTGATGTAGTCAGGGCGCAACAATGACGACTGGCATAAGCATCTCTTAGACGTAACAGTGGTAACGTGTAACTACTTTGATCGAGGAGTATTGCTCTTAGACGAGTTTTCAGTACGTCTAGATTTGGGGCAGGTGATGGTTTCCCTAATGATAGTTCAAGTCTACGTCCTGTCCATTGGTTGTCTAAACGCCGTTTATGGATACGAGCGATAGCGATTCGAGCGTCCCACTCCGATCGTAGTACTACAGTCGCTAAAGGCCCTTCTCCAGCGGCCCATACAGACACGCGAACCACTGGTATGTGCTGATTGAACAGTTGTAACAGCATTTCCTGTAATATTGTAAATTGATTAGAATAATATTGTATATTCAAATAACACCCATAGTAAATTGCCTGCTGGTTAATCTCGTAAGTAACGTCCGGGACTCAAGTCATCCTCATCTGACAGACGAAAGCAGTACCGTAATATTCTGTGTGTGGTTAAATTAATTAAAAGTAATTAAAACTTAATAACCGCATTTGTGCAAATTTCGACTTAATGTCTTAGATGGTAGGAAATGTACCTAATTAAGATAAGGGTATGGAGACAATCAAAAAATAAATAACTAAAGCTTGGCTACTGACGATTTCATGCATGAAAGTTTAAAGGAACACCGATAATATTATATACAACATTGAACATCAAACAAGCAGAGCACTTACGGCACTTGGTATTATTTCTATCGTACGACAGACCTATGAACAATGTATTTGTTTGCATATTAACCCAGAATTATTTGGACCTGAGTAAACGCCATCAAAGTTTGTAGTGGCCATTCTAACAGTTAGGTGACCTAGGCGAGAGTCAGCCTGTGACCACGGCCGGTGTAACCTGGTCGAAACGTCAAACACAAAAGATATTTGCATGTCGACCCAGACAAACTAAAGAATCAAAGGGTCATATTATAGTTAAAACTATTAGAACAAGCTTTAACTGTCTCGTAGGTCTGTTTGTTTAAGTTGTCCAATTTAGTATGAACTGACATATATGTCTAGAAGGTCTAAATTACCTGTAGAATGGTCGGTTCATAAGGCGGTAGATTAGACACGGTAAGTTCAGCGGTCGTTTCATCTATCTCACTATGTTCGCTGATACTAGCCGAAGAGTTCCAAGGTGAGGCGGCCCTACTGCCGTTCTCGCGGCGACCTTCCAAACTGTTGCTTGATGAACAACCTGGATTATAATCATTTAGTATTATAGTTGTTAAAATTGTGAAAGAAGTCCGTCTGTTATTCTAAGTAGTAGGCAACAGCGTTACACATAAACTGTAAAAACATAAGTATATTATTTCGAAACATTTAATGCTAAAAGTTAAAAGTCAAATTAATAATCTTTATTATAAACCATTATTTATAACCGTGGTTATTCCAATTTAGGCTCCAAGCGCACATACGAAAACCACGCAAAACGGTTACGTTCGAATGATATCAATAATGTCGCTGCAGCTTTCGTGGTTGCGCTGTAGTAACTACAAACATCAAGTCGTTGAGAATCGTGATTTTCATAAATATCATACTTCATTACATGTAAAGGACACTAAAAATTTTTTTTTTACATTTTATTGTAGCACTTTGTCGGCGCAGTAAATATAATATCCATGCAACGTTCCGTGTTTTTAGCACTAACCGTTTATCAGGAAAGCCGAGGACGGACGGACGGACATGACGAAACTATAAAGGCTCCGAAACTTTTACTACATAATAGTGACCGACCACGTGGTTGCGTTGTTTTGTGTTGTCGTACGTGTGCTTAGGACCGTTAAACTAACCATGAGTGCCTCGTATTTTGCGAGGTTTAGGCGCAGGCGGTGGGCAAAACTCATGCGGCGGTGGCGTCGGAGCCGGCAACTGTTGTAATGCAAGCGCCCATTCTCTAGCCAATATAGCTTGAGTTGTTGAGATAGCATTTGTCTCTTGCGGTGGCGAACTAACCTATAGAATGACGAATGATTTACAAAATAAATCTCAAAAAACCGGCCAAGAGCGAGTCGGACTTGCACACAAAGTACCAAAACGGCAAAAAAAAAAACGTTTGTTGCATGGAAGCCCCTTTAATATTTATTATATTCTGTTTTTTTCAGTATCTATTCTTATAGCGGCAACAGAAATACATCATCTGTGAATATTTCAACTTTCTAACTATCACGGTTCATGAAATACAGCCTGGTGACAGACAGCGGGGTTCTAGTAATAGGGTTACCGCTTTACCCATTGGGTACTTAACCCTAAAACTACTAAACTAAGACTCGAAAAAGCGACTGTTGCCTTTCCAGGAGGCACGTTCAGCACACTGGCGTTACGACTCCAATAGATCTTCTGACGTCGGCCTGTGACGACATACCTCATCGAGCGCGCGAGGCGTGCGACCTACTATATAAACCAATGTCGCACGCCATTACTTCCTCTTGTGCGACCGACATCATACCAGGTGACGTGCTAATTCTTTTACTGAGCACGCGCCCATGATTCTGAGACCTGTAGCCTATATTGATATAGAACTAATACTATATCACTTCTAATCACTCACTACCTCTAGCCGGGGTAAAGTATGTTTGTAACTAGCTATCTCGGAAATTAAATATGTAAAAGCTTTCCAGTGTTTCTATTCCATCTCGAACACCAAAGACCCTCCGGGCATCTTCGTTACAATCTCAAAACTTATTATCAATTATCAATGTGCGACTTACGGCGGCGGCGTCTCGTGCGTCGTTACAATCAACATAAACGTCCCCCCTCCTAACCTAACCCCCCCCCCCCCCCCCCCCCCCCACATTTGGCCAAAACTGTTGATCCCCCGTTATGGGGGGCGAACCTATGCCTACTCCCATCTGCTATTCGGTCATCTAACCTTACAACGTAAAAGTATATGATACATACCTGAGACGAAGTTATAGCTAATGCCGGTTGGTAGGACGAAGTAGGTGCAGTACTGTACCCTTCGTCGCTCGAGTACGTGGGTGGTACACTGGTACGAGCATAACGGGTACTAATTTTTCTTCCGTAAACATCTTCACCGTCCATGCGCATCATAGCTCTAAAAAGGATTTGTTATTTTTAATAAGTAGGTATTTTTAAGGTCTACCCAATATCAGGGCCTTGTTCGGGCAGTGACAAGGTCTGATGCTCTGATCACCTAGTTAGTTATGTGTGGATAAACCTTTACTATGCTACACTGGGGTATGATATCATATCACCCATGTCATTAATTCTGACAGCTACGCAATTAAATTCCTCGCAATGAAATAATTTGGATCAACAAAAATAAATTTCTTTCTTTTTTTTTAATTCCGCTTTTACGACAATTGCCGGGCCTCTTTGGTTCACACCCGAGCGGCGCCCGACGCACTTCAACCACCTGTGTGCTCTCTACGGGGGTTTGGTCGGGATGAGAATCCCGCGTCGTTGGGGTAGGGTTTTATCCCGCGTCAGTGAGTGGTTGCGTGCTGTGCGTGTGTCCCGCAGCACGCAACCCTTCTAGCCTGCTTCTGTAAGGACGGCGTGTGGCGATCCCGCCGTCCTCAGGCCCCGATCATGGAGGTCGATGAGTCTGCGGCGCCCTCGCCGCTGACTACGGAACTCTGCGGGGAGGGTACGCTCCCTCTCTCTCTCGGCCGCCTCCTTCTGCGAGCATGACCTGCTCGCAGAAGGAAAAGGTGAGAGTAGGCAAAGGTGCATCACACAATGCACCTCTGCTTACCCCTTCGGGGATATAGGCGTGATCATCATGCATGTATGTAATGTGTTCCCGTGGGAATTGGGAACGAGAAAACTGCGGGTGGAGCCGCGTTAATAAGCTCGTGTTCAATATACCGAGAAACCTGTTTTACAATATTGAGAGAATAGACATTGAAGGAATATACATGTATTTTCAGTGTATATATTAATTAGCTAGTCTTTCTGGTCTTTCTTGTAGCTGAAGCGCAGGTCGTATACCTCGGCACGCTATTCTAAACGACATAATTCGTAGGGCTCTGTCCACCGCAGGTCTTACGGCCGTACGTGAACCAAATGAAGCGATGGAAAGAGACCGGACGGTATGTCGTTGCTACCGTGGAAGATGGGAAGGCCTTTGGTGTGGGACGCTACATGTGTTGACACCTTAGCACCTTCGCACCTTCCAAGCACATCCGGATGTGCCAGTGCTGCTGCTGCATCGGCTGAAGACCTCAAACGGCGTAAATATGCTAACCTAGCAGGTGATTACATATTTGAGCCGTTTGGGGTTGAGACACTGGGGTCATGGGGTCCGAGTGCTCGCCGCCTTTATAGGACATTGCTAAACGCCTAATCGATGCTTCTCAGGACCAGTCGGCTGGCTATTTTCTGGCCCAAAGAATAAGTATCGCCATCAAACGTGGCAACAGAGCCAGCATTCTGGGAACCTTCCCAGTCGGCAATGACGCGGAGGATTTTTTTAAACGATATTTTGTAATGTAAATATTTTTAGTATATAATTATGTATATTTTGTACATTTTAATTCTTATTGTAAATAAATAACTTACTATTAGCTAGTAAAATAATGAAGTGGTAAGTAGGTATATTCTGCATAAATGATTCGTCGCACCAACAGTCATCAGCTGATCTCTGTATATCACTACCTTCATTAAGTCATTCTAATACCATCTACCCACTTCTTATTCACAAAGTTGAACAATACAATTAAATTATTCGTCATACTACTACAAGGTTACTTTGATGAGTCATCTTCTTTTTTTTCATTGCACTGTGAATTTCGTAAATTGCACAAAGTACCTACGCGTTTCCATCAATGTGTATTTAAGAAGGCGTGACTGCAATCTAAATGTCTAACAAACCTGAGGTAGATGTAAGATTAAAATCCCGCCCCTAATCAACAAATGCGTCATGTAAGCTAACTTGGACCCATCAAGGTTGGGTCCAAGTACCAAGTTAACCGGAACAATCAACAGTCCAGTTTCAGGCCCCAAGTATAAGTCCCATGTGAATAATTGTTACAGTAGTTGTTAGCCACAATTCTGCAACCTACAAGAATGAAATTAAGATTCGCCTGCAAGTGGTGCACCTGCCAATCAACGGACGAGGTGTCTATGATAATCATAAGTTTCCAGTAGGAGCAACAAAATATACCTACGTCTACTCTGCCTACCTACCTACCTACGCCATCGGGGAAATAAGTGATATTAAATGTATGTATTGTCCTTCCGGGTCTCCCTTGTTTGACCGTAAGGAATTTGACAAATGTTCACTTCCCAAAAAATTTTTCGCATAATTTCATTTGCCAAATTATTACTTAGCAAAAAATCGATTCACAAAAAATTGTAACGCAAACCTAATGCTCGGGAAATGAACGTTTAATCTATAACTTGTTTACCAACTAGTACTTTTAACATTTTTTATTTAGTCAAATATTTCAGTTGGTATAACAGTTTTTACGCAAAATCAAATAAGCCAAATATTTAGTAAGCAAGTCGTTCCTGGCACTCGCCGGCCGCTCCCGCGGCACCGCTCGCTTCGCTCGCTCGGCTCGTGCGTAGGAGGTCACAGTTTTAACCTAACCTACCCATTTTGTTTAAAGAAGAAATTCTAAATAGTTGTGTTCCGGGTAACCTACTAAAAACAATATCTTTTTTTCTATTAATGCAAGTCGTGTCTGGCACTCGCAGGCCTCTGCCGCGGCACCGGTCGCTTCGCTCGCTCGGCTCGTGCGTAGGAGGTCACAGTTTTTACTTAACCTAACCTACCCATTTTGTTAAAAGAAGAAATTACCCTAATCTAAATAGTTGAGTTCCGGGTAACCTACTAAAAACAATCTTTGTTTCTATTAATGCAAGTCGTGTCTGGCACTCGCCGGCCGCTGTCGCGGCACCGCTTGCTTCGCTCGCTCGGCTCGTGCGTAGGAGGTCACAGTTTTAACCTAACCCATTCGCCAAACAACCAACATCATTTCACCAAACGTTTATTGTCTGAAGATTGTTTGCTGTAATAAATCATTTGATTAAAGACCAAATGCCATAATGACATTACACTTGGTAATATTTAGCCAAGTAACAATTTGACCAAATAAAAATATGCGTACTAAAATCATTCGAAATATTGCAATGGTATAAAAAAGGTTGCTAAAATTTGTTTGGGTAATGAAATTTTGTCAAAATCTTTTCGGCAAAACGGCAGGCACCCATGTCCTTCCTTACGTATGCTATCATAACCCGTAATATTAAGGAAGCACTTAAAATGAAATCTATATCTACATAGATAAACAAAATTGAAGTGTGTGTTTATAATTCCAAATTAACAGCTTTTCTTTTAATGAATATAGTATTTGTTTAAAATTTTATTTTTTGCCTGTCTGTTTATACCGGCTAATATCTAAAAGGGCTGAACTGATTTTAACGGGATTTTCACTAGCAGATAGCTGTTGATATAACGCTTAGACTTTTTATCCCGAGAATATGTTCCCATGGGAAATGGGAACTAGGAAACCATTCTTCGCGAGTAGGCGACCGCTAGTAATTACATAACATTAGTACGTGACATTAGAAAGGTCACATGCTCAATATAACTTAAAACCCTTACTTGTGTGACATCATAACCATTTATTTAGTTGAAATATTCCCTACGTCATAAAAAGGAATAATTTAAAACCATCCACCAGTCAGTTACAATTTAACAATAGTTAGATATAGATTTATTTATTTAGGTATACCTACACGTATGTACTGTTATAAGATAATAATTCATTTTATAAAACAAAATTTAGACGAATTTGGAAACGTTGTGGGCGCGCTCCTTTATATAGCATCATTGATAAAATTAAAACGCCTTGATTCATTCATTGGTATTTAAAACGTTGGTTGTATAAAATTCAAACATGGCGGCAGCAAACAGCTGTTTCATAAGAAATCAGCTGATCGACTGGAATGAATACCAGATCCCTTATACACTTTTCTATATCTGAAGTAATACATATTTTGATGATTTGATTGTTTCTTTGTATTAAAGAGGCACCGAAATAACTGAACCGTATTTGAAACTTCTTTCACGAATAGCTACATTTCCCCGGAGTGATGTAGAGTGCGAGAGTAATAGTCCGAGACGCCCAGGACTTTAATTGGCTGTGCCTTAGTAGCTGGCACGTCAGATTTTGTTGCCTTTCATTAACATTTCATCGCAAGGCAACGGGTTTTTTTTTTTTAATTCCGCGGCCGCTCTAACGTCCGTTGCCGGGCGTCTCTGGTTACTAGCAAAAAAAAAAAAAGGCTACGGGTTTTAAATTAGTTTTTCAAAATTACAATATAGCTGCTACTTTTTATTAAATGAATTCGGCCATTTTGGACATAACCTATTATAAATGTGCCCGGTGACGGCAATAGGCTTGCCCCCTATTACGTGGGACTAAAAATACTGGCAAAATGTGGGTGTGTAATGCACCTCTGCCTACCCCTTCGGGGATATAGGCGTGATGTGTGTGTGTGTGTAATGTGTTCCCGTGGGAATTAGGAACAAGAAAACTAAATCAAGCTGACGGAAACACAATGATCAAGAAAATGTGGCCTGACATTATTTTAGTCAGAATCGGGTCGATTTTTGACATGTAAATTCACAAGAAATATGGGTTGGACCTTTAACGGACTGTTAACGAAACTAAAATCGTATCATACAACAAAATCCTGCTTCGCGTAATTGAATTTCCGTCGGGAAAGTTTATATATTATGGCAAAGTAAATGATCTTACCCAGACAACAGCATCTTGTTAATATTATGATCACACTCCAAAACATTAATTTGTAGTATAATTTTCAATTTCGTAGTCTCACGTTCAGTCAGTCAAACGTTACACAATTAAAATGTAATGTAATTTATAAAAAAAATATTAATCTGTCTCGTGCCCGTTGGTGCAATGAAATATTCATATAGTTCTGAAGAAATTGGATTAATTTTTTTATGATAATAAATGTGGGTAGATCAAAATCTTTGTAGGTAGGTGAGATAGGTTTCAAAATGAGATTCCGTGGAATGGTTTGCATGAAGGAGAATATTTATGTCATTGTCATAGTAGATCTGTATATTTTAAACTTTATCTGTGTTGTGTGTGAACGTCATCGTTAATTCGTCATACTTGCATACAATACATAATTGTGAGTGTTATGACACTTTTTTCGTAAATCTTATGTGACCTAATTGCGTAATGTAAAAACAAGTAAACAAACATGATTATAATTACTTTGGTTTAGTTTTTATTTTAAATGTAAGTGCAAGTATGTATGCCAAACGTGCAATAGTTTTAAACAAAACGTTTAGTGACACATTTCAATGAAATTGATGACTTTTATAAGTAGGTATAGGTAAAAATGCGTAATCTGAGCTTTGCATTTGTGTGAGTGATCACGAAAAGTAGACCAAAAAGGTTGTGTGTAGTATCAAATTATACGTTCACGTACGTGCACTAACACCAATGCCAAGCTCAGCTTACACCTTTTTACTTATACGTAGCCTACAACTAATTTATTAAGGACAAAGCAATGGACAAAGATATATTTTTAAGTAAATATTTTGACAGTTACATACTGACGATTGATGGCATTTGGTGCAATTTGCTACAAAGAACACATCATATTTTACGTTAAGGAATGTCTCAAAGGATTGATCGTAATTTGACCGACCGAGCGAAACGTCTAAACTTAAGGGTCTACACTCAAGCGTCTACAGACACTATAATACAACAATAAAACGGCTGTTTAAAACAGAGATTTTTGCTGTCTACAAGGCTTAAAACCAACTGTTTCATAGAACGTTGTACAGGTATGACGTCATTTGGTTTAAAGAACTGTCTACACAAGTATTATCTTTTGTTTTAAACAGCCGTTTAGAACCTCGCGGTGCTCCTCGCGTTACCGCGAATATTTCCCCCTTGCTCCCCTACTCGCGATAACTCGTGTGTAATACGTTGAGAACTATTTTTAGTTGTAGCTTTTATTATTCTCGTCACAGCGCAATTTTTTATTAATGACAAAGCCGATCGCAAGTCTTATCTTATCACGTACGAGTAGTACTTCACACGTCGGGTGCGGCGAGAATGGCGAAGCGAGCGGCGGCGGCGAGGCGAGTAAGTGGCCACACGATGTTCCTCGCCATTTCCCTTCCCTCGCTACTTCTATCACCATTCATTGATTCGTGTGGCCAGGCAGTTAAAGGCAGGACAATTTTGCTTTCGTCTATATGTGTACCGGGCCAGCAGCCACATTTTTATCCGATCTCCACGAAACTTTGCACAAGTAGTCCTTAATTGAAAAAAAAAAAACAATCACAGTGAGCTTTACTGATTGAGGGCCGAAATAGGAGTAGGGCCCAAATAACGTTTTTAATGTTCTCCTGTTCAATTACCTATTGGGCAACGACCACTTTACTAGTGTCGAATTTTCATAACAAGTAGTTCTAAAGATTACTATTATTACCCCATTTCAGAAAAACCTGAAGCTACTCGTCTATTATTGGAAACCATATAAAAAATCGTGTCTGTTTAGTGGCAACGGGCACGACTCGGCTATAGGTGGAACAATACACATTTTGGGAAATAACGTGACGGAAAAATACTACACTGGTGGCGTGGTCGGTAATGCATCCGCTTGCGATGCGAGTATCGATTCCTGGGTTGAATCAAATATTTGTTTGATCCACATATATGTTTGTTTCGGAGTTCGGGTGTTTGTAATTCTAATATGTATTTATTTAGAAATATATATGAGTATAAATATGTTTATCAGTGGTCTAGACCCCAAAGCACAAGCTTATATTAGCTTAATTTGATGGTGCTGTGTGAAAATATCCAATAATATTTATTATTATTGATTAACTCACCTTGATGCATGGTCTACAGTGGAGAATCTCAGTACAGCTGTGGGTGCAGTCACATGAACCACTTTGCCGCCACATTTCTTAGCCAAATGCCGCAACCGGCAGGATACCAATTCAGTCGGTTGGTATATTGGTAAGTTTGACACTTCCACTTCATTTGACGGCTCTTCTTCTTTGGTTAGTGGGTTAAATAACTGTGCAATAGAACTTGGTATCAACAACTTAGTATTACGAAGTGATACTTACCTACCTTTTGAACAGCTAATAATACTATACTAGTGCAAATGCTCTATCCCATACGAATGGGGCAATTCTACGCAGACTCATGTTACGGCTATTTTCGTATGCGACTGTCGTTTATGTAAATTTTCTAGTAGATGTAGAGGAGATTAGCAGTTTGTTAACTATAGATATGACTAGACACAAATATATAGTCCGATACGCCCAGGACTGTAATTGGCCGTGCCATAGCAGCTGGCACGTAAGATTTTTTTGCCTGTCTTCAACATTTCATCGCAAGGCAACGGGTTTAAATTTTTTTCAAAATTACTATATATCTGGCACTTTTTATTAAATTTATTCGGTCATTTTGAACACAACCCACTATAAATGTGCCCGGTGACGGCAATAGGCTTGCCCCCTATTACGTGGGACTAAAAATACTGGCAAATTGTGGGTGAGTAATGCACCTCTGCCTACCCCTTTGGGGATATAGGCGTGATATGTATGTGTGTGTGATAAATAGGGACCTTACTAAATAATATGGGCATGATGGTATCATTATCGTTTTGTGTATTAAAATCGATTGTTATTGATATGTAGTAGATAATATTCAGACATCCTTGACATCGGACGACATCACTCACGGTTTTATACTTTAGTAACACACAAAAGCTTATCCTTACTCGTCTTTATATGCACCATGAGAATTATACATAAGTACCCAAAATATTTTATTAACTAGTACGAAGAAAACTAGAAAGAAGAACATCTGCGTAGAACAACAGCTGTGATATATTCATAACTAAATAGCGAAATCCTTAGAACACTTGAACGTAAAAAGGCCGATTCACACATATCAGTGAAGGCGCAATTCCGACGACACAGTACCCTGGCCTACCGGCACAGTTCAGTATCAGTACAAAGTATTCTTTAATACATTCTATGTGAACATGTCAGTGTCAGTGATGACTGAGTCGTATTTGACACTGACATAATATGGGGACGCGTTATATTTTGCACTGATAAATCTCTGATACTGAACTGTGCCGGTACTGTGTCGGAGTCTTCAATGATATGTGTGAACCGACCATTAAACTCTCGCTTCAAATCTTTACCTTTCTAGGCAATGTTGAAGCCAACTCATCAAAACAGTAATGTGATGAAGCACATGCAATCAAAGCCGCCGACGTATTTTGCTTATGCACCAATATCACCTCCATATTCTTCCTAATAAACAAATAAAACACTTAGGCTACATAATTATTTGTACCGAGTAACTTACTAGCTGTTTGTAGAGTACTTAACACGTGAATTATATAACAGATATTTTCTTATTTTAATAAAAAAAAGTATCCTAACAATATTTACAAAACACAAGCCAACTTTCTGGTCCTGAGAAGCATTGATCAGACATTTATAGTCTAGGTATACACTGTCATGGGGTCGTCTACGCTTTAGACGCGCGCTCGGACCCCATAACAGTTTACCTATACATTCATACCTTCCAAAAAAAATTTAAGTAGGTACACAATGAATTGTTTTTTCTGCATGTTCGCCGGAACTGCCCAATAGATGTCTCATTGATCCGCAACATCTTTCTCGTTTACCCAAAAGAACGCGTAACGAAACTACTTTAAACACGTATTGTGTGTTGACTACGCAGAGCCAGTCTGACAGTTATAATATTCATAATGTTAGTATTTAACGATAAAAGTGTCTGGCTTGAGCATGGTGGTAATATGTCGTAATTGTAGCATATTTTGTACTTTGGTGACTATATATTGTTTTTGTTGCATTATACACGCCCTCTTTGATTTTGACACGAGACCAATGTACATTCGTCCACATTTAGTCTTAAGAAAATGTGTAAAGGAGTTAATTATTGAAAAAGAGTGACCGAGAGTTTTATTGCCAGGTTCTTTCTCTCGGTTCTACTTATTGCTTTGCGAATCTGGCAGTACATGTAAATATAGAAGCAATGACATTTTAAGTACTTACTGACGTTTGTAAGAGCCATTTAGTGACCTATACAAATAAATAAATCATTTCATTTCATTACTCAATATATAGTCGGTCAGGATAGAAGTATGGGAGTTAGCACAGCAATGTTTTGAATTATTGCTTTGGAGATGGTATTATATTTTTTTAATTTGCGAACTATACTGACTTATTGTACCTTTTCTAAAACCTAATATCTAACTTGAATACGTTAAAAATTGCAAATAAAATCATGCCTATATCGAAAGTCTGACAAATCAGCAGCAAAGTCAATATCCCCTGAGATCAATAATATTGCGGCGGGTGCCGCGTGCAGGTCACCGAATCTCCTCATACATTGTCTGAGCTTATCGTCTGCTGCATTCTTTTGTGTCCTACAGACATGTATAAGGCTCACCTGTGAACAAAAGAAATAATCGTAGTAATCGTTTTTTTTTTTCGAACTTCGCCATAGCCTCCATAGCTGGACGTCTCTGGTACACCCTCGAAAGGATAACCCCAAGACGCCGGCGGTAGTAGTAGTAGTAAAGAAGACATGACACAGTTATCACAGCTGCAGAGGTTCTATTTATGGATATGTAACATCTGTCCTGGCTGTTTGAATTTTTAATTCCTGGCAAAGTGTGGGTGTGTAATGCACTTCTACCTACTCCACCGGGGATATGGGCGTGATGTATGTCCGTATGTCTGTCAAAAAGAAGAATTCATTCACACAATAGGGAGTCCTGAGAACCTATCAACATCTCCGCGACGGCGACGCCACAGTCATTCTCACCTGTACCACAATGCCCCGAGACGACAATAGACTCATCCCCCTATTAAGCGGGACCAACAATCTAACTGGTGGAATATGAGAGTTATAAAGATCTGTCTGCTCAACGACTTCGGGAAACGATCTATACTAATATTATAAAGCAGAAGAGTTTGTTTGTTTCTTTGAACGCGCTAATCTCCAGAAGTACTGGTTCGATTTGAAAAAGTATTTTTATGTTGAGTAGTGCATTTATCAAGGCTATAGGCTATGTCCATCGCGTTTTTCAATTATAATTAATAACACATACATTTGCATGAAATATTAAAATATTCGTAGAAGTTTAGAGATGGTTTTTTTTTTATATTTGAGGCGATACAAAATTCGCTGGGATAACTAGTTATACTGGAAAGTCGTAATTTAAGTGCAGTGACATTTTAGTCGGTGATTATTATCATCAATATTGTGTGGCGGCGGAATAAAATTTCCTTATCTCAAAACCACAGAATAGGTACTGTCTATTTTCTGTGTCAAAACGGCCAAAGTGAACTCATGTCATGGCTCCTACATTTTTGTCAAACTTTGCATTTCGTCTAAATTCACTGAACATTACAAAACCAAGGGACCCGATTTGAAACGTGAAAAGTAAGTTCAAAAGAGAAACCCTGGTACCCACTATAAGAGTTAACTTGTTTTGTATAGCAAATCAGTGGGGCCTGGTATCTGTACGCAGAATCACTCATACAACAATAATTAACCAGACCATTATAACACGAATAATAGTACCTATAACAGCGAATGATGACGACTAACGAGGGACTATAATGACATGTTTCTTCAAACTGATAGGCAGAGATGTCCCAAGTCATCTCAACTACAAGTGGAGCATGTGGTGATCAACAGACGAGGCCCAGTCAAACAAACGTTTCCGATAAGTGGCAATAAGGTTGCACCCTATTATGTGGGACTGACGAAATGTGGGTGTATTGAACGCCTCTGGCTACCACTTCGGAGATAAACATGTCATTTTTAACCGATTCAAAGAAGGAAGTGGTTCTCAATTCTACTGTATGGTTTTTATGTTCGTTACCTCATATCTTTCGGCTAGGACTGACTAGGTGATCCGTTTTTTTTTTAGTTATAGCTACTGCTTCCCGAGTGGTCCCATATCGATTTGGTCCCATTCCGATAATTATTTGGTCCCATTCCGATAATTATTTGGTCTCATTCCGGTAATTTGAAGTCGGTTTTCGAGTCAATGTTTGACGTGTTTTTAAATGTGTTGTGTATTCACAGGACTGTTATGTACTATACTTTACTGTATTTTACCCACAATAATTTTATTATTCTATTAGTTTAAGTTTCACCGTAATTTTCAGACTATGACCCACATCTAACACTAATTATAACTATTTGAATAAATAACAAGGTCACCTAAGTTTTAATTATGTTTTATGAATAAATTTTGTTGGAGATATAAAAATAAATGTATTATTTTATTTTGCATATTTGGTGAAACTAGTATTTCATCTCTGTTCATTCATTATTTTTTTTTGTGCGAAAAAGTGTATGGATGGATGTTTGATACTCTTTTACGCCATAACTACCAAATGGCTATTAATGAAACTTGGCACATAGATAGATAATTACCTGGATTAACTCATACTATATATTCTTATCCCAGCAATGTGTTCCTATAGAAATTGGACAGAAGAAAACTATTTCCCACGAGTATGAGCATACCTACAAGACCATACTTCTAGAAAGTTATGAACTTACTTGAGCATCATTAAGTTCTAATAGCCTTTGTGTGGTTTCTTTACGGACGTCACATACAACAACAAAATCTGCCTCTCTCCTTCCATCTCTAACAAACTTAGAACGCATCGCAGCTACCACATCTATGGCGGAACAACCACGTGGTATCTGTAAATGAAAAGATGAGAATATTGAGATGCTATTTATTACATGTAAAAAAGTCGGTAATAAATTAGGTTTAACCTATTCATTATATACAAGTAAGACTACCAGAGGTGTCTTATTGGAGTTATTAGAATTTCTGGCTCATTAAATACCTCAACTGATATTTAAACCCACCCCAAACCGAGACCATATTTGGTGCAAACCAAGCAAAGTGTTGGGATTTTATTTATTTATTAACACGCTCAACGCCAAGCTCTATTTGACAATACCACCAAATTTTGGTGATTTTTTATGTTTGTTGGTGCTCGTGTATCGAAAAAGATACACAAGTGTTTAGACAGTGTGTATCGCAAAAGATACACATGGCGCTGAGCGTGTTAATGTTAATCACAATTTACTATACAAAGGCAGGCTTAATGCCACAGGCATTATCTACCAGCCAACCTTAGGGTGTTGCAGAATTAATATTATTTTGGGTACAAAATCGTGAGTCTAAAAATTTGTGTAGTAGAAACATTCCTACAATTCCTATTAACTACATATTGACAGAGCACAATGGCAATGATTGATGTATGCAGGTTTTGTATATCAATGTTGCAGGTGCAAAAATATTATGTAATGTAGTCAAATACATTTAATTATTCGCACCTGACAATTTTCAATATCCCAAAATATTCCAATAGGTATAAGAGTCTGTCGTTGCTTGTGATGACGATACCGAGACCTTGTTCTGGTTCGTTCCACTGTAATGAAACCATCGTCACGAATTGTACCGTCAATGTCATCTGAAGAATCATCTTCAGCATCTGCAACATAACATTTACATAATGAATGTGAACATAGAGTGTTACCTTAAAGCATCAAATCCTACTTAATATGCCATTTACACTTTGATTAGTGTTAAGCGCGAGTTCTTACATTTTCTACTTGCAACTGTTAATAGTGATTAGCAAAATCAGTTGCACTCGCACTTAACATCTAAAAAAATGTAGATGGCATATAAATGCAATACATATTCTATAAGAAAACGTTTGCATCTGAAATGCTTTCAATTACATCATCCGATGTAAAATTTATAAAATTGGAATGCTGTTCAACTGGAAACTTATTTTTTGTATACGTATAAAAATAATACATAGATTCATATAGTCACGCCTTTTTCCCATTGGGGTAGGCAGAGTCTATGGAATTCCACTTGCTACGTTTCTGGCATACTTCTTTCGTTTCTAATAACAATAATTTGTGATACATATCATTTTGTTTTCCAAAGCAAACTATGTAAATATCTGAATTCACTGTGCTATTATTTATAAAATAGTACAATTATGATAGTTTCCTACAGCATGTTTCGAATACAATCTGTTCCATTTTTTGTTTCATTCCAAAAAAAATGGGACAAAAAAATTACAATTTTAAATATTAAAACTGAATTATATATCAGTATGGTGTGCTACATTTGAATGATAAAATCGGAGCTTGTTTTTTTTATTACTGTAACAGGATAACATGAATCATTATAGGCCATTTGTTAACAAAGGAATGAATTTATATACCTAGGTACCTACTATTTCACAATAATAGATTGAAAAATTAAGCTGTATCAACAGATACTATTTTTAACTACTAATAGGTAAGTAACTTATAAGTTAATTAGAATGGGGTAAAGCAATTTTGGACTAAAATAATTATAGTAGCTTTCATATAGATTTCGCTTAGAAGTAATACATGATGAGAAACAATTTATTATTCAGAGATTAATTAATATATTCTCTCTATTGTGAAAGAGAAACCAACTACAACACTAGCTTTCACAAACATATAATGATGTTGCAGTATGGTACATTTACTTGATCGTGATCAGTGTTGCTTTGTAGTAGGAACCTAAACGTGGATTTGTATATTTATAACTTGCCTGTAATCCATAGACGGGGTGGTAACGGTATCGTCATGGCAGGGTTTAACACAGCACCCCCAAGACCTTGTGCAGAATGACTTCGGGCTGCCTTACCACGATTAAAACTATTATCATTTGACATTATTGTGCTTAAAAACAACTACTACGTATATAATACAACGAAGACAAACACAAACTAATCCAACATATGTTGGACAAACGGAAAACAAAGAATTATATCTCAATACTGTCACCAAGTGATTAGAATATCCATTACAAGTATTTAAGATTTATCTAACTTAATTAAATGCTTCAATCTCACGTGAGATTCGCGTCATAAAATCTTAACATTACAAGTAAATTGTATAAAATAATCGATGGCCAGTTAAAACGCCATTTATCTACACTAGCGATGGGCAATTGTTAGTAAAATCGAATACCACCATCGATATAGCAATTTAGTCGAGTATAAACGTGCAACCAAACTAACTTTAATCGATTTTTTAGATCTTAACCAATTTGCGTCCCCACATAATTATACATTAAGCAAGCTAAGCGCGACGGCACAAATAAAAAACACGTCAAACATTGACACAAATACAAACGAACTACAAATTAACAGAAGGGGACCACACGTAAATCTTTCACTCAAAGAAAAAAAAAAAATATTTTTATAATTAAAAGTATGACGGTTTTACATAAAAATAAAACCGATATGTGCCGAGAAGGAAAACATACAGCATTGTTAATGAAGAAGCAGGTGTATACTTATCTCTATGTGCGATCTTGCTACCGGAAGAGGAACTACGTTTCCGTGACAGTTGACAGATGTCATCACAGTTGCACCAGCAAGGTGGGGAGCGCCGCCATTTGAGTTTCACCAGGAAGAACTTCCTGCAATGCTGTATATTTTTCTTCTCGGCACATAATATCGGTTTTATTTTTATGTAAAACCGTCATATTGATGTGCCTCTGGAAAACATACAGCATTGTTAATGAAGACGTGTTTGTAATCTGCTGGTGATAAATATGAAAAAGACACAACGCTATGATGATTAAGGATAAAGATAATTAAGTTCTTAGTTATAATTCTTTTGGCTTCAAATTTTGACTATGAAAATAAGAATAGGTACACAATGAGTGCGCATTTATTAGTTAATCTATAATTATAATAGCCTATAGGTAATGATTAAAATTGGTTTTTTATGTTATGCACACAGTATGGCATAAGGGGATTGAAAGATAAATATCGATTTTCTTTTCGGTTTTTAATTTTTTTTATTTTTTGTTTTTATTTTATATGATAAAAACGTAAAGGAAGATTTCCAGCTACCCCATGTTAAAGTTTCCTCGGATTCATATCTGACCATTGGAAACAGGCCACTGTTGTAAGTACCTGAAGACGCGGAAATCACGTTATCATGTAGTACAGTTTGTATCTAATCTCCATTTACAGTACGTGAAGTAGGTTTTATTATGTACAATATGACTGGTTTTAAGTTTTATTATGTATACTATGACTGATTTATATTTATATTTATATTTATAGTAAAATAGATTACTTAAGTCCTTTGCTGCCGTTCTCCTATTTTAACTAGATGCACATTTATCTATTAGAAGTATTTATCTATTTTCAGGTATCAGTTTATTGACCACAATTGTGGGTAATAGAAAAAAAGGCTGTAGATATTTAAAGCAATAAAAAAGAATCATACAGTCAAATCGACAACCTACTCCCCCTTTGGAAGTCGGCAAGATTATGAAATCTTCGTCAACTACTTATATCGATATTCAATCTAAAAGTATTTGTGGATCCCATGTAAATTATGGTTTGACACCTTTCGGTTTAGCTACTCCTATGGTCTTAAATATGTTTTATTATGAAATTAGAAAAAGTTTCTTGCTCTTGGGGTCCACAAAAAGCCTAACTTTTCTTGTAAAAATAGATACATAAAATCTGTTGCAATTTCCGCTGGTTAGGGCAATTGGGGGTTTTTCAGAAGAGTTCGACAAGATATCGAGTAAATAGGTAGTAAGTCACTTCGACAGGTATTTACGAGTAGTAAGTATTGCTTTGGAGTGACTTATTTATGCTCCCCCCCCCCCCCTCTCAAAACTTATAGGTTTAATGATTTACCTGTGGAGGAGAGGATGATGTCACTACAATTATTAGGGTTTTCCGTAAAGAGTTTTAAATGGTTATTCGATTGTTTTAAGATTGATTTAAGTTCTGAAACTAGAAAGCTCGAGGTAACTCATACTAGGCAGTTAGGCGTTCCCCAGGCACTGTTCAGATTTGCCAGGACTTAGGTCCTCGTTTAGTGGAGGAACATCCATGTTAGAATGTTAGATAAACCCATTTTCTGCTGAGAGCATTTGTGTATACTGTTAGGCCGATACCTCACCGAGACGCCATGGCGACGTCGCCAGTCGGTCGCCAACTAGTTCTCATTGAGATATATGACGGCTAAGAATTATTAATGTTAATTACGTAAGTACTTAACACAAATTAATAGCTTAGGTAGTTTAAAATGTAAATGTTTAGTATAAAATGCTGATATCCGTGCATTAGGCCGATACCTCACCGAGACGCCATGGCGACGTGGCCAGCGACGTCGCCAACTAGTTCTCATTGAGATATATGACACTTGGCGACCGACTGGCGACGTTGCCAGTCGGTCGCCAAGTGAGTTAGCCGTCATATATCTCAATGAGAACTAGTTGGCGACCGACTGGCGACGTCGCCATGGCGTCTCGGTGAGGTATCGGCCTTAATCTAATTCGATGACTGTAGTCGATCAGTACGAACTAAGACGGTTTCTGGAGACGCCCTCGAACCTTACCTCCAAAAGACTTTTTGCAGTCGCTTAAGGTAGAAGTTGCTACTAATTACCAACTTACTTTATTGGTTGTAAATCTCGTCCTCCTCAAAAATACTTCTGCAGGCGCTTGTGGTAGAAGTTGCCACTAACAAACCCCACATACACTATTGGTTGTTTATCTCGGTCACCTCCAAAAGACTTCTGCAGTCGCTTGAGGTAGAAGATTCCCTAGTAAGCCAGCAACTCACAAATGTTGGTGATTGCCTCCGTGTAAGCCTGTCCGCTATTTTGTTGTTGTATTAGTCTGGCACATGATGTACTGATAAATGTAAGCACTCGCGATAGTTGCGATTTACCAATGCAACTTGAATGAGGGCGCTACTGTGCCACGGTTCGTATCGGCTCCGTAGAAGAAATTGTTTTATAAATAATTTAAGGGTTTAAAGTGCGTGAAAGTTATTGGAAGTTAATCAGTACAAAAAATTATTACAAAAACAAAAGAAATACTGTGGAAAATACCAACAATAGTGATAAACCAACGTCAAAGTGAATATCAACGGACACGAAAAGGGACATGTTTTGCTAGCCATCAGTGTTTGTGTCATGATAAATAAAGAACTATATGCAAATAAATGACTGTGTGCTGTTGGATATATGTGTATTTGGACAATTTAATGTAAATAAGACAATTTAAAACAATATTTTCTCGACATTTATAAATTTAGAAGTGTGGGTGGACTAATATTATTACCATTGAACAGTGACAGATCAAATATATTTGAAGTGACATATTGGATTTAATATAAACATTGAAACGAACATTCTTGTGAAATCATCGAAACATAATTATTGACATTTATACAATTCATGACATTTAAACCCATACAAGTGAATCATAAACTGCTAAATTTATATGCAAACTTCATAATTCGGTACATTGGAGATCGAATATTGTCGATAGTGCCATCTAAGTTACAGTCAACTTACTATTTGCTTCCGCTACTCGCCAATAGATGGTACTATTCTACATTACTAATTAAACTCGATACCAATACGAGCTCTTAAGGTATTATAATATTACTAACAAGATACTTCAACCATGGAAGGAATTATGGAAATCCTCAAAAATATCCAACTAACAATGCAAACCCAAAGAGAGGACATTGATAAAATGCAAAGTACTATTATACAGGACATAAACAAAAATATAGATATAAAATTTGAAAAAATGGAATTAAAATTCAATGAATTGGAAAAACAAATTGAAAACCAAAAATTAACAATAGAGAAAATAGAACAACAACTGAAGAAGAAAAATCTTGTATTTTTTGGTATACCCGAAAATGAAAAATCATACAATGAATTGGAAGGAGTTATGTTGAAAATCATTAACGAGAACTTGGAAATTACATGTGAGAGACGGGACATAGAGATGGTCAAACGAATTGGGAGACAAATCAATGGTCAAAATAGAAATAGGCCGGTAGTAATGACAGCCAACTCTATGGGATTAAAAATTCAAATATTAAAAAATAAAAAAATATTGGAAAATTGTAACATGTATATAAAAGAAGACTACACACAAAACGTTCTTAAAAAAAGAAGGGAACTCCAAGCAGAATTTGTTTCACGGAAAGAATCAGGCGAAAACGTAGCATTGCGTTACGATAGAATTATTACACTAAAGAAACACCCGAGAAATATACTTGAAGTACCTGAAACCTATAACAAAAACAATTTGGACATCCAACCAAGTAAAAGCACATGCAATAAAAGACAGCCAAACCCGTCCATTAACTATGGAATTTCCAAAAAATATAAAAATAACCACAGTGTCATGAAAACGAAACCCATAATAGAAGCCTTCATGAAAACTAGAGGTGTTTCACAAACAAGCGACACAGGTACGTTTGATGACGAACTGGAAGAAATTAACATGTGTCAATAGCAACTACCTCGGGCCCCTCTCCACAAAAATCATACGATTCCAAACAAAGTTGTAAATAAAAGCAAATCTCCCAATACGGTTGGTCCCCGCGGGAGCATAAGACCACAACCCTCCATCCATCATATGAACAAAATGAAAACACACCTCCACATAGGTACTTTCAATGTGAGAGGCCTAGTCGGTGTGGGTCGCATAAATGAACTGGAGTACTGTCTGCAAGATATTAAATGGGACATTATTGGACTATCGGAAGTAAAAAAAGAAGGTACAAAAATGTATGAATGCGAAAACTATATTATGATGTACACTGGACGAAAGAGTGGTGAAAATGGAGTCGGCTTTATGATAGCAAAAAAATTCAAACACAATATAAAAAAATTTGTAGCGAAATCCGATAGAATTTGCCGACTAGATCTGGAGTTTGACGGATACACAATCAATATAATACAGGTATATGCTCCTACGACTAAGTCAAATGACATAGAAATTGAGAAATTTTATGAAGAACTACAAGAAATTCTACATAGTGCATCTGGGTACATTCTGGTAATCGGTGACTTCAACTCTAAGATAGGTCAACCGTGTAGAGATGAAAAAGTAATGGGACCGTGGGGCTACGGCGAAAGAAACAAACGAGGAGAAACTTTGATACAGTTCTGTTTCCAAAATCAATTATCAATAGCGAACTCATTCTTCAAAAAAAATAATAAAAAGAAATGGACTTGGATATCACCAAACGGTAAAGTAAGGAATGAAATTGACTTTATCTTAACGAAAAATATAAAATTAATAAATGACATTCAGATCATTGGGACATCGTATCCATCGGACCATAGGTTTGTTAGAGCCTCTCTGAACCTAAACACCGACACCAAGAAAAGTAGAAAGTCTTATGGACGGCGAAAATGTGAACTTACTACAGAAGAGCAAGAAATGGTCAAAAATAACTTTAAACGTCTTCTTCAGGGCTGTACAAAAGCTGACACGACACAAAAATATTATACAAATATAATAGGCACCATAAAGAAAAGTCTGGATATGTTGCCACATGTTAAAAAATCAGACTCATACAAGTTTACTCATGAAATACGCCAACTTATAGAGGATAGAACCAATTTGAAGTCTAAAGAAAATAAAACAAATAATGATAAAAAGGAATTAACAAAATTATACCGAAAGATCAAGAAAAAAATATACAAAAATAAACAAAAACATCAATTAAAAATCATGGAAGACGAAATAAAAACAAGAGGCTCCATTAAAAGAGCAAAGAAAAGGCTTGAATTGACAAAAGAATGGATACCAGCTCTATCGCATAGGGACAACACGCCGTCTACAAACCGAAAAGATATTCTTGAAATAGCAACAAATTTCTACAAAAATCTCTACAGTGATAAAAACCTAAAATACCAAAACACCGAGGAAAATTCAAGTACAATCTACCAACAAGTGACTCACCGAGAACCAGAAGTCATGCCGTTTCTAAACTCTGAGATCTATCAATCCATCAAAAAATTGAAATCGGCTAAAAGTCCAGGAGAAGATGGTATTCCCAATGACGTCATCAGAGCTATAATCGACCCACTGACACCCATCTTGACGGATCTATTTAACAATATTCTGAAGTCCTGCCACATACCCAAAGAGTGGGAAAACTCAATAATTACCCTATTATATAAGAAAGGTAACCATTTGGATATCGGCAACTACAGGCCAATAAGTTTACTACAAACTACATACAAAATATTCACAAGTGTTCTGCTGAGAAGAATAAGAAACACGCTGGAACAACACCAACCTAGAGAACAGGCAGGATTTCGGCCAAAATACTCAACTATGGACCATATATTCACTCTGACGCAGATTGTTGAGCGCTACAATGAATATAATAAAGAACTCTACATCGCCTTCATTGACTATTCAAAGGCTTTCGATACAATTTCACATAGAGCACTATGGAGAGCACTAGAGTCGCAAGGAGTTAATACGAAGTACATACAAATACTAAATAATATCTACGAGAATAGTACGGCCTCAGTGCGAACGGAGCGCATTGGAGATACATTTCAAATACTACGAGGTGTAAAGCAGGGTGATCCAATCTCTCCAAACCTTTTCACAGCGCTGCTAGAAAATATATTTTGCAAACTTTATCAACACTGGAAAGGAAAGGGTATCAACATCAATGGGGAGCTGCTAAATCATCTTCGTTTCGCCGATGATATCGTAATTCTAAGTGAAAGTCATACTGAACTAACCTACTTGATCCAAACTCTGAACTCGGCAAGTATCGAATGTGGATTAGAAATAAACGTTGAAAAAACATGCATCCTAACAAATGGCTCAAAAATACCTACACAAATCACTGGACTAGATATAAAGTATGTACAGGAGTATATTTACTTGGGTCAGAGTATATGTTTCCGAGATCAGACACTAACAGAAGTAGACAGAAGAATTAGGCTGGCTTGGAACAAGTATTGGTCCCTGAAACAGATATTTAAGGCAAAAGTTCCTATGACGCTTAAGAAAAAAGCCATGGAAACGGCGGTCTTTCCGACATTGCTGTATGGTTGCCAAAATTGGATACTGTCATCGAAGGTCATAGGAAAATTACAAGTATTTCAGAGAGCAACTGAACGAAGCATGCTGAATGTTAAACTCAAAGATCGCATACGAAACTCGGAGATAAGAGACAGGACACAACTAGTCGACGTAGCCACACTAGCTTGCAAACTAAAATGGAGATGGGCGGGCCACGTAGCGCGCACATCGGATGGCAGATGGACGGAACGCGTCCTACACTGGTACCCGCGCGATGAGACTGCCCGACGCGCGCGAGGCCGTCCTCGCCAGCGCTGGAGAGACGACATCGAGGATGCGGCTGGCGTCACATGGACGCGACATGCGGCAGACCGGACTTTGTGGAAATGGATGGAGGAGGCCTATGCCCAGAAATGGGTTTCCAAATGACAGGTTTGGAGGCATGCTAACTACCTGTCAGTCAAGTCAGTGCATTACATTTATTAAATAGAATCTATTAAATAGAAATTATTAAATAGAAATTATTAAATAGAAATTATTAAATAGAAATTATTAAATAGAAATTATTGAATAGAACTAATATAGGTATAATTATAATGAACTAAATGATTGTAAAATGTTATAATATAGAATGTAATAGGTACATAAGAAATAATTGTAAAATTTATTATGAAATGCATGCAATTTTGGATCTATACTTACTTAATGCGAATTTTGTTTAAGTGCATAGTAGCTATTTAATAAAGAATAAAGAAACAGATAAATATTTTAATTAGATAAAAAATAATAATTTGTTTTTATAATGATGAATAAATAAATAAATAAATATTACACCAATAATACAAACAAATAAAATCTCAAAAAGTTTATCATTATGAAATGGAAGGTAACATAATTGTAATAAATTAATTTTAATGTTAAAAGGTAAATATAAGTACGTATAGATTGTATTTTTAATATTAAGTTGTTTGGAAATAAAAGGCTTATTATTATTATTATTATTATTATTAGTCTGGCACATGATGTACTGATAAATGTAAGCACTCGCGATAGTTGCGATTTACCAATGCAACTCATACTTACTGCAGTGCCCATTTCGTTGGTAGTTCGCAAATGGTCTTGGACATTAACTTGCCCTTTAAATGAGCACCCTCAGCCCCTATCCGAAGCGTACGTCGCCAGGAAATGGGTTGCAGGCTCTCTAAAATTAGCACTATGTGACACGTAGCTCCGCGCCACTATATCGTATTTTGGTACAGTTTCTTCAACAGTGAAGTCTGTACCGCGCCACCAGGAAGTTCGCAACGTTTAACTGGCCCAATATACTTTGCAGTACTCTGATGAAATTTATTGGGGCAACGGTCTAAGGCAATCTTCAGGCAGGGTATTCTTCTTGTTCGTGGTACTGCCATTGTATTCTTGTACTCTTGTCTGCCAACGACTCTCTACACACTCCAGATCTTGCGTTGGCGATATAATAAGACTTCTCGTAATTGATTTGCCATCATAGATTTACCAAGTGCTACTCGGCTTCCGCAGCCTGAGAGCATAACTTGATTTGGTCTCAGTTGACCATTAGAAGCCAAAATGCATTTTCCCAAGTGCTTCAAGGCTTCCGCAGCCTGAAAACATAACTTGGATTGGTCTTCATTGACCATTAGAAGCCAAAATGCATTTTCCCAAGTGCTTCACGGCTTCCGCAGCCTGAAAGCATAACTTGGACTGGTCTTCATTGACCAGTAGGGAGTCGTCTAGATACACTAGAACCCGACACCCATTGCACGCAGGGTCTCCGCGACCCAGCATGTTATGATGTTACGGATGAAAAAGGTATGGCTGGTCTGGTTTTACGCATGATATATCAGGCGAAAATGTTTTTCCTTTATAAATTTGTTCAACTCGAGGCTTCAACGCATTGTTTCATAGTTTTTCTTTCGAAGAAACACTTCGATAATGAAACTGGGCATTTGCTCAGAGGCTACGTGTAATACCCCTAGATCAAAGAGGTATTTTGTTGTCCGAGACGACAAGAAAGCGGATCTCTGCATGATACGTCTTGTTTGCATCATTAATTTTTTTTTTAATATATATTAGAGGGTACCTAGTCGAGATCCGTTGATTGCAAATATTCTAAATTTGTTTGCCTTCTGCGCCTGTCAACAATGTCTAAAGATCTTTGTATGACATATAACTATGAATATATAACAGATATTATATTATATTGTTTTATATTATAATAAATGATTTAAAAGGCGCGAGTCCTGTATGTTTTTCTAATCGCTATTTTTGTTTTACCCGAGAAGGTGCTAACCAAAAATAATGCGCAGAATTTCGTATCGTCAATATAAAATCCTCACAAGAAGGATGTGCATTTATGCAAATGCGGTTATACAAGTGTATATTTTTGGATGAAATTGCGTTATTAATTTAATCTTTAATAAATACACCTAACACCTATGTACTCGTATGTGTTTACATTCGGCCCTTTGCATCAACTCAGTTGCAATGTCTGTCCGGATAATTTAGGAAACAAAGGAGTTTTACTGAAGTTACAGAAATTTAATCAAAAAGGGCCTCGGATTTTATGATAATGATTATGAGCCTATTCGATTAGATTGCAAGCCCGAGTGTAAATGCACTATTTGCTCTAACAAACTACTCGTGTCATCGTTAATTCCGTGAACTGCAAATGCGAGTATAACTGCAACATCCTTTTTATAGCAAATATGCTGCACGTGGGAGCTGATAGTTCGTGTCAGAGCTTCAAAATCAGTTTCACATAATGGTATTGTTATTAAACACGATGAGTCCTAGTTACTTTAATAAATAAATGAATTCTGTTAGGGAAAGGCCGTCGGTTCGAGTCCCGCCGATGACATCAGTTTTTGTGATCTATTTATAATTTCTTTCTTAATATTTTAAATGAATTCTAACCCTAAATCGACGGGTTTGTCAAAAATTCACTGTTGACAGATTCACTGACTGCTCAAATACGTGTTCCCTGATTATACTCAGGTTAGGTTCATAGTTAAAAACACACTGTTAATAGATTGTAAAATATGTAAGAAAACTGACCTGGTTGTATAACACGTCGATTCAAGGATCGACTGTTACCTGAGGATCGTTTTCTGTCGCTTACTGGCTCGAAGACACCTCTCTATCTTGCAAAAGAGGTTGTTGAATCGTTGTAGGGATTAATGAAGACGATTGAGAGGTACCGGGTACCCCCAACGTCAACCTTGTGAGACATGTTCACGATCACTATTGATGTGCCTCTGGAAAACATACAGCATTGTTAATGAAGAAGCAGGTGTATACTTATCTCTATGTGCGATCTTGCTACCGGAAACGGAACTACGTTTCCGTGGCATTTGACAGATGTCATCACAGTTGCACCAGCAAGGTGGGGAGCGCCACTATTTGAGTTAGTCATAGCGTTGTGTACTTTCAACGAGTGCGGTCGTAATCTTAAATTATTACGTCAATCCGTAAAAATAATTAAAATTCGTTCACAAAGTGATAATATGATATGAAATCGCGTCAGTCACGCCATTTATTTTTACTATCGCGAATTAGAAATATAAGTGAAGTGATATAATTATTATGACTGACGAGTCATGCCATATATTTTCACCATCGCGAATCCGAAATATTTACGAATTAGTGAAGTGATAATAATATAATTATTACGAAATCACGTCGCTCACGCCATAATTATATATTCAAATTCATGAATGAGAAATAATAGTAATATTTCGTAACGAACGTAAACATGTCTTACAAGGTTGATGTTGGGGGTACCCGGTACCTCTCAATAGTCTTCATTAAAGCCTACAACGACTCAACAACCTCTTTTGCAAGATAGAGAGGTGTCTTCGAGCCAGTAAGTGACGGAAAACGATCCCCAGGTAACAGTCGATCCTTGAATCGACGTGTCATACAACCAGGTCAGTTTTCTTACATATTTTATAATGCATTAACAGTGTGTTTTTAACTATGTACCTAACCTGAGTATAATCAGGGAACACGTATTTGAGCAGGCAGTGATTCTGTCAACAGTGAATTTTTGACAAACCCGTTGATTTAGGGTTAGAATTCATTTATTTATTAAAGTAACTAGGACTCATCGTGTTTAATAATAATATCATTATGTGAAACTGGTTTTGAAGCTCTGACACGAACTATCAGCTCCCACGTGGCAGCATATTCGCTATAAAAAGGATGTTGCAGTTATACTCACATTTGCCGTTCAGGGAATTAACGATGACACGAGTAGTTTGTTAGAGCAAATAGTGCATTTACACTCGGGCTTGCAATCTAATCGAATAGGCGCATAATCATTCTCATAAAATCAGAGGCCCTTTTTGATTAAATTTCTGTAACGTCAGTAAAACTCCTTTGTCTCCTAAATTATCCGGACAGACATTGCAAATGAGTTGATGCAAAGGGCCGAATGTAAACACATACGAGTACATAGGTGTTAGGTGTTATAATTAAATTAATAACGCAATTTCATACAAAAATATACACTTGTATAACCGCATTTGCATAAATGCACATCTTTCTTGTGAGGATTTTATATTGACGAAACGAAATTCTGCGCATTATTTTTGGTTAACACCTTCTCGGGTAAAACAAAAATAGCGAATACAAAAACATACAGGACTCGCGCCTTTTAAATCATTTATTATAATATATAACAATATAATATAATATCTGTTATATATTCATAGTTATGTCATACAAAGATTTTTAGACATTGTTGACAGGCGCAGAAGGCAAACAAATTTAGAATATTTGCAATCAACGGATCTCGACTAGGTACCCTCTAATATATAAGAAAAAAAAATTACTTTAATGATGCAAACAAGACGTATCATGCAGAGATCCGCTTTCTTGTCGTCTTGGACAACAAAATACCTCTTTGATCTAGGGGTATTACACGTAGCCTCAGAGTAAATGCCCAGTTCCATTAACGAAGTGTTTCTTCGAAAGAAAAACAATGAAACAATGCGTTGAAGCCTCGAGTTGAACAAATTTATAAAGGAAAAACATTTTCGTCTGATATATCATGCGTCCATTCTAGATTTTCTCCGTCAGGGAGACTGGATACTTAAAATAGATATCTTTCAAGCACACTTCTATTTGTCGGGTGCAAAAAAAAGGACACTACCATTTCTTAAGGGTGATTTACGAAGACCAGGTAAAACCAGACCAGCCATACCTTTTTCATCCAAAACATCATAACTTGCTGGGTCGCGGAGACCCTGCGTGCAATGGGTGTCGGGTTCTAGTGTATCTAGACGACTCCCTACTGGTCAATGAAGACCAGTCCAAGTTATGCTTTCAGGCTGCGGAAGCCGTGAAGCACTTGGGAAAATGCATTTTGGCTTCTAATGGTCAATGAAGACCAATCCAAGTTATGTTTTCAGGCTGCGGAAGCCTTGAAGCACTTGGGAAAATGCATTTTGGCTTCTAATGGTCAACTGAGACCAATTAGAGTTATGCACTCAGGCTGCGGAAGCCGAGTAGCACTTGGTAAATCTATGATGGCAAATCAATTACGAGAAGTCTTATTATATCGCCAACGCAAGATCTGGAGTGAGTAGAGAGTCGTTGGCAGACAAGAGTACAAGAATACAATGGCAGTACCACGAACAAGAAGAATACCCTGCCTGAAGATTGCCTTAGACCGTTGCCCCAATAAATTTCATCAGAGTACTGTAAAGTATATTGGGCCAGTTAAACGTTGCGAACTTCCTGGTGGCGCGGTACAGACTTCACTGTTGAAGAAACTGTACCAAAATACGATATAGTGGCGCGGAGCTACGTGCCACATAGTGCTAATTTTAGAGAGCCTGCAAACCTATTTCCTGGCGACGTACGCTTCGCATAGGGGCTGAGGGTGCTCATTTGAAGGGCAAGTTAATGTCCAAGACCATTTGCGAACTACCAACGAAATGGGCACTGCACCAAGTATGAGTTGCATTGGTAAATCGCAGCTATCGCGAGCACTTATCAGTACATCATGTGCCAGACTAATACAACAACAAAATAGCGGACAGGCTTACACGGAGGCAATCACCAACATTTGTGAGTTGCTGGCTTACTAGTGAATCTTCTACCTCGAGCGACTGCGGAAGTCTTTTGAAGGTGAACGAGGGAAATAACCAATAGTGTTAGTTGGTTGTTAGTGGCAACTTCTACCTCAAGCGACTGCAAAAGTTTTTTGGAGGTGACCGAGATAAACAACCAATAGTGTATGTGAGGTTTGTTAGTGGCAACTTCTACCACAAGCGCCTACAGAAGTCTTTTTGAGGAGGACGAGATTTACAACCAATAAAGTAAGTTGGTAATTAGTAGCAACTTCTACCTTAAGCGACTGCAAAAAGTCTTTTGGAGGTAAGGTTCGAGGGCGTCTCCAAAAACCGTCTTAGTACGTACTGATCGACTACAGGCATCGAATTAGAATAACAGCATACACAAATGCTCTCAGCAGAAAATGGGTTTATCTAACATTCTAACATGGATGTTCCTCCACTAAACGAGGACCTAAGTCCTGGCTAATCTGAACAGTGCCTGGGGAGCTTTCTAGTTTCAGAACTTAAATCAATCTTAAAACAATCGAATAACCATTTAAAACTCTTTACGGAAAACCCTAATAATTGTAGTGACATCATCCTCTCCTCCACAGGTAAAACATTAAACCTATAAGTTTTGAGGGGGGGGGGAGCATAAATAAGTCACTCCAAAGCAATACTTACTACTCGTAAATACCTGTCAAAGTGACTTACAACCTATTTACTCGATATCTTGTCGAACTCTTCTGAAAAACCCCCAATTGCCCTAACCAGCGGAAATTGCAACAGATTTTATGTATCTATTTTTACAAGAAAAGTTAGGCTTTTTGTGGACCCCAAGAGCAAGAAACTTTTTCTAATTTCATAATAAAATAACCATTTAAAACTGTTTACGGAAAACCCTAATAATTGTAGTGACATCATCCTCTCCTCCACAGGTAAAACATTAAACCTATAAGTTTTGAGGGGGGGGGAGCATAAATAAGTCACTCCAAAGCAATACTTACTACTCGTAAATACCTGTCAAAGTGACTTACAACCTGTTTACTCCCAATTGCTCTAACCAGCGGAAATTGCAACAGATTTTATGTATCTATTTTTACAAGAAAAGTTAGGCTTTTTGTGGACCCCAAGAGCAAGAAACTTTTTCTAATTTCATAATAAAACATATTTAAGACCATAGGAGTAGCTAAACCGAAAGGTGTCAAACCATAATTTCCATGGGATCCACAAATACTTTTAGATTGAATATCGATATAAGTAGTTGACGAAGATTTCATAATCTTATCAACCGACTTCCAAAGGGGGAGTAGGTTGTAGATTTGACTGTATGATTCTTTTTTATTGCTTTAAATATCTACAGCCTTTTTTTCTATTACCCACAATTGTGGTCAATAAACTGATACCTGAAAATAGATAAATACTTCTAATAGATAAATGTGCATCTAGTTAAAATGGGAGAACGGCAGCAAAGGACTTAAGTAATCTATTTTACTATAAATATAAATATAAATCAGTCATATTACACATAATAAAACTTAAAATCAGTCATATTGTACACAATAAAACCTACTTCACGTACTGTAAATGGAGATTAGGTACAAACTGTACTACATGATAACGTGATTTCCGCTTCTTCAGGTACTTACAACAGTGGCCTGTTTCCAATGGTCAGATATCAATCCCTAGAGGAAACTTTAACATGGGGTAGCTGGAAATCCTCCTGTACGTTTTTATCATATAAAATAAAAACAAAAAATTAAAAAATTAAAAACCGAAAAGAAAATCGAAATTTATCTTTTAATCCCCTTATGCCATCCTCACTACTGTATGCATAACATAAAAAACCAATTTTAATAATTACCTATAGGCTATTATAATTATAGATTAACTAATAAATGCGCACTCATTGTGTACCTATTCTTATTTTCATAGTCAAAATTTGAAGCCAAAAGAATTATAACTAAGAACTTAATTATCTTTATCCTTAATCATCATAGCGTTGTGTCTTTTCCATATTTCTCACCAGCAGATAACAAACACGTTCTTCGTTCATTAACAATGCTGTATGTTTTCCAGAGGCACATCAATATGATGGTTTTACATAAAAATAAAACCGATATTATGTGCCGAGAAGGAAAACATACAGCATTGCAGGAAGTTCTTCCTGGTGAAGACTATGACTAACTCAAATGGTGGCGCTCCCCATCTTGCTGGTGCAACTGTGATGACATCTATCAAATGCCACGGGAACGTAGTTCCGTTTCCGGTAGCAAGATCGCACATAGAGATAAGTATACACCTGCTTCTTCATTTACAATGCTGTATGTTTTCCTTCTCAGCACATAATATCGGTTTTATTTTTATGTAAAACCGTCATATTATTTCTCATTCATGAATTTGAATATATAATTATGGCGTGAGCGACGTGATTTCGTAATAATTATATTATTATCACTTCACTAATTCGTAAATATTTCGTATTCGCGATGGTGAAAATATATGGCATGACTCGTCAGTCATAATAATTATATCACTTCACTTATATTTCTAATTCACGATAGTAAAAATAAATGGCGTGACTGACGCGATTTCATATCATATTATCACTTTGTGAACGAATTTTAATTATTTTTTACGGATTGACGTATTAATTTAAGATTACGACCGCACTCGTTGAAAGTACACAACGCTATGCCATGTGATGACATCTGTCAAATGCCACGGAAACGTAGTTCCGTTTCCGGTAGCAAGATCGCACATAGAGATAAGTATACACCTGCTTCTTCATTAACAATGCTATATGTTTTCCAGAGGCACATCATTATGAAAGGGTACCCAAAAGAAACCGAATTGATGTTGTTATGGGCAGGTTTTTTGTAGTACCGCGTTCTGCTGCTAGAAGGATATAGAGCCACTTTTCCTGAGTCTCGACTCCTTCGTCCTCTCGATTCCAAAGACACCGTTCGGTTTGTATGACTTTTTTAGTAACAGCTGTTTTGTATGCTCGTCGTTTTTGCAATGGCTGATTCTCGTGAACAGCGCGTAGCCCTAAGTTGTACTTCTTGATCAGACTGGGACACAGACTCTTAAAATGTTGATGCTACTATTAGGAAAACTCAAGTGTTTAAATGGTTTCCCGTTTTAAAAATATCAATTGACTTCAAATCTCGCTCTGGTCGTGCACCCACGTCCAGAATAAATGAAAATTAAAAAAAATCGCCAGATGTCCATTCACAGTTCATTCCACAGGATGAAACAGTTAATCAGGCTTTATACCTCGAAGTTTTGAAAAGATTGCACAACCGTTTCAGGCGGAAAAGGCCTATTTTGTGGCAGTCGGTTGACTGGATTTTCCACTACGATAACGCCCCTATTCCCACCGCCATATCTGGGTGCATTTTTTTTTACCTAAAATGGCATCTGTTGTTGGGGGGTGTCGGAAAAGGTTTACATACTTGGTTTTTAGTTCCAAGATTGCCCGGTAACCAGCTTATTCAAACATCTGCCATTCATCACAGATCGAGGTACACGACGCGTAGATAACCGAAGACATACAGCATAAATTCACCATCTGAAATGAAAGTATCCGTTGATTCCAATTGAATGGAATCAGCTGTGTCTTCCTTGCATTTGCATGGAAATCGTATGCAGAGAAATAATTTAGATGAGGCACATTCCGTGGCGTAGGTTGTTAATCGGTCATACACCAGCTATTCTGGTCATATGCCGGTCCTACTATACAATGTGCAACTCATTGCTTGTTGTAACCCAAGGGAATTATGCCAACATATATTCTATGACATGATCGGAACCATAGAACGACAGAAAGTACCAAGCTCTACGTACTAGGAGAGCAGTGATGCACGCTTCACACTATTAGAAGCAAGCCACCACTTTACTGGACTTATTCACCAGCGGACCCTTTTGGCATGGGACTATAAACATACTTTCACACAATCTCTGGCCACGAGAGAGGTGAAAGTGACTTACACACAAATCATAATAGGCTCAGATTTAAACTTTTTTTTTTAAAAAGGTTACAATAGATCAATTTATTCGTAGAATGTCAAAATTTTACAATTTCATGTCAAGCTATATTATAAAAATACTAAGTAAATAAACAATTAATTAGTCTGAAAATAAAAAAATAAAAAAGTCGCAAATCTACGTCCTGCATCGTTCCTGGTGCAAAGGTGCCCATGATGCTGGCAGCATTGCCCCGCTGAATGGCAATGGACAATCTTTGCACCAGGAAAGACCCAGAGCGAGCGTCACCGGACCTCTCCCTAATTCGATGTCCCAACTCCGTGACAAAGCTCTTGGCTTTGGAGCCCCAACTGCCCAAGGTCTCCACCGCTAAGGGCACAAATAAATAATGTGACTCCAATGCAGCGTATTTCACTCGTTTTCTATCCGCCGCGTCCTCAGCTGCGGCAGCCGGAGCGTGGACGCTTCGACCAAGGTGAGACGCGGCGACAGTATTGACGCACGTAGCGTCCCACACTAGGCATTTGCCGTTCTTCCAAGGAATCAAGGTCAAACCGTCCAGACGCTTGCCGTCAGTCCTGCTCAGACCAGTAGGCTGCAGGACGCAGGGCACATTGGCCGATATCAGGGCCCGCCGGACAATATCGTTAAGAGCATGGTGCCGCGGAAACCTACCTCTTGAGCGGTGGCAGCTAAGTGATTTAAACTAGTATTTAATACAAGTGAGACTCAGCTTTTTCTAGGTCAGCCGTTGACAACGGCACGTAACAGCAGCAACTCAGGACTGTAGCCGCTCATACGGCATCAACTACTCCGTGGAATCAAGCTTCTTAACCTACGCGCAACTATTGTACTTATTAGCTTGTGCTAATACTAAACGGTTATATACGTAGCACTAGATACGATCTTTTCGTATTAGAGAATTCCTGAATTGTAACATAATTAGTAATATTCCCATGCGACACTGACATTTCCCACGTGACATTAGGAAACGAGATAATATTTGAATTTAACTTAAGAATAAAGAATTTATCAGTGGTCAAAGATCTTACCAAAGAGTCTTCAACATTGAGTTTATATCTCGTGTTGGGAAAATACGCGACAGGGGGTTTCCCTTACCTCTAAATTCTCTCTCAATAAAAACTCATCTTAGTTCGTTCGTTAGTTGTATATTTTAATTTTACTTCATAATTTATTTCTTTCTTCTTTGAATCATAATAAAATTAAACTGTATTATAAAACAAGTTACATATTAGAAATCCTTTCCCACATATTTATCAAAACCTTTACCAGCCTTTCTGAAAATCTACATCACACAATGAAAACTATATCTAAACTTACTTATTTACAGCGAAGAAAGAACGACGAATGCATCACAGAAGACGAATTTAAAAAATGTTTTGAGCAATGGAATAAAAGATTGGACAAGTATATTAGGGCCAGTGGAGAGTACTTCGTAGGGGATTGAAGACTTTTTGTTTAAAAATTCAATACAAAATACAAAAATAAATAAGTTCATTTTTTTAGGGTACCCCCTCGTACATGTACATAATATACATAGAAAACATCTAAACTCTGAAACAAAAGCCGATGCACTACCCACCACGCCACCGAAGCAGTTCTATAGAGCAATGTGTTCGTTGCAATCGATTAACCATACCAACACGTATTCGTTTGTTCAGATATTGCCATACCAATTTGCGTGCGCATGGTATACATTAGCAAGGTGAGCATACACATAAAAAAAGATTAAGGTGTTTTTGGAATTCTAAATTAACAGCTTTTCAAAGAATTAATACTATTAATTTTATGAAAGATTCACTACATAAATAAAACAATATTATAGAGAATCATTATAAGTCATAAGTTCTATAATTTATTGGTAAAATCTACTAATCAAAGCATTAAATTAAGTAAAAATAATTTATTTCAGGTAAAAATAACCCATATTAAGTACAAGATTTAGCATAGTTGATCATGGACGATTGGCTGCAGAGGCAGCATGGTGACCTCACGTACCGTGCGACGCAGGTGGTTGCCGGGCATGGATGCTTCGGTAGCTATCTGTTTCGCATGCATCGTGAGGTCACACCCCGGTGTCAACACTGCGAGGTTTCCGACGATGACACCGCACTCCACACGCTGGTGGAGTGCTCAGCGTGGGCGAGTCAGATACCCTCTCGCTGGGGACCATGCTTCAAGCCATGGTATCCAGCGGGAGTAGGTGGAACGCGGCCGTGTCCTTCTGCGAGCAAGTCATGCTCGCGAAGGAGGCGGCCGGGAGGGAGAGGGAGCGTACTCTCCCCGCCGAGTTCCGTAGTCGGCGGCCAGGCCACCCCAGACTACGCGACTACGCCCAAGACTATCGTCCTCCATGATCGGGGCCTGAGGACGGCGGGATCGCCACCCACCGTCCTTACAGAAGCAGGCTAGAAGGGTTGCGTGCTGCGGGGCCTTTGCCCCATAGCACGCAACCAGATTCACTCACTGACGCGGGATACAACCCGACCCCAATGACGCGGGACTCTCGTCCCGACCAAACACCCGCAGAGACCACAGAGGTGGTCAAAGTCCGCCGGGCGCCACTGGACATACCCTCTGCTAGTAACCAGGGACGCCCGGCAACGGACGTTAGAGCGGCCGCGGCCTTGGGCCGCGGAATTAATAAATCAATGGTAAGTAAAATGTTTTAAAAATGTTTTAAACTTTTTAAATTTGTAATAGAATTGTTTTCCGCAGAATTAAAAAAAGACAACAAAACGTCGACAATTGTTTCGCCTCTAAACGAGGCATTATCAAGACTGTCTCAGAGAGAACAGCCGGCTGAATTGGCTGTTCTCTCTGAGACAGTCTTGATAATGCCTCGTTTACCATTGCTTTGTCATGGATTTTCGCCAAGTAACGCCTGTTTCTATCCAATATTTATAGTTATTAAATGATTGATTAGGTAACAAGAATGTCACAAGATTTAGATATTAAATTATTAATTAAAATGGAATAAAAATTCAGTAAATTAAATTAAACTTGATCACATAAATTATTTAAATTAGTTAAAAACAAATGCATGTAATATTAATTAATTAAATCAGATTAAAAATAAAAAAACGGGTAAAATCAAATAAATCACATCAAAAATATCAAATAATCCGATTCCTTTTTCCAAATTAAATTCAATTAGTTCATAAATTACACATTCGCGATAAAATAAAATTAAATGAAATAAAAAACAAAATAAAATAAAACACTTTCTGCCGGACCGACCGAAACTACCACCGGGACAATGGTCGTCGAGTCTACATCCCACATGGCGGTTATCTCGAAGGACAGATCAAGGTACTTACTAAGTTTGTCCTTCTCTGCTTTCACGAGATTTTCGTTATGCGGGACTATTAATATTATACTCCTTATCAGGTGATTCCAATGCAACTCGATGTACAATTGTTTCTCGACAACCACCCAACCGATGTTCATGATTTTTTCACTCAAAAATCAAGCATTCTCAGGAGCAGGTTTTGTTTGAGACCGAATTTTGTTTTAGAACCCTCAAAAAAAGTTATTGGCCAAAAATATGTCAACAACCGATTTTCATGATTTTTTCACTCAAAAATCAAGTATTCTCAGGAGCAGGTTTTGTTCGAGACCGAATTTTTATTTAGGACCCTCAAAAAAAGTTATTGACCGAAAAAAGTTATTGACCAAAAAATTACAATAGTTGCTTCACTCAATTGCATGCTGCAGCGCAGTACCACGGCAGCGACCGCAGCTCCTAGTTATATTTGTTACCTCATATCTTTTGACAGGGTAAACTGATTTAGAATTCTTTCCAAACGTTGACACAAAAACTGATTAAAAATTACCGGAATGGGACCATATTGAAATGGGACTACTTGGGAAGCAGTAGCTTTTAATTATTCCCAAGTAGTTCTATTTTTAATCAGTTTTTGTGTCAATGTTTGGCATGTTTTGTAATAAGTACCTTTTATCACTGGCTTACTTTTACCAACTATATGAGCATGGTATCGGAAGAGATTTTCGTCAAACAATGAAATCGCAGAAAATGCCAATCACGTGTTCCAAATAAAACATTTTTTAATTTACCTACTGTGATTACGTTGATGAAAATCTCAAACAAACAAATCGCCTTAAATAGAAAACAATTTTAGTCGATTTCGCTTCAGACGACAATCTTAAGAAAAAAAAGTTATATGTCATTGTCAACAATTTCAAGTCATGCTAATTGTAATTCTATCAAAGTTTTGTATGTACAAAATCCACTTTGATTTTGATTAGTTCTTTATTATTGCCTTGCTTACTTGCATTACTCTTACTGTGCGGTTTATACTTTCTTGAATTTGGTAGGTATAATTTCGTCAACTAAAAATGTAACTATCACCCAACACATCACATATAAACTTTATACATTTCTGGCCTTATTTAATTTATGAATTTGTTTTAGTAACAATGTCGACAAACGGAGATATTGGTAGTCTTGATAGCAGCGGCAAAATTACTAAAATGGAGGTAAGTATCAAACCTATTGTAGTAATTCTTTGATTCCCGGAAAAGATTTAGTTTATAACCTAGCCGACCACAGTGAATTCCTCAAAGCTCTTAAACTTACCATTTAATTTTGTTTTTTTTTTTCAGGTCGATTACAGTACAACCTGTGATGAAAAGATCCCATTGTGGAAGTCATGGGCCTCTAAGGGCAGAATGCAAGAAGCAATTGATCAGCTACTTGCTTTAGAGAAACAAACTCGAACGGTAAAAATGATTCTATTTATTTTAGTACACAGCTCACTCGAAAGCTACAGAGTTTTACCAGGATGCATGTTGTCAAATATGACTCGTCATTATTTGGTGTCTCCTCTTACACAGACGTTTTTCCATGTAGCTAATGTACTAAATTTCAGCTAAATGAGTTCAGTTGTTAGTTAGACCATGATGAGTCTCCTACAAACAGAAGTCGTCTGTGATGTTTAAAAATACTGGTGGGATTTCCTAATCCTTATGAGCTAAAATTGGTGGTAAGAATAATTTCACTGTAGAAGAAATCTAACAACTTTAATTCTGAGTATATTTTTTTCATAGTCTTTTTCATGGTCTAATTGATATTAGTAGTATGTAATAAAAAAATATTACTCATCTCACTTACTGTTTTAGGGAGCTGATATGCCATCAACTGCAAGAATCTTAGTTGCAATTGTTCAAATATGTTATGAAGCTAAAAATTGGTCGGCACTCAATGACCAAATTATTCTTCTTTCTAAGAGAAGGTATGTTTTAGTTACTTACCCACCTGGAATTCTGACTTTTGAACCTGGGTGCAACTTTTCTTCTATTCTTGCTATAGAAATATGCAGGTTTTTTTTATAAATTATGGGTGGCTGAAGTGACACCCCTCGTCTGATGAATAGCCAAAGACGTCTAGCGATAGGAGGACAGTTTCATAGCACACGCTACTATTGAAAGTTACCTTCAAGTTGGTGGTCTAGGGACATAATTATTAAGTTTGATCACTGAGAAGCATTTTAGTTCTGTCTTAAATTTTTAGGTCCCAACTAAAACAAGCGGTGGTTAAAATGGTTCAAGAATGTTGTACTTATGTTGACAAAACACCAGATAAGGAAACAAAAATAAAACTGATAGAAACATTGAGATCCATAACAGAAGGTAAAATTTATGTTGAAGTAGAAAGGGCGAGGCTTACACATATCCTAGCCAAGATTCGAGAAGAAGATGGCGATTCAGCCGAAGCAGCCAAGATTATCCAAGAGTTGCAGGTCGAAACCTACGGTTCAATGGATAAGAGGGAGAAAGTTGAGCTAATTCTGGAACAAATGAGATTATGTCTTTCTATCAAGGACTATGTTAGAACACAAATCATTTCCAAGAAGATTAACACTAAGTTTTTTGAGGATGCTGACACTCTGGTAATTTTTTATTGGAATAAATAGCTATAAGTATATTTGTTATGTGCCACTATCAAAAAAGTTATCACATCACATTTGTATAATTTCAGGAGCTCAAAGAGAAATTCTACCGTCTAATGATTGCAGTAGACCAACACAATGGGTCTTATCTCTCAGTGTGTCGTCACTTCCGGGCGTTAGGTCAGTCCGCTGGCGCAGACGCTTTGACCGGAAGTGTCATCTTCTTAATATTGGCACGTTATGACAATGAGCAGGCTGATTTAACACACAGAGTAAACGAGGACAAAGATTTGGATAAGCAGTCTGACTACAAGTAAGAATTTGATAATACTAATTTTACATAACAATAACAGCACTCCTTTGACATGATCTCAGTGTTGCCACCCCCACCACATGATGTAACTGTTTATGAGATAGATACTGATACTAGGGTCAGAGACATTGCTAAAAGAGGTAAAAAGTGCATCTCCATGACTACATCCAGACATTGGATGTTGCACTGGCCTAAACAAAGTACACAAATATGCAATAATTATTAGGTTATAGGTTAAATTTTGTAAGGTCTATTTAACAGAAAGTTGGATTCTAAATCATCTTCACCTGTATGTGTTCCAGACAGCAAATGTCACGCCCACTTTTGCATGGAACTAAAAAATACCGATTTCCCGTTTACGACGCCGTCATGCGTTTTAGTCTTCATATAAATCTAATCCACTACTCTTAACACCCCATTCACAAAGAAGTTAAAAAACGCGACGTTTATTTAACGCCCCACGGGCGTTGATCGTGGAATTGAAACGCCCAGCTCTTAAAATATAACAAGGCGCTGAAAAAAAGCGTCGCGTTTTAAAACCGCTGACCTGTGAACTAATACTAGGCAATGCATTTGATCTATTTTTAGCGCGTGTTATTTTAACTCTCGTGCGAATGCGTCCTATTGTACACAAATATGAAAAAAGAGACATCACTTGTTAAGAACAGTAAAAATGTCGAACTTATAGCTAAGAACAATCTTATTTAGACAATCTTTGTTAATAAAAAGTAAGTAAGTCAGTGTTGTGTAATTCCTTTGCAGACAGTTGTTAGGTCTATTCATCAACCCAGAAATCATTAGATGGAACACCTTGTGCAGTACCTATGAAAAAATGCTTCGGTCCACACCATACTTTGATTCCAGTGATGAGAAAGGACAAGAACGCTGGAATGATCTTAAAAATCGAGTTGTTGAACATGTAAGTCTGAATTGTTAATAAAAACAGGAATCAAAATAAACCAGGAAAGTTCAGTCGAAAGAGCGCTTATTGAGCGAAGCGAGCGGAGCTCCCATGGAGCAGGTTAAATGTAAAATGGCGAGCGGAGCTCCCATGGAGCAGGTTAAATGTAAAATGTTCGGATGTTCGTTTCTCAGTAACCTCTTGACCGATAATTAAAAATTTTTCACCTAAATTAATAGCTTATTTCAATTAAGGTCATGACGAAGCTCAAATATTCAATTTAAATAAAATAAAAAACGCTTCGCTCAATACGAAGCCGCGCACTGTTTACAGCAGCTTAGCTTTACCTAGTAGCTATATGCTTCATTCTCAATTGTCATTCTCTTCATAATAATCATCTCAGCCCATATGACGTCTATACTATACTGCTGGTCATAGGCCTCTAAATATACATAGAAAATACCCAAACTCCGAAACAAACATTTGCGGATCACACAAATATTGAGATGATTTGACCCAGGAATCGAACCCGGGACCTCAGGGATGGCAGTCGCATACACATACCACTGCGCCACCGAGGCAATTCATCATTCTCTTGGACTTATTTTTATAGGTGGCCAGCCAAGATAGTCACTAAATTCAGTCCATACATATACACTAAAAACGAAACATACAGAACTGAAATTTCATTTCATTTAATTTCCATGATATTCATTATTTCGTTTTATGCTTGCACATTTTTTTTTGTCTTACGTAAATTTCTCCCTGCAAAATCCCGGCTTTTAAAACATAAAAAAATACGGTACCATAGATATATGTACCAACTAAGATTGCGTTAAATTTTATTAATTTTAATAATTATTAATTCGCCGAAATAGTCGCGTTGTCGTTGGGAAAAGCAAGTGTTACACATTACGTATTTTTTATAGGTAATTGATTGCATACATTACAAAATGTATGTTACATTTTTGTCCACATGCACACTGCTCATGTAAGTGTCTCATAAATAATATCTAGAGACTTACATATGGTTTAATTTTTATTTTTGTTGTTGTTAAATTTGTCCATAGGGACAGGCTAAGGTTATTTCAACCATAGTGCCAATTCTTCAGTGTATCTGAGTATCTGGGAGCCCGATTTTTGCGGAGCGCCAGAGGTAACCTAAAAAGGCACCAGCCCACGCGCTCAGCAAAAATCGAACTCCTAATTTTTATTTTAGAATATTCGCATAATGTCAATGTACTACACCCGCATTACAATGAAGCGAATGAGTGAGCTACTGGGACTGAGCGAGACTGAAACAGAAGAGGCGCTCAGTCAGCTGGTCGTCAGCAGTGTTGTACGAGCTAAAATCGATCGCCCTGCTGGTGTTGTACATTTCAGGTAAGTAATAAATATTTTCGGATATACTCAATTACTCACACAATGTCATCCAGCCCAAAATAAGCTAATATAAACTTGTGCTATGGGATCTAGACAGCTGGTAAACGTACTTGTATATTTCTAAATAGGTACATACTCGTACATACATTGACACGCACCCAAATTCCGAACCATTTTGTGGATCACATAAATATTTGTTTCGACCCGGGAATCGAATGCGTATGCACTACCGACCGACCACGCCATCGAATCGATACACCCATAAAATTACCGTTAAGGTCTTTATTCCCGGGGGGTATGCTGAGGCGTTTGTTGTGACCACATTTAATTTTCATTAATCGGTTTGTTGATTTTTATTTATTAGTAGATGAGCCTATTGCTATTTTCAGTACTTTGGGTCTATTTGCCTCGTCCATCTATCAACAGGCAAATGGCTGTAGTCGTCTGTTTTACCGAAAACTTAAATAAAATTCGTATTATTACTCTTTGCATTTACATGCTATGTTATTTGTACTCAATAAACAATGAGATTTAATTATTTTTCAGCCTGAACATGGACGCATCGGACCGCCTCAACGAATGGTCAAACAATTTGAACTCGCTGATGCAACTCGTGAACAAGACAACGCATCTTATAAACAAGGAAGAATGTGTGCATAAACATTTGCTAGCAACAGCAGAATAAAAACAAAACAGTACGTTCGGAAATTACGTTACGTTGTGGCAACCATAGAGAAATGTTTCTGAACGATATATTTCTTATTGTAATGTTTCTGTCAAAATTTTCGTTCATCAGTTGAAGAGCTAGTAATTTCTGTTACTTAATTTCACTGTGTGTATCATTGCGTTTTACTTTATGAACTTGATTATACCTATAGAAATATTCGTTGACGAATATCTGAATTTAATTATTTTAGTGTTCTGCATTTTAATGTAAAAGTTCTATAAGATTGAAATAAATACTTTCTACTTAGCTTTGTTGGTTTTTATTAGAACTTGTTTGCAGTGAGGAGTGACCTCTATTGAGTAGTATGAATCAATGTTGGAATTTAGATTCGAATAATAAAATGGTTATGGTGCACGGGAATCCCGGTAATCCCCATGACATGAGACTAACAATAGGTACTATTGGCGACATGTGGGTGTATAATACATCCCTCCCTACACTAGCTAGGGGATATATGCGTGATTATATGTATTATGTAACATACAAAGAGCCCATGGGATCACCTACTTTGAAATCTATACTTACTAGGTAAAAGTAGGTAGGTACAGTACGATTATTTTGACTTAGCACTCGGTAATCCTCGACAATTATCGGGGAAGGTCGGAGCTACAAACTACCTACTCGATATATCAGAGAGAGCGCTGAAGGAAGAAGTAACTGTACCTACCTATCTACTTATAAGGCAATTATAAATCTGGTTCTAAAAAACTAATAGGTGCTTTGCCAAGTGCAAGCAGCTGTAGATTAACGACAGGCGGATTATCTATTGAATATGATAGGTAATCAAAAGCCGATTCGGTTGCTTACTAATTATTTAGTATCTATATTATTTATTATGTTACATATAAGTTTGGAAGATACACATTTAATTAATTTCACGATGTTGATAGTAGACTCAGATAGTTTTAACCTATACATTTTAATAGTCGACCTATCTTCCATTTTGATCAGAACTCGGCGACATTACCAAATCATTACATTCTAAATTACTATCAACTATGATAAGATACGTTACCAAGTGATAATTACCTACCGAAGACTGAATTATAATTAAATTAATGATTCAGTTTTAATATTTATCCTAACAAAAAAGCACGTACAATTTGTAATTTGTATCTTCAATGAAATAAAAATGTTCATCTACATAGTGCCACTTTTGATACCAGTAGCCCTGGTTGTACTGTTTAGGAGGTTAAATAAGCAAGACCCGCCACCAATATTTGGGATTTATCAACAGAAGAACAAGAATTATTGTTATAAATTTATATTCATGTACTTGTTATTAAGAATCAAACAGGTACGTACCCTAGCCCTAACCTACAGCTCTCTTATCAAACTTCGAAAAATAAATTTGTTTTGAAATTATTATATAATACCTACCTATTAATATCTAAGTACCTACTACTGCTATTTTCCGGCAAACTTGAGTGTTTAGTAAAATAAATAATTATTTTAGTTGATAAACCACTTAAAGCGATTGTATGCAGTAGAAGTTGGCAAAAGTTGTGATGGTACCGTCCATGTTCACTCCATAGATGCTAAATTGGAACAGAAATATTACCTCGGCGATGCTCCGTTGGTGAGTATTAAACCAGTATTAAGTATACTGGTGTTCCCGTAAAAACAACGCTGGGCGAGAATGGGAGGGGTGTGTTTGCGCTCCGATACTTTCGCTCTTACTCGCTGTTACCGCCATATATATCGATAAATCGTCTACTGCGCATCTTGAAAGTCAGCGTTCTTTTTATGTGACGCGAGGTATACCAACTTATTTTACAAGTGATGTTGCCAATTTACTACTCTATACTCGGGACTACCTCGGTGGCACAATGGTACTATGTACGGACTGCCACGCTCGAGGTCTTGGGTTCGATTCCCGGGTCTGGTGGACAATGTATAATTCTCTTTAGAATTTTACCCAGATAATTATCCCAGTCTGGAACTTGTGCCCGGTAAATGGCAATAGGCTCGCCCCCTATTACATGGGACCTAACATAGCTGGCGAGATGTGGGTGTGTTTGCACACCTCTGCCTACCCCTTCGGGGAAAAAGGCATGATGCTATGTTGCCAATTTAAAAATGGGAAATGTTTTTCAGGCTATTGATGCAGTATATTTTAATGGTGTTTCCAAAAACGAGGAAGCTATAATTTGTGGGCTTGCGAGGAGACCGAAAAATATTGTCGATTCTTTTCTATATGTTAAGGTGAATATGCATTGTTATTATTTAGGTATAAGTTACAGATAGCGTAAGTATTAGTCTACAAGTACCTACCTACTAAGGATTAGGTTACTATACGTGTCGAAACCGTAAGTTATTAGGTATAGGAAGGTAGATACATTTACCGTAATTACCTATGTAAGTACAAAAAGGAATGTATAGCCGTATATGTACCTACCTAATAGTGATAATTTACCATTAGGTATGAATGTTCGTGATGGACACCCAGTGACCTAACTAAGTAGGTAGAATATGGCACTAAACAAGGAGTTGTTGGACAGAAATTACCTAATAACTACATAATTGGTTCTAGTAACAAACATGATCTAATTTCTATATCTGTATTTTGATTTTCAGTTAAAAGATGAAGGCCTATTACTTTCGCCGGAATTACCGGATTCATACCAACATCAAAGCATTAACGAGGAGGGTGAATACAAGATTAAAGGCTTGGAGATCGTCAATTTTATACCCATGCGCACTTGGAAATTAACTTACAATGGTGACATGAAGTAAGTTTCAGTGCCGCTGTACCTTACTCGTACCTAATGAGAAATATTAGGTAAGCTTGGTAGGTAGTACCGCCGACGCCTTGGGGTTCTGCCGGCGCTCTGGGGTTATTCTTTTGAGGGCGTACCCGGGCCTTCCGTTCCGGCTGGGTGTTATGGTGGAGTATGAAAGAAAATCTACATATGAAATACATACCTATGTATACCAAGTATATTCTACATACACACTTTTGTTTCGAGAATACTACAACTTACGAATACTTTATCGTTAGGATTCTGTTTATTTTTACTGTGGTAGTAAACAAGCACACGACCCCTTAATGCTCACGAACAGATCGCCTGTGGGCTGTGTCGTCGCATATTCGCCTGTCAGCTAGTTAATCCGAGCCCGGCTAGCTCAGTCGGTAGAGCGTGAGACTCTTAATCTCAGGGTCGTGGGTCCGGGCCCCACGTTGGGCGCCACTGTAACGTAGATAGCTGCTTACCTATCAGAGTAGTGATAAATAAAAACACTTGAGATGATTCTACAGGTATAATGTTTCAGATACAGATTACAAGTATACTACCACGGCTTTAGGGGTCGTGAATAATAGGAAACGATACAATATTAAGTACTTATATCGACACAGGATACAGGTCTCAGAATCACGGGACGTGTGCTCAGTAGGAGGACAGAGAACGTCACCTGAGCAAGTCGTAGGCCGCACCAGAGGACGAATGACCGCGTCCCTCGCTTATATATAATAGTTGAGGCGACGAGTAGCTTTGTCTCTCGTCCCGCTCGTACGAAGCCGCGTGACGTCACACGCCGACGTCACAGAGGTTGAAGCTCGCTACAAAATCTAGGCCTGACAGGTCTATTGCTGACGACAGCCTGCAGACAATCTCTTAATCTGTGGGTCTCTTCAAAGGGAATACAATACTACGTAAGAATATAATACTACTGGGTCTCTTAATGGAGTCGCAGAAACTATGTTGGTATTCTGTATCACAATTTAAACAATCAAAGTAGGTAAGCATATCATACCTCTAGAGTAGGCTATCATTTCAGGCGTAGTAGTAATCCAGAGCAAATTGTGAAAGTTGAAATGGATTTGACATGGAGTGCAAATTTTGCACCTTTTAACTATGAAACACAGATGGCGGCACAGAGCATGGCCAGAGACGTCGCTAGGCAGAAGTGGTCTAAAACATACTTCGAACAGTTGAAAAAGTGAGTAATATTTAGGTACCTTATTTATATGGGACTAAGTATCTAATTCCTGAATCCATATTGAAGCATCGACGAAGCATCCATAGAGCATGTCGTGGTCGATTATTGAGTGCTAACGTAACTATACCTCGCGTCACATAAAAAGAACGCAGAACTTCAAGCTGCGCAGTACAGTAACAGCGAGTGAAATCGAGAGTACCGATGCGCAAACACCACTCCCACTCTCGCCCAGCGTTCTTTTTACGTGAACCCCAGTATACCTACCAAAATTACACTAAATGTTTTTCTATTGGTATCTAATATGTAGGTAATGAGTAGGTACCTAATGGAATTTAACAAAAACTTCAAATTCTAATTCTTATTCTACTATAATATTTTGTACAAAGTAGGTACTAATGCTATTTAGATATTATTTATCTATTACAACACTTATTTAATCCTATAAATAAATCAGTGGAATAGTGTACAAGTGTGTTTGTTCATCATGTATACTTATTTAATCCGTTATTTTTGCTCTAGACTGCATCAAGCTCATTATGAACAAATGGGTCACATTAAAGGAACCGTATCCGTCGATGGTAAAGAACATACAATATGTATGCCGTGCGTCCGAGATCACAGTTTTGGTAAATATTCCATGCCTAATACCTACTACCTTCTAATATTGGGAAATATACATTCGTACATCGGCGTTCCGGTTCTAGTGTAAAATTTTCAGGCCTAACCTGGTATAGGTCGTGAGGCCTAAGCTGAGCTTTGCATTTGTGTGAGTGATCACGAAAAGTAGAGTAAAAAGGCTGTGTGTACAACACATGCGTGTGTAAAACATTAATAAGTTGCACTCACAAAAATGCAAAGCTCAGCTTACGCCTCGCGAACTGTATCTGATCGCAAGACACCAGTGAAACTTCAGAACGGTACCTGCATCCGGACAGACATACATCACGCCTATATCCCAGAAGAAGCAGGTACAGGTGCATTACGCACCCACATGGTGTCACATGTAATGGGGGGCAAGCCTATTGCCGTTGCCAGGCACTATAGAACATCCATTATGGATGTCGCACTTGTAATTGGATCCAAAATTCTAACAGCTGCTAGGACAAATGTTACATAGGTACCACTAAATAGAAAATCCGCAGTATGAGCATCCGACGGCAGTTTTAGCACGTTGAAATTCCCTACTCTCTGATAAAGAACTTCTAAATGGCTTTAAACTAGTTCGCTACGCCTATGGCAGGTAGTTGTAATTCTATTCTTACACCATACCTACGTCTGACGTACCTACCGATCTACGAGTAATTAGGTACTATTGGGAAGAAACTATGCTCCAGCACCACCTTAGTCGAAGGATTTTAGCTAAAATTCGACTGTGTACATTTTCGTTTAAGTATTTAATTTATTAACAGGTCCGTTTAGAGACTGGAGAACATTCCACCGCTACCAAAATCATTTCATATTTCTTGAGAATGGTGACAGTATGGCCATAGGCAGTGTGTGCCAGCCAGCTGTTTTATCGCAGTAAGTATAAATATGCTTATTATAATGTATACCTACCTATCTTCTATTTTACTCGTCGCTTTTAAACCTAAACGATATCTATGGGATATAATTTGGGTACAGAAATACATAAAATAATCCATTCTAAACTAATATTATGAAGACGAAAGATTTTATTGTTTGTTTGTTTAAAGCGAATAGGCTCCGTTACTACTGATCTGGTTTTGAAAATTCCTTCACTGATATGTAGCTACATTATCCCTGAGTAATAGGTATAGGCTACTTTTTATCCCGGTAATGTCCCACGGCAACCGGGAATGAGAAATCACGCGGGCGGAGCCACTGCGGTCAGATATCAGCAGAAATAAGGTGGCCGTTACCTATATAAAACCGTACTGGTGGTTAAAATTTAGGAATAAAACCTTTTTGAATCCTGAATGGAACCTTAGTAGGACCCGGGGACCCCCCGTCCAACTAAGATTCCATACAAACAAAAGGTATACCTACCTACTTAACCCCAAAGCATCTGTCGTTCACATGTCGGGCGGTGGGAATTACCCAGCCCAAGTGCCGTCTCGCCCGTCTCCTAGCCGTACCTTATTATGTATTGTGTAAAATTGGAAATTCGTTTCAGCCTCACAATTGGTTACTTATGTCGCCAATCAGACCAGACTGTGCTACCAGTAAAAAGTTGTGACTTCCTTCTGTATCATCATGGAGAGAATGGTGTACTACCCAAAGATTATGGATTCGTATTCAGGGCTGGTAAGCCACTAATTATGTCCTTGGCAAAACACTCTATTTACGTCTAGTATACAACTTTTTGAAAAATAATCATCTCAGAAACAGCGACTCTGACACTCAGAAACATTAGTCTGACATTTTTAGTTTTCGAAAAAAATACAACAGTAATATCCGTCCGTCCGTCTGTGAATAACTTTCAACTCGAGAAAGGTAAGAGCTAGAGACTCAGTGTAAACACCAATCGACTTAGCATAGTCGAAAACCCCCCAAAATGAGCTTGACCTTTAACCTCTGAACTCAAGGTCAAGGTCAAAACGAGGTCAAATCGAGCACGGTAATCGTTAGAGACTTAAGACCAGCTGCAATCAACTCCGCATGGTCAAAGACCTCTAAAATGAACTTGAACTTTAACCTCTGATCTCAAGGTCAAAACGAGGTCCAATCGAAAACGGTAATAGTTAAACTCAAGCCCAGCTGCAATCAACTCAGCATGGTCAAAGACCTCTAAAATGATGTTGAACTTCATGCCATGTGACATTTTTTTTAGATTTTATGAAAAAACTTTCGAAATCTCTAAAATACATGGCAATTTTTTGCCATAAGTATTTTTAACTTGTTTTTTAATGAATTGTAGATGCTTTACTAGTTTTGTAGACTGATTTTACGATAAATTTAACTACCATTTTGGTAAAAACGCAAAAATCTATTTTTGCGAACTTTAACCTTGAATCTATGGGGACATTTTACATTTAATTATATTCAGTTTTGAAACTCTAATATAAAGGTAAAGAGAGATACGATGTTCGTGTACAAATGAACGACGAGACGACATTCTACATAGGGAAGTCGAGAGAAGCCAAATTCTACGAGCGGTGGTGTACAGTCGAAGTCAATGGTGTCAAAGGTTGGGCCTGCGTTGAATGGCAGTACAATAATGTAGGTACAAAACGATAAATAGATGTAGATTCATATTATATAAGTTGTTATTTATTAAATGTTGTTTAATTATTTCATCCTTCACTTTAAGTTCACAGCTGTTTGCGTGTTCGTACACAAAACTGCGTTACGACCGACGTCGCATTATTAATACATTTCGAATTCGCATCGCACCGACTCGCAGTTTTGCGTCTAAGCCGTAATTAGTTTTTTTAACCCGTGATTTGAGTCACAAGTATCTTATTTATCGCAGTCTTGCAATTATTATAAATGGTAAATGGCAATAGGCTCGCCCCCTATTACATGGGACCTAACATAGCTGGCGAGATGTGGGTGTATCGCACACCTCTGCCTACCCCTTCGGGGAAAAAGGCGTGATGCTATGCTTTTTTTTTTTTGCAGTTATTCTGCTACTATCATCGGAGGTATCTATCCTTAAATCTTGATACTCCAATATTTGTGATACTTAGGTAATCAATCGTATCTAACGCTATCTATTATAAAATCTATTAGGTTGGTACATATACGCTTTTTCAAACAACGCACAAAAATGGAGTCATAAATAAAAACAAAATTAGCGAGTAGTTATTATTATATTTAGCGTAACATTTTTGTCGACTTATAATACCTACTTACAACTTAACTAAAAAATATGGACTAGCAATGTAATTCAGTTATAAAATGTATAGCATATAATAAACTGTTTTGTACGTGATTGTATGGCGGCATAGATATTATGACAATTTTGTTGATAAATTATAGTCATCGTCTGAGTAGTGGATAGTGACGTCATAACGGAGAAACAAAAGTCACTTGCACTATCTCACCGAGATTATGAAACGAAAACAAACTTGGCATTCAATTGCCTTGTATATTTTTATGCTGTTCAAAAACAATAAAAGACTTGGCAGTATGATAAGCCTTCCTGCGCATGTCCTAATGAACAACAATTTCATCGAGAGTATTCGAGTGTCTCTGTCTCCCCCTTTGGGGATAAAGACATGATTTATTTATATGTAAATGTAAGTATCCGAGTATACATTTTATATAAAACATTAACATATTGTATATGTTAAACGTGTATCTCTTGTACGTGAAATTAGAAAATGTAAAACTATGATTTACCATACATTTAGTAAGTATACATGGTAACAAACTACTTAAAATAATGAACATACTGTCAAACAGGTAAAAGTGCAAGTTCAACATGTTCAAAGCCTAAGCCAACATCATCACCTGCAAGTGGTCCTTGTCTGTCATTACATTGCCCGGTGAACATAGTTAGCGGCCTGTCCCTATACCTATGTGCGTCCATATCCGGGTTATACTCTTATGTATATCCCGAAGAGAACGACGTAATATTCCTGCCCACCTACCCTATAAATGTTCTGCCGGTACATATATTATACTTCCCCATATACCACTTTATTTTATGGCCGAAATTTGCACGCTTTCGTTAACAAAGTCCCGGCCCGTTAACGCATGCTTAATCACAAATCGACACCTACATATACCTAGGTAGGTTATTATAGGTGCATGTCGGACATTATGATGTCTTGAGTCACATTGCCGGCAGTTATCCGGTCTAATGTAGCCCCGACTTATTGGCTAGTTCCACCTGGATGGTCCTGGTGAGGCGACTTATGCTACCGAACGCCCATGTTGCTGCAGAGAATGCGGTTGCGGTAGCTGCGGGCATATAGATTGACACTACATCTTCGGAGCCACCGATCATTACTCGGTCGTGAGCTTCGGCTATAAGACTGATAATTCATTATTAGAAGCGGAATAGGGTGAGGCAAGCGGCACTCTACGTAGGGGTTGCCATAAGACTGGCGTTTAGCAAAAATACGTAGGTATTTATTTTTGTGAACCATGAATTTTGCTAATTTTACTACTTGCAAACCTTATTATCAATGTGCGACTTACATTGTCGATATAAAAAAGCGTATTTGGCAGTGCTGATGTTGTCACCATACAAGTGCAGAGCCCACACGACCATCTAAAACCTAACTTATAGGAAGCGCCGAGTCACTGTTCATTCTCCGCAAACGACACCTCTGGAGTGCCCAGCGTACAATGACTCCATTTGTTTTATATCATTGAACTTTCTGGAAGGTCAAAATAGTACTTTATTGTCCTTTACAAAGGCCAAAGCCTCACAGTAGTACTAGTAAGTATAGTACCCTTTTTGTGTCACCCCGACCGCTAATAGTGCTGCTGTTAGTAGTAGTTTAACGTCAGTGATGGTGGCTGGGGATAGAACTCACGTAATATCAGCTACGGATCAACCTCCAGGGGTTAATAAATTTCTCAAAACTAGCGTTTTTGGTTCTATGAAATTTCCTAGATTATGCAGAGTATTGTCAGATTAATTTGGTATTATTGTACAGATTTAACAATCCCTTATTTATGAAGTGATAAGTTTGGAAGACAGTCTGATTTTATAATTAAGTTAGTTATTTAAACTGCCATGGTCGTTATTATTATAAACTTTGGAAATGTATTCGGGATATTTACCATGTATTATTATTTTGTTACGGAATGTGTAAAACTAATCAAACAACTTGAACGGACGCGGAAAAAGAGTGAATGTATCAGTGAGTCACTATCCTTTTTACTGAAGTGTCGGGATGCGGATGTAATTCCGATTTGTGCGCGAATAAAACCTCGCAAAGACATTTATGGTTCCGCGAACATTCTACGTAATTGTAGTATCAAGTTATTACGTAAGTCAATTAGTAACACTAGATACCGCTTAAACAGGATCCAGTGTGAGTTGTACGATATACATCTTAAGTGCAGTGCGGTGTTGTCTAGGGAAGATTTCGATAATTGTGACCGAATCACATACTTACAAGCGCAACGTTCGAGGGAAATTTGTGCTTTGAAACAAAAACGTAAGTTTGATGCCCTCCTTGCAAAGCAGAAACCATCTGTCCCCTACCACAAAAACTTACGAAGTCAACGAACGGTTATCAATCTCTCCCAAAAAGTGTTGACCAATGAAGCACTTGACGCCTTGGAGAGAGGGTTGAACTTTGCCCCCACACCTACTCGTATTCCGTATGAAAAAGTGATAGGTACGGTTGAGGAGGTGGTCAGACGCAACAAAATACCGGTAGAGGATGCAGAAGTCGTGAGACAGGAAGTGGCACTTACCTTGCGTCGGGCCAAGCCTCCACAGCCAAATATGACGGCCGCCGAGCGTTCCGCACTGCGAGAACTGAGGAACGACGACAGTATTTATGTCCTCAAGGCGGATAAAGGGAATGCTACGGTAGTTATAGACGTCACAGAATACGACGACAAAATTCGGAAACTTTTAAGTGACGATAAAACCTATAAGAAAGTCAACTATAACCCTACGGCGAGAACCAAACGAAGCACGGAAAAGTTGATAAAGGAGTGCAAACAAGAAATTGGTGACGACACAGTGATGTATCTGCTACGTCCCAGAAACATTGAACCCCCCAAATTATATGGGCTACCTAAGGTTCATAAGGCAAACGTACCATTGCGGCCTATTGTGAGCCAAATTGGCTCACCCACTTATGAACTAGCTAAACACGTAGCTAAGGTACTGCAGCCCTTGGTGGGGAGAACAACATCGTACGTCAAAGACTCCCGACATTTCATACAAATTTTGCGCCATACCACAGTGAAGGAAACGGAAGTGATGGTGAGTTTTGACGTGGAGTCATTATTTACAAATGTTCCTATAGTTGATTGTATGGAAGTAATCAAACGCAAAATCGCAGAGAAGGGCATTTCTAAGATCTATGCTGACCTTGTGCATCATTGTTTATTCACAAATTACTTTGTGTACAGTAACGAATACTACCTACAAATAGATGGAGTAGCAATGGGTAGTCCAGTGGCTCCTGTGGTGGCCAACTTATGGATGGAACATTTCGAAGAACTGGCTATCACTATTGCCCCGCAAAACAACATCAAACTTTGGAAAAGGTATGTGGACGACATCTTCTGTATCATGGAGGGCGATGAGCGTGATGTACAGGGTTATGTGGCTCATTTAGACAACATCCATAATAAAATGAGCTTCACCTATGAAATGGAAATAGAGAGGTCCATTGCTTTCCTGGACGTGAAGGTTGGTGTTCGTTCGGATGGGGCTCTCAGTCACTCTGTGTATAGAAAACCGACTCACACAGACCGCTACCTACATGCAGACTCGCATCACCACCCACGCCAATTGCATTCAGTCGTGGCGTCGCTTACTGACCGTGCATATAACTTATGTGACGAGGAACATTTGGAAGCTGAACTAACACATATAAGCGGCGTCTTACAGCGCAATGGGTACAGTGGACGGATCAAGCCACCTAGATGCACGCAGAAACAGTTAAATTACAAGGTAGAAAGACACCCAGCATTCCTACCATATGTCAGAGGTGTGACTGATAAGATCGCTAACATTCTCAAGAAAATATCCGTAAGAACTATCTTCACGCCTCTGAGAAAGGTATCACAGTCCTTGCGCTCGCCCAAGGACAGTTTCCCCTTGGAGAAGCCGGGTGTGTATAAAGTCGACTGTAGCTGCGGTAGCTCCTACATTGGGCAAACTAAGCGATCGGTTGCATGCCGAATGAAGGAACATATTAGGGCGGTCAGAAATAATGAATCACAGAAGTCTGCGATTGCGGAGCATATACTTGAGGCAGGTACTGATCATTGGATAGAGTTACATAACCCACAAATACTTTCGGCAGACCGTCATTACATACCCAGGTTGGTGAGAGAAGCCATTGAAATAACAAAATATAAAAATTTCAATCGTGAAGACGGTTTTCAGTTGCCGGGTGTCTGGCGTCCAGTGGTCAGTTTATGTAAAAATAAACAACAACCTAAACAAAAACCGCGAGTGGATACCGTGAGTATTGTGTGCCGTGATCATGTTCGAGTTGATAGTGAGAACAATGCGGACAATAGTAGTGGTGCGCGACAAAAACGAGTGAGAAGGAGGGTAGACCGATACGGTTTACCTTAAACTATTTCGCGATGTACTGACAGTTCCTCCGTGACCATGGCGCTTGCAATAGTGCCGAAATATCGGAAACTCGACAACAAAATAATAATACATGGTAAATATCCCGAATACATTTCCAAAGTTTATAATTAAGTTAGTTGTAGAAAATTTTTAAATGAGAACATAATTGATTTCAACATCGGTCGTCAATATCATTAGATACTCGTACAATTTCATTTTTGAACTTTTTTGGGTCTTATATGCAATATAAGCATATAAGACATGATCATGATCATGTAGCACATATTCGCTAATAAAATGTCTATAAGTTAGTATTATAATAGGTCTGATCGCAAATCACATTTTTTTGTAGACTGCGCAGTCGTTGTGATGCCCCGATTCCACGAACGATTTTTAAACGCGCGTAAAAAAATGTCCGAATAAATCAAATACATTGCCTAGTATTTGCTCACACAGCAGCGGATTTAAATTGCGACGTACTTTTCAGTGCAGTGTAGTATTTTAAGCGCTTGTTGACCGTAAGACCTATTTCCCGTTACACGCCCAGCTGGCGTTAATAAACACGTCGCGATTTTTTTACGCCCGTGTAAACGGCGTATGCGAGTATGGTAAGTACTTACATCAATTTAAAAAAGCGAACATGTGCTACATCTCCAAACCAAACGATTTGTTGATAAAATACTTTTTCTTAGATCATCTTAAACAGATTCTTATTTAAGACCAACTACACAAAAAAAATACAGACTTCTAAAAAAAGTGGAGCTTATATTTAATCAGTTTATCGAAAATTATGAAAACACGATAGCTAAACACACTCATACTTATACACTTACACACTCATACACTTACGTGCATCTGAAGATGCCGTCTGCTAACGCATCTGCTGAAGTGTGGAGCTGGCATTTAACGTACATAAATGTTCGTAGACTTAAAATGCAGATAATACAAAATATCGTGATACTAGACGTGAACATTAAGTAGTTAGGTGTTCCGATACAGGACTTATGTATACGTACGTTTAAGAAAGACAAAAGCGATCATTGACCTTTAGAAAGGTCAAGGTCATTATTGGACCCTCTTTGTTAAGTGAATATTAAGTATACAGGACTCACCTATACTAACGACAAAAAATATAATTGTCCTTTACAAAGGTCAAAGATCAAGGACCGTATGGAACCCTCTTTGTGCCGTGAATGTAAAGTAGGTATGCGTTCCGATACAGAACTTACTTATTATAATACTTAAGTGTCAATTTAAAACAAACATAAACAAGTCCAGTGAAAATACGATTATTTAATGGACCGCCAACGTCCAAAGTTATTGTACTATATAGTATATATTTCAGGGTCTAAAGGTTACTGGAATGGACATCACACTCTCCTACACTATCAAATCACAGCACCTAATTATTAATAGTATTTAAATAATTACTGTGAAATGTCAAACATTTCATAAGACGGTTTATACCACAGTGATATAAGGCAGGAAATAATTTAAGTACTGTTTTAGAACAACAACTATTATACATATACAATATTATATAATATTATAAAAGCTCATTTCTCTAAACAGGATTTTATACCTGTTATTTCAAATGAATATTTCATAAATAAGTTATTCATTGCCAAGCTACACAGAACTTACTTATAACATTTTCTAAACACGACTACTATGTAATTCATTATTACAATAATAATATAATAAGCTAAGGTCGGAGGAACGGCTTTCGGTCGTTCGCACTCCTGCCTGTCTCCAAAAGGTAGTTTCTTTGGTACAAAATCAAATTCTAGTACCTTTTCAATTTAAATATTAAAAACGCCCGTAGTCCGGTACAATATTGGTCACGTGACCACATATATAAATTTTGGACTTACTTAATTGTTATTGTCAAGAAATATTGTTAATAAATAAATATTGTTGGACATGCTCACACAACGTCATCTAGCCCAAATTAAGCTATAAGCTTGTGCTATGGGATCTAGACAACTGATAAACATACTTATATATATTTAATATTTTACTGTTGTATTTTTATGTATAATTGCATTGTATTGTTAAATGACAATGATTGAAAAAGATTACGTGAGATTTCTTGCCAGATTCTTACTTGCAGGCTCAACCTGTTGCTTCGCGAATCTGGCAGTAAATGTACATTTACCCCCAAATTCTTAGACAACACTCCTAATGCCTCTTCACTGTATCTCCGTAGAGTGTAAATTTTTCTCCCATTTACACTCCTGCAAAATCGGTACTTTTAGTCAAACTTTTCGAGTTTTCGATTTAAACTCAATTGTGTGTCTGCATTCCTTAAATGCGTTCGTGACGGGTAATTGAAGGATGTATCATCATATATTGATATTGTTGTATATAATAAATAAATTCTTCAAAACTATTTAAAGAAATTTTTATAATATTTCCGACAAAACGCGATTTCGAGTGCAATTTCAAGTACGGTAGTGAGCTTACGTGAGATGACATTTTTTTTTCTCCACTTATAAGAGTGAATTTGTTGTTTAAACTCTGAGTGGAGTTAGTATGCAATGCATGCTGCTGTTGCAAAAAACTGAGCGAAGTATGTCCGATTATCAATTTTTTTTGTTCTAAACCACCCTCACGCCACACGTTATCGCTGTGGTAAGTTTGAAAGAGATCGGTTCAGGCGTTTAGGAGGAGTATGCGGACAAACGAAATACATGAGTCGAAATCGAAAGTGATTGAGTAAAATGGAGTGGCATTTGGAATGTTTTCTAAGAATATGGGGGTTAAGGTCGACATTCACGATAAAACCATTTGGGTTTCGTAACCATCATTTGTCAAAATTGACGGACCAATCTTCCATTTTTGATGGTTGTCGAAACATTTTGGATTCCCAAATAGATTGATATCCACAGATAACTATAAACTATGTAGTTCAGATATATCACGAACGTAGAGAGTAAGTTCATGAGATATATGTTGAGATCCACCACCCATCATTCATGAAAAATGATGGCTGCGAAAACCATTTGGTCTCATCGTCAGTGCCCAGCTTTAGAATCACTCATTTTAATTTTGACATTCATATATTTTTTTATAACCTAAATGAATAAATGTTTTGAATCTCAATCTTTGAATTAAATGTGATTCAGACCCAGTTCTGGTACACTCCCCAAAAAGTTGCTCATGCACCTATTCTATTTAAGAAGGACAATATGTAAAAAGAATGATCTATATCGCATGTGCAGTTCTTAAGTAATGGGTGTGCGGACGGACAGTCAGCAAGAAATCTCCCCGTCGGAGACAATAAAATTGTTGCTGCTCAATTACAGTGCACTATTGAACACTTACGTGCACAAAGAAAAAAAATAAAAAAAAAATTGTAAAATATTACGCAATAATTATATATTAAATACGCTTTGTACTAAATGTACATTAGTTATTTTTATATTAATATCTCTTCCAGTATTAAACTATAGCACTGTACGTTTTTTTTTAAAATACTGTCTTTAATTTACAACCATTTAACACAATATATAAAAAAAGTAACTATTATTGTAAGAAATACTGCTGGAATACTGACTAGATCTGTCTTTTATTTTCGCCATATAAGCGTTTTAAAAATAATACCCAATTATAATACAAATTATATAAACATAAAGTGTATTTTACAACATTGCACTCCAGTCCACTTTGACTAACTTATAACAGCATATATGCCACTAAAATAAAATAATTTTAAAAACACGTAAAACAATATAATTATAACAAAAAAGAATATAAACCTCTTTGGTATGTAAACTTAATACTTTTGGATAATACTGGCATAAAACGCCATTTTGGTCACAGAATCAAAAAATAAATTACTAGATATTTACTATCGCAATTATAAAAAGAAAATTCGAGCAATTGGGAATGTACAGTCAAGGTTCAAAAGTGCATTCACATCAAAATACAGTCAAGTTTATTGTTATAATGGAAATGCAATTTATAACCTTGACTGTACCTTACTAAAAATTTATATCGAGACTAGTACATTTTTTCATATAATCGCGAACATTATAGTTCGTTAGTTAATGCTATTGAAGGTTACACACGGCAGAGGTGCCGGGAACGGAGTCAAGTAGTGCTCGCCTACGTTTGATACCTTCGAGGTACACCTCTCTGTTGAACAGGCCCGCGGCCAGAGGCACTCTGTAAAATGTAAGACTACTTAATGTGTGTTTGAGCATCGGTACTCTCGCTCTTACTCGCTGTTACCGGCGATATAGATCGATAAATCGTCTACTGCGCAGCTTGAAGGTCAGCGTTCTTTTTATGTGACGCGAGGCATACCACCTATTGGCGAGGTGAGGATTCAGAGAAAAACTTAGAGCTTGGTATTTATGTAATAAATACTAATAGAGAGTCAACTTCTGTATTAAACAGCAACATACAGCTTGCCCAGTATAAGTTGGCGTGTGGCAAAAAATAGAACTAATTCAAAATGTATGTAGTTATTGTTTTTAGATCTTGTGTTTGTCGTGTTTCAATGTAATGTATCCATCCACGTCTAGTCTCTAAATGAGATAGGGTTGTCCAAGCTAACCTCACTTGAAAGTGGTGCATCTGTCGCATCACCAGACAAGGCTCTGGCACACTTAAAACAGGTGACCGTTTATCTGTTACTTGGGGCCAACCAAATGCTACTTCAGGGAAATAGTTGTGATTATAATTTGTATGTAAAATATAGCTAAAACTCACACATCAGTCCCGGGACGCAGCATAGTAGAGAAAAGTGCCCACACCGGTTTGTGATCGCTCGTACATATCGACTGTACCGAGTTATAAGCTAAGCATTTGATGCCCGCTGTCGTTGGCAACGCAGTTATACGTCGCAACCCTACAATTGTTAAGAAAGATTTAGTCAAACCTGTTGGTATTAAGTGTACAGTAACGTTCAAAAGTTCATTCTCACAATGTAATGTCATCTCACCAAACATTTTGAGGTTTTGTTACATAGGTTTACATGACAAATTCCGCAATTTCCTGACATATAGGAGATACCTTTTAACTATTCAACAACAAACAACTACACATTCACAATTCATTATTAAGTGCATCGACTTCGTTATTTTTAAATTTCTAATTCACTACCAAACTTTGATTATATGTTGTGCCTATAACATTCTAGCTATTGCCAGCGTGTAATATATTTGGCGTTCCCAGTTCCCACTGGATATAATCATATTACCGGAATAAAAGCTATATTATTGTAAAGTTTAATGAAAATCTATTCAGTAGTATCTGCTTGGAAGTGTAACAAACCACACACATATTCATCCCAAAGTATAGTTACGTGCTTACCTGAAAAAGGTATTGTGTTACCGGTCAAAGATTTCGCTTTGTACAATATTCTATCCGTGTACGCAGGAGCTCGCTGTTTGCTCGATGTGTCGAATTGTTGGCTGCCCGGGTCGTACTGAAAATATTACAATAATACTTTGGGTATTTTGCCAGAGCCTTCTACGACTGCAGGTGCCCTAGAGATGTTGATAGGGTCCTTTAGTATCTAGTCATTTATTATGGACAAAATATTACTTACTTTATAGGTAGGTGGGAAAGTAATGGGTGCTTCTCTGAAATCCCTGAATGCAGCGCCGTCTTCTAAGACAGCAGTGAGTTGGTCTGCGTGAAGTAGTCCGTGTGGTAAGTGATGAGGTAACGGGAACTATGCAACAATAAAAAAACACGTAAAAATGGACACAAAACCGACTTCAAATTACCGAAATGGAACCAAATTGAAATTATTGACTATGCGACCTAAGTTTGTAGTCGGTTCTACAACGTCGAGAACATCCTGTACGTCACACACACCCTGACGCTAGACACTATCACTATCATCGCTACATAATATAAAACAAAGTCGCTTCCGACCGTATGTATCCACTACGCAACGGATTTTGATGCAGTTCTCACCAATGGATAGAGTGGTTCTCGAGGAAGGTGTATATTTTGTGTATATAATTTGTCAGGCGGGCGATGCCGCGGGCGTCTGCTAGTAGAATTATAAATTATTATAATTAGTTACCTCAGTCTGTTGAATCCATCTTAGAACAGCAGCTCTAGGTTCGCCCAATCTGAAGTTTAAGTCACCACACCAGAACACGTAGTCGAAATTGCTTGTAACATCTGCAAATTAAAAATATCATTGGAGATTCATTCACTCCCACTCTTTCTGCATAGGAAGCGCAGTTACCGCTTTTGCGCACTTTAATGTTTCCAGAGCTTTATCTCACCTCACTTCCACCAAGTCGAGCAAAAAAATACTGGCACGGCCGTACATTCCTTAACTCGTTTGTACTTTACCGGTACATGCGCCACATGCATGCAAGGTAGGTTTAGGCTTCTAAGATTAAGATCTTGGTGAGATCACTACACAAATGGGGTGTATAGTTTCTGTAAGTCCTGAACTGATGAAAAAAGGATGAAAAATAATAAAAATAAATATTAACATATAATACGTGGCACGACGTCTACTCTCCGCCGGCTTTAATCGCACGTAACAAGCGGCGAGCCTGTTGCCGCTAATAGGGAAATTTTATGTTTGCCAGATAAGGGCTGTTTCACACGGCCGGTATTTTCGCCGGACAACGGACCGCACGCCGAGGGTAAGTCGCGGTGCATTCGGCGTAATTGAAAATAACATACGAACCTTTGTTTTTATTCCTACACGGCAAATTTTTTGGCAAGTCAATAGACCTAATAATTCTTTTGATATCTGACACTCTTTCTTTAACTTTTTCTTGGTGTGCAGTTAAATGTGCTGTTACGAATAAATACGTCGATCCGAACAACGCGAAGGATATTGCCACAGCTCCTTTTGTACGAAACGCTGTCCCGGGTCTGACGGATAGACTGGCGTCTTCCGGCAACGAACAAAACCATATTAAATCTCTTCTTATAAATATCATCAAGTGTAAAGTTCCTGAAAATATAATAGAACTTATAAAAATGCAATATTATGCAAAAGAGGGTGGTTGCAAATTGCAAATATTGATTGCTATGGACACAATTGATAAGTGAGGGACCGCGAATTAGCAAACGTAACGTCGTCGCACGCGCGATAACTCGGTAAAATGACGACATTCGTAGCATCGAGTACAAGTTATTTTAATAATGTTATTTTTAAATCGCGGGTCGGGGCCGCGCCCTCCCTATCATCCATTGCTCGGCGCCCTAGGTATGCACTTAAGAGAAATTCCTGTCGGACGGGCGGACTTTGGCCACCTGTGTGGCCTCTATCGTGTTCGTCGGGTTTTGCCCCACATCTTTGGGGTCGGGTTTTATCCCGCGTCGGTGTGTGCATTTGCGTGCGTGGGGTGAAGCCCACAGCACTCAACTCTGCTAGCCTGCTTCTGTAAGGACGATGGGTTGCTAGCCCGCCGTCCTCAGGCCCCGATCATGAAGGTCGACGGTTCTACGCGTAACCCTTCTAGCCAGCTTCTGTAAATGGCTCATAGCCTGGTCGGTCTCCAGTGAGAGGGTATCCACAATAAGGTCTCGGCGCTGACTCGCCCAATCTCAAGTTACCTGGCTTAAGTCAGGAGTAGAAGCTAATTACCCACATTTAAAAATGCCTTTGTCTTAATCTTTACGGTTTCTTTTTGTTCTTATAATAAGAATGCGACTGCATGTATGTAACGTGCAGTTTTATTAGGTACCTACACGAAAAAAGTAGGAAATAGGTAGTAAACTTCCTAATGGGAACTATTTTAAGTACCTACATATATCACTTGAATATGCTGAGCCCCTATAGTATATTCCATAACGGCAGCATATAGCTTCCGTTTACGATAATATTTCAATGATAATCGTCACACGGCTGGCATTGTTAGCAAACAATGCGTACTGGCCCATATGTGAGATGCCGTAAAAGGTATCTCACACTCGAAAAGAATAGTACCTCATTTCGATCCGAAGTCAAACATCGAAAGTCGAACGTTCGTAAAAAAATATTCAGTACATTATATACGAGGGTGGATTGAAAAGTAGTCGGTCTAACACTGAACCATTTAGTTCTAAAAATCAAATCTACCCTCATTATTTAATTCAGTTCAAACCTGTTAATTGTGTGAAGTTTGAAATGTGTGCGTTAATTAGTTTTAATTGTATAAATTTATTAACAAAGCAATCTGACATCATTTCCGCAAATGGAGCAAATTGAGCAGCGTGTCGTCATTAAGTACCTCCATAAGAAGGGGCTGTCATCAAAAGCCATCCATGATGATATGGTCAGTACATTAGGGGATTGCGCTCTTTCATATTCATCCGTCAAAAAATGGATATCAGAATTCAAGCGTGGTAGAGAGTGTGAAAGACGAACCCCGCTCTGGAAGGCCTTCGACGTCCACTACTGACGAAAATGTTAAAAAAATACTCGACTTAATTATGGGAGACCGCAGATTTAATTTAATTAGAGAGATAGCCGAGATTATAGGCATCTCTTATGAACGTACTCAAAACCAGGGGATTCCCACAGAGGGGATTCTGAGACAAGAAAGCTCTTCCAGTACCTCAGCGAGACGGCTGATGAAGCGCAGGTGCGGTTCCCGAACGCTGACCTAGTATTTCTGGGGGACTTCAATGGCCATCACATTGAATGGCTGGGGTCCCTCAAGACTGATCATGCTGGTAGGGCCGCCCATGCGTTCGCTCTCTCCCACGGTCTGACCCAGATGGTATGCGGGATCACCCGGATACCAGACAGGTCAGATCACGCGCCCGGTCTGCTGGATTTACTGCTGACGAGTCGCCCAGCCCAGTACAGTGTTTCGGTAGGAGCCCCATTGGGTAGTTCCGACCACTGTGTTGTTCACGCCGGCATGAAGGTATCACCTCCTGCACGTGCTGTACAAATGTCACGACGACTATGGCACTACTCGTCAGCGGATTGGGACGGTCTACGCGATTACTATGCGTCCGTCCCCTGGAGCCAGCGCTGCTTTGTAGAAAAAGGCTCCCTCGGATAGCGCTTCTGCGATTGCTGGCGAGATCAGTTTAGGGATGGAATATTACATCCCTTTCACTGATGTCGCCAGTATCCGCAGAGCCCGTCCCTGGTTCGGGCGAGATTGTGCCAAAGCTGTTCGACAAAAACAGTCGGCATATCGCGCCTGGATCAGGGCCCGGGCTGTGCGCGACCCAAACGTGGGCCACCTCAAAGCAGCGTACAACCGGGCTACAAAATCCAGCAAGAGGGCCTTTAAGAGAGCGGATGCCCAGCGCATCGCGCGGCTTGGTCAGGAGCTCACTTGCCATCCCACGGGCAGCGTGGATACTGGCAACTGGCCAAGGCCGTGCAATCTAACTTCTGTCAGCCCTCGCTGCCACCGCTGCGTTACCCAGATGGAACACTGGCTCACAAAGCCCAAGCAAAGGCCAAAAGAAAGCGGATGTGCTCGCAGACCTCTTTGCGGCTAATTCCCGGGTCGACGACCGTGGCCTGCAGCCCCCCGCCATCGCCAACTGTGGCTACACTATGCCTGACATTGTACTCAGGCAATGCGATGTACGGGCAGTGCTGCGATCACTCGACACGCGGAAAGCCAGTGGCCCTGACGGCATTCCGGCGGTGGTACTACGGAAATGCGCAGCTGAGTTGTCTCCTGTACTAACTCGTCTGTACCGCCTGTCTTACTCCACAGGAATCGTGCCGGAGGTCTGGAAAGAGGCGAACGTACAACCGATCCCCAAGAAAGGGGATCGGTCTGATCCGGGCAACTATCGACCCATAGCTGTCACCTCAGTCATCTGCAAGGTGTTTGAGCTCCTCATCAACAAGCAGCTCATGCGATATCTCGAAGATCACTCGCTACTAAATGATCGGCAATAAGGCTTCAGGCCAAAACGATCAACGGGTGATCTTCTGGCATTCGTAACGCATGTCTGGGGTGAGGCTATGGAAAGGCACGGCGAGTCCTTGGCGATTAGCCTGGACATCGCCAAATCCTTCGATAGAGTCTGGCATGCTTCGCTCCTTTCCAAGCTTCCGGCATATGGTCTACCTCCTCAACTGTGCAGCTGGATGGCCAGCTTTCTGAACGAACGCCAAAGGTCCTCTGCGATGGCCAGGCTTCTCGCTTTTTGCAAGTGAATGGACCCCTGCGGTACCCCGGACCGCAGGGGTCCGTGCTGTCACCAACTCTCTTCCTTCTGCATATCAATGATATGCTATCCCTCGGGAGCATTCATTGCTATGCAGATGACAGCACATTGCACGGGAGCTACTGGGCTCGTCCGGCGGCAGGGCGGTTGGAGATTGAGGAGGATAGACTACATCTCGTGGCTTATCTCGACAGGAACCTCGACTTTATCTCTCAATGGGGTACCGAGAACCTGGTCGAGTTCAATGCCCGCAAAACACAGGCGTGTGCATTTACAGCGAAGAAATCCCCTTTCCTTCCCCTACCCTCTCTTCAGAATGCATTATTACCAATGAAGGACAACCTTGACATCCTTGGCATAGACGTTCGTCGAGAGCTCAATAATAAAAACTACATCGAAAGATGTATAGGGCTAGCTTCGCGGAAACTAGGAATACTGAATAAGGTAAAGAGATTATTTACACCGGACCAGAGGTGTCTGCTGTACAAGACGCAGATTAGACCCTGCGTCGAATACTGCTCTCACCTCTGGGACGGCTCCGCGAAGTATCTGCTCAACAATAGCTTCCTTGGCCGCATTCTACCGTATTTACCACGGCGAATGTTCTGAAGAGCTCTTCAATCTGATCCCACCCTCTTCCTTCCGATCCCGAACAACGCGTGCCGGGCAGAGATGCCACTCCCACACAGTGGATAGAATGTTCGCGAGAACCGAGCGTTTTAAACGTTCGTTTTTCTGCCGAACGATAGTGGCCTGGAACGCCTTGCCTGTGCACGTGTTTCCTCCCACATATAATCCTGGGTTCTTTAAGCGGAGCGTGAAGAGGCACATCAGTAAGTCGTCAAGTGGAGGGCCACTCTCTATAGTATTGTATGCTGTGAGAGTGGCCCACAATCGCTAGACGTCGTCACGACTTACCACCAGGCGGGCGGCGTCAACTTGGCAAACCCAATATAAAAAATAAAAAAAACATATTAGTCAACCTGTTGGGTTTCCACAAGGTGTCTACGAGGTGGGTTCCGCGACTGCTTTCAGTTGAGCTGAAAAGGATGCGATTGTCTATTGCACGCGACTGTTTGGAGTTATTTGAAGCTGATGAATGTGATTTTTTTAATCGTTTTGTTACTATGGACGAAACACGGGTTCATACTGTACACAGGAAACAAAACAACAATCAAAACAGTGGAAAAGACCTGGTTCACCACCCCCCAAAAAGGTTAAGTTGATTTTGTCGACAAGTAAGGTGATGGCTTCAGTATTCTGGGACTCGAAGGGTGTGATTATGATTGATTATCTTGAAAGGGACTATAAACTCTGATTATTACTGCACCTTACTACGTCGTTTACGATAGGAAATAAAAGAAAAACGTCCAGGAATGATCAGAAGAAAAGTCCTGTTTCATCAAGATAACGCTCGTGTTCACACGTCTGTCCAATCAATGGCAGAAATTCACCACTGTGGCTTTGAACTCAGGTGAATAAGGTGGATGCGGTTGTTACCGCATCCACCTTATTCACCTATCTGGCACCGTCAGACTTTATTCTGTTCCCTAACCTAAAAAAGCACTTGGGACGTTAAAGATTTTTGACAAATGACGAGGTCAAAGCAGCAGTAGACGCATATTTTGACTCTAAGGAAGAATCATTTTTTTCAACGGGCTAAATGCTTGGAAGGGAAGATGGCAAAAGTGCATTGAACTTGATGGTGATTACGTTGAAAAATAAAAATATATTTCATTTATTATGTATTTATTTTCTTGGTTAGGCCGATTACTTTTCAATCCACCCTCGTACCTACAAATGTCGACACTCAGCGTTATTACTTTTTTGAATTAACTCCGCCGTAACGTCCATAGCCGGATGGTCCGGGTATGCAATAAAAAGGATATCCCCAGGGAAAGTTGCGGTTCTATAGAAAGAAATTCAATCTCTAATCAGACCACAGTCAGCCTGTGGCTGCGGCGAGTTGCTGATGAAGTCGACAGCCGGGTTTTGCCTTAGCGATTAATTATATTACAAAGATGTCTTAACGTTCATTGCCGAACGTCCCGCCAACGGACCTAGTGGACAGTGGCGTTCATATTCCAACTGACTGAATCGTAAAGCACCAACTCATCTAAGTGTTTGACCAAGGAGTCATGCACGTCAAGCGTGTGGCTATTTTATTTAATTAATTAATTTAAAAAATAATGCATTGGTTACCAACCTAAATAGTAAGAATGAAGTAACAAATGTGATGGTCCCAGCGCCTCTTGTATAGTTATCTCCCACTCTGTGCGTTCTGAGTAACTCTCTTGTGTACCAATCGCAAATATATCTGGTACATGTTTTATGTCACTTGGAAATATAAAATCCGCGAGTTCCCTGTTAAGGAACGAATTAAAATGTTAATTATGTTGAAATTACTTGAAGTGGAAAGTACTTGAATCGGGACAGAAAAATCGAGGAAAAATATGTGAAGGTCATTCTGCTACTTTATACAACAGAAAACAAAAACTAAATTCAGTTACATAACAAAATTAAGTGAAATTTACAAGTGTCGAAAGACAATGACCTCAACTCACAGTAATATTTATTTTATTTCGTCAGCGCAAGATTAGTTCTTCTAGTAGCCTATATTATGCTTTGACTTCTGAGATTATGCCTATGGAGTATCGGTCCTGGCTGATTGTTCGGATTACAGAATAGTTATATTATCTATCCTCCTTGTATAGTGCCCCTGCCCGGTAACGGCAAAAGGCACTACATGGGACCAACAAAGCTACTATAATTTATGCTTTCGATTGACGGCACTGGGTGGAACTTATAGTAATACATTTTTGAAAAAAACTCACTTGTACACCATTTCATATATATTTTTATTTTCGATAAACCCTGACCGGTTTCGGAAATTATGTCACATTTCGCTAATAATTATATGTATATAATATAATTATTAGAGAAATGTGTTCTAAAAGTAAAAGTAAATAATATTAGTAGAAAATGTGTTACAAAAATGTGAATTATGTGTGAGTCATTGGAGTGTGAGTACCTCTGCTGATGATGCCATAAGACTTAAACCGCTCAGGGTTTATCGAAAATAAAAATATTTGTGGACAAGAATTACTTTGTATTTGTTCACAATAAGAATTACAATATACAAAATATACATAATTATAGACTAAAAATATTACAAAATATCGTTTAAAAAATCCTCCGCGTCATTGCCGACTGGGAAGGTTCCCAGAATGCTGGCTCTGTTGCCACGTAGTATGGCGAGTGAGTTTTTTTTAAAAAAAATGGCAAAATGTGGGTCTGCAATACACCTTTGCCTACCACATTGGGAATATAGGCGTCATTGTATGTAAGTATATCACTATGTACATATTTCCTTTTCCTAAATCTAGGTTATACTTCCAAATTCATCAAAATTAGTTCTGTGGTTTAAGCGCAAAGGTAGCGAAAGGAGGCAGCAGTCAAAGTTGTAACTTTTAAAATAATATGTCCCTATGAAATATTTAGTGTAGATAATATAAGACAATTGCGAATTTACATGTGTCTACGATGTCTTCAAACATTATAATTATAGCATAAGTGTTATACTGATAAATAGACTACATTATTGTTGAGTTTCAATAAAATCAGTTGTGTATTTTTCATTTAAAGTTGCTCCTTTTAATGAAAGATACATACAACAGATATAAAAATCTAAACATCCATACAAACTTTCCCCTTTATAATATTAGTAGGAAGTAGAATTTATTGCTGTTATTTTGCAATGTAGTTTTTCTAAAAATATATTCCAAGGAATTCAGAATCTCCTTCAGTTTGAAGTTGTTTATGAAACTGTTGCACTGTTCTAATACCTAGTTATGTGCAGTCTTATACATACTTTTTCTAATCATATATGTTTAGGCATTTTGACAAACACAAACTTGAAGAAGTTATCGACAATATTTCGGCAAAACTTGACATGGTGGTATGCTCGGTACAGACCATTTTTTCATAATGCTCTATGATTCTATCAACTGTGTTTAAAAAGTTACTTTATGCTACAGATTTGCAGAAAATCTCATACAAAATCTGTATCATAAAATAACTTATAGATTTTTTTATACTACCGCTGTTATAATCATAGGTTTAATAATGTTAAACTTTTGAAATTATAATTCGTATTTCTTGACATAAAAGTATATAAAAATAGTTCAAAGTAAACTATTATTTATGATTTTACAGTATAAAGTAGCAGAAGCTAACAACAGGTTTAAGAATAATTAGTTTTAAGACCATATTGAAATATTATTTGAGATTATTTTCAATCATTAGTTAATTTTGTTCAATAAGGTTCTTTCATGTTATTTCATAAATTGAACTAATTAGATTTGTATTATACTTACTTTGGTGGACCCTGTCCATTCATATTCCATGTTCCAACAAAAATCTTTACTTCTCTGTCTGGGAAAACATGTTCCAATTCTGCTGCCCCTAATATAGAATGAGAAGCTAAACGTCCATACAAATAGTTTCTGAAATTAAATATGACATATATTTTAATGGTATGTTGCTGCATTTAACATTGGTATACCCCAATTGTTATAAGAAGAACGCTCACCTTTCAAGCTGCACAGTAGGCGATTTATCAACCTTATCAGTGAGTAAGAGCAAGAGTACCAATGTGCAAACACACTCCACCCACTCTCGCACAGTGTTCTTCTAACACAAATCGAATTTAAGATATGTAAAATAGATGTCAAAAAGTGTGTAAAGAGTAATATACCTTTCTCTAGCTTCATGCGTGGGAATCAGACGTAGCACCTGTGCAGCAAGCAGCGAGTTACGTGCCAAGCTATCAGTACTACCTGCACGTGAAGATGACCGTGTAATAGTCGACTTGGTCCTAATGCAGACAACAACACAACAGGTTTTAGTTTAAGCTCAATTATAAATATACCTCCATCATAGCTATTATTATGTTATTGTCACCTTACCTTCTTTTACGGTCTAATGAACTACTCCTGTCACTTTCAGGTGAAGATGGGCGGTAAAGAGGTTTTGATTCATTAGATATTAAATGGTCAGCTGATAATCTCTTAACAAATAATTTACTCTTTGATTTTACACCTTCAAAGGAACCAGAATGCTCAAAACTCTTTTTAATGTCATCAGTTTTAGAATACTTTTTTGTATCTTTTGGTATTTCCTCAGATTTTGTTTCAGAATAAATAGTTTGATCACTGACACTGTTCGAATTGTTTACAGGACTCACAACTCTTGGTGGAGTGTCACATTTGGTAGTTGTTGGTTGATTCTCAACTAAACTTTTTGGACGAGATCTTCTAAAAAATGTTCTGCAGCACCTCTGGTTAACATCTTCGTCATGATGTACACAGTTTGCATTGTGAGTCAAATTATTGTACAGTGGTTCGATAGAATTGTTTCCACTTTGGAGTGTTTCTATACTTGTATCCCCACTGTGAGCACTTTGAGCGAGAAAAGGGTCGGCAGGAGAGATAGGCCGAGATGTAGACTGGCTCAATTCATCATTCGAGTCTGTATCGACGTAGCAACCAACTTTCGGAGACTTTTTAACGAATAATCGTTTTCGCAATGAGAGTTTTTGTTTCGCTTTTGTAGGCGAAGTGGTCATGTTTGGTTTCAAACCAATAAAACAACTAATTTAAGTCACTAAACACATTTTTACTAATAAATATAAGACAAGACAACATAACCTTTTACGTGTGTAAATTGACATTTTGTGACTTTGAAAGAAACTGTCAAAATTTTCAGCGAAACGTTCAAAATCCAGGCAGGAAACAGATGCGATGCGAAGAAAGGCACTAATATTTTGGGTTTAGATAATGTGGGTATTGTACAGCATTTTTATTCTAATTTGAGTTTTTATAATGTATTCAATTGTTTACTTTTTTAAATGTCATGACAACCAATCCCTTCCACGGCGTATGTTGTCCGCGGTTACGATGTGGCGTAGACAGAGAAAGGAGACCTACCTAAACTAGATACACAGTACCTACACACACCTACGGCAACAAAGTTTAAAATACATCTGCATTTTATCGAAATGAAAGGATGATGCGTCAAGTCAAGCATGGCCGGTTATTCAATAAAACCACTTGCATATGAAAATAACCCTTACAAACCATCGGAGAAAAAAGATATCGCACCTACATCATAGGTCAGCCTATGAATTTATACCATTCAACTATATACCTTTTTTTATAGGGAATATCCAGTGGCGCCCGGCGGACTTTGGCCACCTACGTGGCCTCTACGCTGAGGTTTGGTCGGGTTTGATCCCGCGTCGTTGGAGTTGGGTTTGATCCCACGTCGGTGAGTGAATCTGGTTCTAGCCTGCTTCTGTAAGGACGGCGGGTGGCCATCCCGCCATCCTCAGGCCCCGATCATGGAGGTCGATGGTCTTCAACTATATAGGTACCTATGCTATTCTCTGCATGTTCACACAGAGGAATGCAATATTTTAAAAAGTTGTATTGCTTCGTCACTCTTTTTCGACATACCTATTGACTGATAAGGAGCTACATTTTGGGTTGGTTTGCAATTCAATGAGATATTACAGAAAACACCGTCTCTAGGTGGAGAGCAAAACGAACTAAACATTGGACGTCCGCATTACTGTACATTTTCGGTCGGTTCATGACATAAACTGTTTCGTCTCAGCAACTGTGGGTTACGAGCTATAGGTAAGCTAACAGATATTGAACTCTATTGGCTATACCGGCCTGAGTTCATACAAAAATGCCCATCATTCTTTGATAATAGTAAATAAGTAATTCAGAATTCCTTATTTACATACCTGGATATTTTTCACTTAAAAAAAAGCCATATAATATCCAGCCATAAGTATCTACCTATCTATAAATTAGGTAGGTAGATATGGACAATGGACGATTGGCTGCAGAGGCAGCATGGTGACCTCACGTATCGTGCGACGCAGATCGTTACCGGGCATGGATGCTTCGGTAGCTATCTGTTTCGCATCCGTCGTTAGGTCACACCCCGGTGTCAACACTGCGAGGTTTCCGACGACGACACCGCACTCCACACGTTGGTGGAGTGCTCAGCGTGGGCGAGTCAGTGCCGGGACCTCGTAGTGGGTCTGAGCTTAGATACCCTCTCGCTGGAGACCATGCTTCAAGCCATGGTCTCCAGCGGGAGTAGGTGGAACGCGGCCGTGTCCTTCTACGAGCAAGTCGTGCTCGCGAAGGAGGCGGCCGAGAGGGAGAGGAAGCGTGCCCTCCCCGCCGAGTTCCGTAGTCAGCGGCGAGGGCGCCGCAGACTCATTTACGCCCAAGACAATCGACCTCCATGATCGGGGCCTGAGGACGGCGGGATCGCCACCCGTCGTCCTTACAGAAGCAGGCTAGAAGGGTTGCGTGCTGCGGGGCCTTTGCCCCATAGCACGCAACCAGATTCACTCACTGACGCGGGATAAAACCCAACCCCAACGACGCGGGATTCTCATCCCGACCAAACCCCCGCAGAGACCACAGAGGTGGTCAAAGTCCGCCGGGCGCCACTGGAAATACGTTCTGCCTGTAACCAGAGACACCCGGCAACGGACGTTATACCGGCCGCGGCCGCGGAACTAAAAAAAAAAGAAAAAAGGTAGGTACTTATAGCAGGTCAGTAGCAGGGCTGAGACGGCCCTGTGTGCGAAGTGTGCGGCGCACACAGGCGCCGCGCCGCCACCGAAATTATTTTGGACGACGTATTCTTTTTAGTAGAGTAGGTACCTATCGATAAGTAAGTAACCTACATACTTAATGCATTGTACAAGGCTCCTCCAAGATAATATTCACGTTTGCTGTTTACAGCTGGGCTGTTTAGTTTACATTAATTAGGTACCTACGAGCTAAAATCAAAAAACTGCACTGTGCTTAAATTAATTTCATCAAGGCGCGCCCGCCGTGAGTTTGTTTATGAACGCAACCCGATGCGGTACGTGTACGTGCGACGCAAGCCGAGAGGAGCCACGGGAATTCCCCGATTTTAAAGAACAAGAGAGCTAAAATAATTGAACAATACTTTAATCGAAAGTGTGTGCAAAGTGGTGTGCGTATTAAATTGTTTTGTTTATAATAAAAATTAAAATAATAATCTAGTATGTTATTTACCGCCGGGCGCCACTTGACATACCCTCTGCTAGTAACCAGAGACCCCCGGCAACGGACGTTAGAGCGGCCGCAGCCTTGGGCCGCGGAATAAAAAAAAAGTATGTTATTTATAATATTCTGAGGGAATTAACACGAATCATACCGATAGATGTGCACAGGTAGTACATACCTTTTGTACCTGACGTTTCGATCAGGTTACACCGGTCGTGGTTACCTGGTCGAAACGTCAGGCACGTTAGATAGATATGCACCTCTGTGCATATCTATCGTTATGATTCGTGCTAATTCCCGTAGAATATTATAATACTCGTAGATTATGTAACGCGATAGTTTAATTAAAAGTTAATATTCTAGTAGGTTCACGCTAATAACAATACATTGTGTTAGGTTAGGTACTCGTAGGTAGGACTTTTTTAACGTCTTCAAAATTGGAAGAAAACGTGATAAAAATACAATTATAATAAATTAATAAGTAGGTAATATATTACGGCTGTACTCTACCATCCACTTCCTAAGAATCATTTGCACAACAAGTGCAGGAGGTGGCAGCGGCGGCCAGCGTGGACGACACAGTGGTCGGAGCTACCTAGTGGGGCGCCTATGTTATGTGCATAATTACTTACCATTTGTAATTATTTCATCCTTTTTATATCTTGTTTGTTTACGTACCATTGAGTGACATGATATGTCATGTCATTACTGATTTGTTTTTTTATTATTCTATTTTTGGCAATTAGGTTTGTTGATTTTTAAACTCCTTTCTCATCAACGCCATTCTGTATCTCATCCATTTACTTTTAAATTCAAAAACATTCTACCGATGTGTTATTATGAATTCACTCCATTCTTCGAGACATTATACCACCGCCTACAGTCAGAGAAACATCTCCTAGTCTTTTATTACATTTAACCCTTGGAATCACTAAGTTGTCTACCATCAAAGTACAGTCTACAGCTATAACCTGGGTCCTGGAGGGATCAATTCCTAGGACCAACTCGTCAAAAACCGATTTGAGGAGCACTCTTAATTCTCTTTTAGTGAAAAACGGAAGAAAGTTGCATCGAGCATCAATCAATCAAGCAGACAAAGCCAATATAGCTTTAACTGTAACCGTCGCAATACAACAAGAACTATGCACTAAGCTAGAAGAAACATTAAAAACTACGTTGCAGAAACTCGCAGATATGGAAGATTTAATAGCAACAATCCATCAATCTAACAGAAAAACGGATAACGCAATGCAGCAGGTGTAACGTTACACCTACTGACACACAATACTGGGATGGGCAACTCACCAGCTTCAGTAGATCCAGCAAAGTGGGCGCGTGATCGGACCTGTCTGGTATCCGTGTGAACCCGTATACCGACATTTGCTGCAGTAGTACGTGACAAGACGCAGGGGCTAGCTTCGTCTAGAATCGTGTGGTTAGATGGGAGCCGACCAGCGGGTCGGCTCCCAGCGGCGTCCAGCGGGACGGAAGGGTTCCAAAACCCCAGTGATCGTGGTCACCGGGACCCGCACCGGTCACCACCCGCACGGCACGGTAACACACATCAGGATTATCCTCGACCTAGTGGGGCAGCATCCTGGGGGTGGTTATTTAGGTTAGGCGCTGTATTACTCGCTGGAAACCATGCTCCAAGCCATGGTCTCCCGCGCGAGTAGGTGGAACGCGGCCGTATCCTTCTGTGAGCAAGTCATACTCGCGGAGGAGGCGGCCGAGAGGGAGAGGGAGCGTACCCTCCCCGCTGAGTTCCGCAGTCAGCGGCCAGGACGCCGCAGACTCATCTACGCCCAGGACCATCGACCTCCATGATCGGGGCCTGAGGATGGCGGGATAGCCACCCGCCGTCCTTACAGAAGTAGGCTAGAAGGGTTGCGTGGGGCCTTTGCCCCACAGCACGCTATCAGATTCACTCACTGACGCGGGATAAAACCCAACCCCAACGACGCGGGATTTTCATTCCGACCAAACCCCCGAAGAGGCCACACAGGTGGCCAAAGTCCGCCGGGAGCCTTTGGAAATACTTCTGGTGTCACCAGAGACGCCCGCAGCAATGGACATGGAAGAGGCAGCGGTTGTGCATAAAGATTTAAATAAATAAAGAATAAGTATATAACGATAATAAAATTACTTAGAAACCAGCTAAGTATGATTTTTTATATTAGATATATATGGAATACCATTGGAAACAAGACAATAAATTACCCGAAAAGAGGTAAGTAGGTACACAGCTATTATCATTATAAATTAATAAATGTTACAATTAGACTGATAAACAATGTAAATAGGCTCGTTTTGACTATTAAGGCGTTACTACCTATCCCTGGTACGCGAAGATTATCTCCTGTATATTCCGGCCTCGGCATTAAATTACCTCCAGCAATTAGGTCAACACCATTGCCTGTAACATAAAACATGATGAAGAGTTTAGATGGTGAATATAACAATAACTTTTCCTTCTCCTGCCCTGCCCTCTAAGCTAAGCTTTATCAATCAATATCCTGTTACAACCGCTTGAAAACCGTTCAGTGTGTCTAGTACCTACTAGTTCCTTAAGATAATTTGCTCGAAATACGTTTTCGTATTCCTCACACATTTCACACTAGCGCCCCTTGCGGTAACGTCAGTGAACTATGTGACATGTATGAAGGAATATACGAAAACCTATTTCGAGCAAATTGACGTAAGGTACCTGGTACTAGACACTACCGTCGGGGATTAACGTTTAAGAAGACAAATAGAAGTGATAAATATAGTGGTTAGAAATGAAATGAACTAGATAATAAGGCCCATATCCACTTTAATATTAATTTTATTGAATACATCAACATAGACGATTTCTACTGTTATTATGACACAGACAGACAGACACAAATCACGTCTTTATCCCCGAAGGGATAGACAGAGGCTCTTATTACGCCCACGTGTCACCTTCGTTAACCCCACGTAGGTAATAGGTGGCGAGCCTATTGTCGTTTCCGGGGACTGGGTTTATTTATGTATGTGCCTGAGCCCCGTCCGTTGGTTAGGAGGTGCACCGCGTGTAGGTGAGGATTACGTCAGCCCTGGAGATGTTGATAGAGCCCCTTTGCACGCCTATTTTATTAAAATAGTAACTACCTATCGAGAGGAGCTCGTGGTCTACTGGTAACCGACAATGTTAACATATTGCAAAGGTTAAGCAACATCTAGTCAGGCCGGTCTTTGAGCCCAGGACTTTAATTGGCTGTACCATAGCGGTTGGCACGTAAGATTTTGTTGCTGCTACTTTTTATTAAATTAGGCTTGCCCCATAGGTTATAAATTTGTCAAGAACACTCAGCGCTAAGTACGTAGGTAGTTAGGCCTAACCTACCTATACCACAGAATAGGGAATATTTAGGAGCTGTTTAAATGCTTAAACTTAAATTTTTCATACCCAAACGTCACTTTTGAGTATCAAAATATTTGAGTGACGTTTCAGTATTCAGCCCTAAAGTCAGTTAATTGCCGGTGGCTTCACCCGCGTTGTTTAGTTTGAATTTATATATTTGAATTTAACAATTTCATAATAATACTTAATTATGCAGATTAAACTTACCTATATTACACAGATCATGGGTGCATGCCCTGTAAAATGTCCTGAAGGTTGAATCACTGACCTCATGGTTTAAAAAGTCCGGAGTTTGTTCACAACCTCGGGTAAAACTGACAACCACTCCAGCTGGATCCTTTAATTATAGTAAAACTGAACACTGAATTAACGTGCCTAGCTACTCAACTACGTTCAGTGACAGTACGTGAACAGCACATATTTTGGAATGTGACCTACCTATCTACCTAAGGCTACCTACTTATAGCACTTATAGGTGGGTACATTTCAAAATATGTGCTGTTCAGGTAAGTATATAGGTAAGAAGAGATTTGATTAACTTTTTGTACATAACTCTACTTACCAAGTACTCTTGACGCAACACGGTGCAATATTGGAATGGACAATTCACAATACGTGTGTCATTTGTTATTGTGAGACACGATCGGTCTGAATCAGATGAAGAAAAGCCACAAGTGTAACATCGTAACTGCGACTGACCTAGAATAAGTTATACTTAGAAATAGAAAATAACGGTAACTTGTAGTAGGTACCTCTTATAGGTAACTACTGTAGCTCTAAACTCACTTCTACGTAGGTACCTACTGTTCCTCTAATTTATTGACTTATAAATAAATACCTACAACTTTTCCAGGTTCCTGTCTGTGACTTTTACTTATGCATTCATGTTGAATCCAAAATATGATTCTGAAACTCTCAGCTTATAATTGCCTCTTGGGTATACTTACACTATTATTTTGGTAACATCTCAACATAATTATGGTCTACGACACGATATCATAAACATGCATAATAATATAAACCAACAGCGTACAAAACCAACAACAACGTACAGATACGTACCAACAGCGATTCCAACAATACACGTAAATATCAAAATTACTCCTTTAAAATCCATTGTCATTTTCCAAACACTTAAATACTTTTGTCATTAAATCGCAAAGAGTTGTTTGTGTTACATTATCAATGAATGGCCATTAAATGATATCTATGACGCTCTTTATCTTATCGCATCCTCAATTATTAACAAGACATCAGTGATTTTTATCATGAAATAAAAAATAAAATTCCTATCTATTCGGAACTGCAATACAATGGCGGTTGAATCGATTAATTATGGATGTTTAGTGTTAAAAAATATTATACATAAAGTCAGTGAACCGGCTATAGAAAACCCAAGACTATAATGTTCTCCGATGTATTTTCTATCATGTTTTTGATAATTTTCTCTGTGCTTTGGTTGTAGGCATAAGGTATAAGCGGACACCGAGAATAATTTTTATTCCCGATCTGCTAGGAAATATATAAGGAGAGGAATCAGAAAGATTAACACAGGAATTGGGTTGAAGTCAGTTGCTGCAGTTACATTAATTTATTGACATATGACATAGGTAATGTATTATTTATTAATTTAAAACATAATATAAAATGTGCTAAATAATGTAAGCGTAATCTCTATTCGGTAACTACATTTTATTATACCTATTGTTACCTAAATATACACACATTAGATAGATATACGAGTAGAGGCTGGCAGGTGATCAAAAAAGCTTTCTATCTGAAAACACAATCTCTTTGCGAAATGAAACATAATTAATGTAGGTACCTTTTGGGTGCAAAGGGGCTCTACCAACATCTATAGGGCCCCAGCGACCTCACCTGCTAGTGGCGCACCTGCTGATAAACGGACGACGCTCGTTAATTTACGGTACCTATGGAGTGGCTTCGGCCCCTACGTGGGTACCAGGTGGTACAACAGTGTTGGTCCGGGGGGGTACCACCGTGCAGCTGTGCTAAAGCCCCCCAAGTAACCCAGCCCAGGCTGGGTTGCGTTAGGGGTTCAGCAGCTGCACCGCCGGGCCCGGGGCGATGTATGGTGCAGCAGGCATGGGACCAGTGGGGGCGAAACGGAGTCTAGTGTGGGTGGTGTGGGTCGATTCGCCGGCCAGGGAGACCCTTAGCAACGGCGTTGCCGCGGCCGCCCGCAACACAGTCATGGGGCCCGCCTGGGGCCAACCACCCCAGGAGGCTGCCCCACATGTTGCGCATAATCCTGATGTGGGATCGCCGCTCCGGGTGGTAACCGGTGTGGGGTAGCGGCGGCCTTGCATCAGGGGGGTTTGGGAGCCCTTCCGTCCGGCGAGTCGGCTCCGACCTAACCACACGGTTCTAGACAAAGCTAGCCCCTGCGCTTTGTCACTTACTGCTGCACCAAATGTCGCCCTGTCTTCACGCTTCTTCTTCAAAATCTACAATGGCAGTGCAACAAAAAAGAAATAAACGTTACACAGCGGCCCTAGGAAACCCCACAACTTCACATTTCGAGGTGGAGTTCACTAACGTCCGTGGACTCCATGCGAACCTCGATACCGTCCACCACCACCTTGAGACGGCACGGCCCGCTGTGATGTTCCTCACGGAGACACAAATACGCCGCCCTGACGACACGTCTTACCTGTGTTACCCCGGCTATGTCATCGAGGAACAATTTCGAGACAAAGCCGGGGTGTGCGTGTTCGTTAGGGCGGATGTTTGCTGCCGCCGGTTGCGCTGCCTAGAGAACCCCTCCAATTCCGTCCTTTGGCTGCACGTAGACCATGGCTCTATGAGCCAGATCTACGTGTGCGTCTACCGATCCCACACAGGGGATTCTGAGACAACAAAGCTCTTCCAGTACCTCAGCGAGACGGCTGATGAAGCGCAGGTGCGGTTCCCGAACGCTGACCTAGTGTTTCTGGGGGACTTCAATGGCCATCACATTGAATGGCTGGGGTCCCTCAAGACTGATCATGCGGGTAGAGCCGCCCATGCGTTCGCTCTCTCCCACGGTCTGACCCAGATGGTATGCGGGATCACCCGGATACCAGACAGGTCAGATCACGCGCCCGCTCTGCTGGATCTACTGCTGACGAGTCGCCCAGCCCAGTACAGTGTTTCGGTAGGAGCCCCACTGGGTAGTTCCGACCACTGTGTTGTTCACGCTGGCATGAAGGTGTCACCTCCTGCACGTCCTGTGCAAACGTCACGACGACTATGGCACTACTCGTCAGCGGATTGGGACGGTCTACGCGATTATTTTGCGTCCGTCCCCTGGAGCCAGCGCTGCTTTGTAGGAAAGGCTCCTTCGGATAGTGCTTCTGCTATTGCTGGCGAGATCAGTTTAGGGATGGATTATTACATCCCTTTCACTGATGTCGCCAGTATCCGCAGAGCCCGTCCCTGGTTCGGGCGAGATTGTGCCAAAGCTGTTCGACAAAAACAGTCGGCATATCGCGCCTGGATCAGGGCCCGGGCTGTGCGCGACCCAAACGTGGGCCACCTCAAAGCAGCGTACAACCGGGCCACAAAGTCGAGTAAGAGGGCCTTTAAGAGAGCGGATGCCCAGCGCGTCGCGCGGCTTGGTCAGGAGCTCACTTCCCATCCCACGGGCAGCCGTGGATTCTGGCAACTGGCCAAAGCCGTGCAATCTAACTTTTGTCAGCCCTCGCTGCCACCGCTGCGTTACCCAGATGGAACACTGGCTCACAAAGCCCAAGAGAAAGCGGATATGCTCGCAGACCTCTTTGCGGCTAATTCCCGGGTCGACGACCGTGGCCTGCAGCCCCCCGCCATCGCCAACTGTGGCCACACAATGCCTGATATTGTTATCAGGCAATGTGATGTACGGGCAGTGCTGCGGTCACTCGACACGCGGAAAACCAGTGGCCCTGACGGCATTCCGGCGGTGGTGCTACGAAAATGTGCAGCTGAGTTGTCTCCAGTATTAACGCGTCTGTACCGCCTGTCATACTCTTCAGGGCTCGTGCCGGAGGTCTGGAAGGAGGTGAACGTACAACCGATCCCCAAGAAAGGGGATCGGTCCGATCCAGGCAACTATCGACCCATAGCTGTCACCTCAGTCATTTGCAAGGTGCTTGAGCTCCTTATAAATAAGCAGCTCATGCAATTCCTAGAGGATCACTCGCTAATCAATGATCGACAATACGGCTTCAGGCCAAAGCGATCAACGGGTGATCTTCTGGCATTCGTAACGCATGTCTGGGGTGGGGCTATGGAAAGGCACGGCGAGTCCTTGGCTATTAGCCTGGACATCGCCAAAGCCTTCGATAGGGTCTGGCATGCTTCGCTCCTTTCCAAGCTTCCGGCATATGGTCTACCTCCTCAACTGTGCAGCTGGATTGCCAGCTTTTTAAACGAGCGCCGAGTGCGGGTCCTCTGCGATGGCCAGGCTTCTCGCTTCTTGAAAGTGAATGCCGGGGTACCGCAGGGGTCCGTACTATCACCAACTCTCTTTCTTCTGCATATCAATGATATGCTATCCCTCGGGAACATTCATTGCTATGCAGATGACAGCACACTGCACGGGAGTTACTCGGTTCGTCCGACGGCGGGGCGATCTGAGATTGAGGAGGAGAGACGACGACTCGTGGCTGATCTCGACCGTAACCTCGACAGTATCTCTCAATGGGGTACCGAGAACCTGGTCGAGTTCAATGCCCGCAAAACACAGGCGTGTGCATTTACTGCGAAGAAATCCCCTTTCCTTCCCCTACCCTCTCTTCAGAATGCATTATTACCAATGAAGGACAACCTTGATATCCTTGGCATAGACGTTCGTCGAGAGCTCAATAATAAAAACTACATCGAAAGATGTATAGGGCTAGCTTCGCGGAAACTAGGAATACTGAATAAGGTAAAGAGATTCTTTACACCGGACCAGAGGTGTCTGCTGTACAAGACGCAGATTAGACCCTGCGTCGAATACTGCTCTCACCTCTGGGACGGCTCCGCGAAGTATCTGCTGGACGCTCTCGACGCTATGCAGCGACGGGCTATCCGTATTATTGGTTGTCCGGAGGTAACGGGAAGCCTTGAGCCGCTAGCTCAGCGCCGAACAATAGCTTCCTTGGCCGCATTCTACCGTATTTACCACGGCGAGTGTTCTGAAGAGCTCTTCAATCTGATCCCACCCTCTTCCTTCCGATCCCGAACGACTCGTGCCGGGCAGAGATGCCACCCCCACACAGTGGATAGCATGTTCGCGAGAACCGAACGTTTTAAACGTTCGTTTCTCTGCCGAACGATAGTGGCCTGGAACGCCCTGCCTGTGCACGTGTTTCCTCCCACATATAATCCTGGGTTCTTTAAGCGGAGCGTGAAGAGGCACATCAGTAGGTCGTCAAGTTGAGGGCCACTCTCAATAGTAATGTGTGCTGTGAGAGTGGCCCACAATCGCTAGACGTCGTCACGACTTACCACCAGGCGGGCGGCGTCAATTTGGCGAACCAAATATAAAAAAAAAAAAAAAAAAACATTTTAGTTTTTAATTCCGCGGCCTAAGGCCGCGGCCGCTCTAACGTCCGTTGCCGGGCGTCTCTGGTTAGAAGCACAACGTATTTCCAGTGGCGCCCGGCGGACTTTGACCACCTCTGTGGTCTCTGATTCTGCAACCGTTCATCGACAGTCGATTCTCCATTGGACTATTCACAGTCAGAACGTTTCGTTTTTGAAAGATTCACCGACAGAATGATTCCCCTATGGACGTTTCGCCGACAGAACGGTTCGCATTTTTGTGTTTCGACGACAGGCGTTTTCCACTATGGACTATTCATCGAAAGAACTTTTCGCCTATGGACGTTTCGAAAACAGAAATATTGCCAAATGAGTGATTCGACGACGAGACTTTTGAATTATGGCTTATTGATCGAGAAGTAAGCCCGCCTATGTTGTACCTATTGTTAATTGTTTTGTGGCTTTTGATAAATGATAACATTTTAACTTAATGAATATCAGTATTTACTTTTTACCTGGTGTTTTTATTATGTTGTGTATGTGTAAAAAAATAAAACAAAATTTAGAAAAATGATATTTATTTATTTCAACATAATTAATCGAAAGGTGCTATACTTATAATATATAAAAAACAAGCGGGTAACAGCTAGTTAGGTATATGCTAGCTATCATTAAACGATTGAATATAATAAAAAGAAATATTTAATAATAATAAAAATAAATAGTTATTTTTTAAGTTATTTGTAATTAAACAACGTCTTAGATTTTTGATAGCTTGATGATAAACAATACTACAATCACAAAAAATACAAATTGTGGGGTAGCTAGGTGTCGGCTAGGCCGGTTCAACCGACCTATTCGTGCCGACGGATAGGTTAACCTACCGGATAACAATTTTATTACAACAGTATTGTTTATCATCAAGCTATCAAAAATCTAAGACGTTGTTTAATTACAAATAACTTAAAAAATAACTATTTATTTTTATTATTATTAAATATTTCTTTTTATTATATTCAATCTGCGGGAGTTAGGTCGGGATGAGAATCCCGCGTCGTTGGGGTAGGGTTTTATCCCGCGTCAGTGAGTGAATCTGGTTGCGTGCTATGGGGCAAAGGCCCCGCAGCACGCAACCCTTCTAGCCTGCTTCTGTAAGAACGACGGGTGGCGATCCCGCCGTCCTCAGGCCCCGATCATAGAGGTCGATGGTCTTGGGCGTAGATTAGTCTGCGGCGCCCTCGCCGCTGACTACGGAACTCGGCGGGGAGGGTACGCTCCCTCTCCCTCTCGGCCGCCTCCTTCGCGAGCATAACTTGCTCGCAGAAGGACACGGCCGCGTTCCACCTACTCCTGCTGGAGACCATGGCTTGAAGCAGGGTCTCCATCGAGAGGGCCCAGACCCACTACGAGGTCCCGGCGCTGACTCGCCCACGCAGAGCACTCCACCAACGTGTGGAGTGCGGTGTCGTCGTCGGAAACCTCGCAGTGTTGACACCGGTGTGTGACTCACGATGGATGCGAAACAGATAGCTACCGAAACATCCATGCCCGGTAACGATCTACGTCCCACGATACGTGAGGTCACCATGCTGCCTCTGCAGCCAATCGTCCATGATCGGTCTCACCGCCGCGATGATGGTGGTACCCCACCTGGGTTGCTCAAGTCGCACCCTCCATGACTCCATGAGATCCTGGTGGAGTTGGGACCGCTGGTCCTCGATTTCTCGAGAAATGTAGGTACCTACGTTAATTATGAGACCTAAGAAATTAATTTAGATTTCTAATGTGCGTTCCTTTATTTTGTCTGCGATAAACACAGATTTCTAATATTAATATCGCAAATGATAGTATCATTCCGTAAAGTATCAAGAGTAACAGAGGGTAGAAGTCCACCATCTTGACTGATTCGAAGTTACCGCCGCGTGTAGCACAAAGTGGTTTCTTGGCGAAAATAAGTCGATTGATTCTATCATTCAAGCCATGTTCCTCGAGCCTAAAAAATCTGTGAAAATTAAGAAGCATTTCTGTATTTGAAAGCAAACAGTTTGAATCTACTATTTTTTAAATATTAAGATAGTACTTATAAACAGATCACTAAAATTGATGTCAGGGGCAGGACTTGAACCAACGGCCTTTCTCTAATAAGGGCAACGCTAACCTTAATAGCGCGATCTTAAGTATTGAAGCAAAGATTAGATGATGTTGGTATTTGTCATCGTAGCTCAGTGGTCAGAGCACCGGGCGCCACTGCAAACGTAGTGCCCTGGACATACCTTCTGGTGCGTACCAGAGACGCCCGGCAACGAATGTGGGAGCTACTGCGAGCGAGCCTTGCGACGCGGAATTATGGTATAGTATAATTAAGTATTTTAAGAAAAGTTTGTGAATCCCAGGACCCAGACTATATAGTGTTATTATTTATTTACCCAATTCTGTAGATTTCAATGAATGGGGATCCTTTCCTGCTACAATGCCACGGCGGGCCGGTCCCGACATAGTCAATCTCTACCAGTCCACACTTTTCATGTTCTTGAAAATATTTAGCCATAATTTTATATCCAATGCCAGAATTCATTTCAAAAGCAAATGGGCTCTGCAAAAATGCAAAATAATGAGCTTAGTTCTATTTTACGAAGTCCTTTTGGCGCTCTATTTTACACATCTAGATAATATGGTACTTCGTTGACGCAACTGACAAAGCACTAACACCACTAGTATAGCGCTAACAACTTGGATTGCATCCGTGATCCGAGACTGAGACTGAGTCATAGATTAGAGAAAGAAAAGAAAAAGCCATAGAGAAAGGAATCTTGCTCTGTGGCTGAGCACTCCAAGTTATCTATGGAATATTATTATAATATTTTTTTTTATATTGTTGGACATGCTCACACAACGTCATTTAGCCCAAACTAAGCTATACCTATGCTTGTGCTATGGGATCTAGACAACTGATAAACATACTTATATATATTGGATAGAAACAGGCGTTACCTGGCGAAAATCCATGACAAAGTAATGGTAAGTAAGATGTTAAAAACTTTAAAAAAATATTATAGCATTATTTTTTTCGCAGAGTTAAAAAGACAACAAAACATCGACAATTGTTTCGCCTCTAAACGAGGCATTATCAAGACTGTCTCAAAGAGAACAGCTGTTCTCTTTGAGACAGTCTTGATATTATATTTTTAAAAGTTTTTAACATCTTACTTACCAATACTTATATATTTCTAAATACATACATAACATACATAGGAAACACCCAAACTCCGAAACAAACATTTGTGGATCACACAAATATTGGATTCGACCCGGGAATCGAATCCGAGACTCGGGAGTCGAAAGCCGATGCACTACCGACCACGCCACCGAAGCAGTCAAAGTATTGTAGGTAGTGTACAAATATTCCATAAGTACATGTAAAATATTCAAATAGTCAAACCTAGTCAAACGGGCTTTGTGAATAAAAATACCATTTGAGTAAATACTTAAGGTTGTGTTTGATAATTTGAAGTTCCGCATCCACTGAGTACCCCTAATGTCAAAATTCAAGAACAAATTTTGACATTTGACGTGCTCAACTGATACCCTTCAAATTCTCAATTCAGAAACCGGCCGTTTGTTATTCATGAAAAAGTATGTAGGTAGGACTTACACTTCGAATTTTTTTTACTCCTTCTTCAAGACTCATAAAATTAGCTTTGGTGCCTTTTGGTGATATTTTATGGTCATAAAAAGCTTTCCGATATGGATCTGTCGCAAAAGCCGCCTGTAATCGTAAAAGTTTACTAGATTACTAGATAAACATATGCCTATCTACTCAGACTAAAAGAATAACATAGACGGAACATGTAGAATAAACACGTGAAGCCAAATGACACTTTCAATGTGTGCGTGTGACTCCGATTTCCGTGTACCGATACCACTAACGGCGTGTGCGTAATGTTGCCAGCAAATGAAAAATCTCCTAAAAATCTCTGTATAGTGGACATATGGAAAATTAATATTTGTTATAGTAAATGTTATCTGCAATTATTTTGTCATTTTCACAAATGATTATTATGATAAGTGCCTAAAATGGGGAAGTGTTAAAATAAATAAAAACGTGATAAACACTGAGTAAACACACTTTAATTACTAGCTTTCAAAAAATATCTCATAATTAAAATAATCCTTTTTAAGATGAATGAACAAAGCTTCATTCCAGTGTAAGTACAAAGTACAGTCAACAACAAAAGTTGATTAGCACAAAAATATTTATTATTCTTTTTTACATCCCAATGCATGTGCCACAGCAATGTACAAGTAATTTTAGAATCCCCAAGGACAAAGTTAAAATATTTCGTGTTTTGTTTATGATTTTGTGATCGGTTTAACAGCTATTAGTGATCAACAGATAAGAATTATTGGTTAAGCTACTTTTGTCGTTGACTATACATGAAGTAGATATCAATAGTCGTTAGGTTAAGACTGAGGCCTTTGTAGTGTTAGACTGAAATTAAACTACTGACACAGTAACATAAATATATTGGATCAGAACACAGGCTGGGAGGTCAGACAGATGTCAATTCCAAGATTGCCGAAATAACCAAGCCACGTATTAAGTAGATCCCGGACACAGATGTGATCGGGAGTTCGGGACTAACGCACGAATGATGATGATGATGATTAGAAACATCGAGGTTGTCAACATTGATGACACTGATTTTTTTACTCAGTACTTTATAAATTCCCATAAATACTGCTAAATATTTTGTGAAAATGATGAAAAAATTATGGCAACTCTGTATGATATGGCGGAGGTTTTGTGTTCCTAGTTTGTGCAACTAAAATATTTAGAAAAATGTTATGAAATCTAATAAGAATTAGTTAATTACTTATGAAACGATAATCCAGCATTCTTTCTATGAATAATTGAAGTGTTTTTACACCTTTTCACCACACAATACGGCATATTTATAATATTTTGTTCAACCGTGATCGCACGTGCGTACACACTCGCTGCTCACAAAGGAGTAGCGAGCGAAATGGTATCCCATTGCTATATAGTATCCCTTTTGGCGGCTTCACTCGCTAGTTCTATTCGTTCCGTCTATGTTATTCTTTTAGTCTGAGCCTATCTAGTGTCTCTCTATACCTAAGTGTCGCACTTGGCCGGTTTTTATAATCTAAATGATGAGCATTATGATTAAAAAAACCGGCCAAGTGCGAGTGAGACTCGCGCACAAAGGGTTCCGTACCAAAACTATATTCTGTTTTTTAGTATTTTTTGTTACAGAGGCAACAGAAATACATCATCTGTGAAAATATCAACTTTCTATCACGGTTCATGAGATACAGCCCAAGACAGACGGGCGGACGGACAGCGAAGTCTCAGTAATCCGCCGGGCGCCACTGGAAATACCTCCTGCGTGCGAGCCAGAGACACCCGGCAACGGACGTGAGAGCGGCTTCGGCCTTGGGCAGCGGGATTTAAAAAAATGTCTCAGTAATAGGGTTCCCGTTTTACCCTTTGGGTACGGAACCCTAAAAAGAAGCAATCATACCGAATAATAATATCTATTGTAAATAGTATCTTCTATGCCGAATTCTAATTTCGAGTACGTGAGGTCCGTAATAGTACGTATTTGATCTGAAGTAGATTGTAAGAGCACCACGATACAGGCAGAATATGACGTGTAGAAGAAAAGAAATGCTAGGAACATTAAGAAGGTCACAACACGTCCTTGGGTCCCTGAAACATAAAGGTACCTAGTGAGTTAGTAGATAGGTAGGTATATAAGTAAGCTAACGATAATAAAATTGAAAAAACCTACCTTTCAATTCAAGTGGGCTTCCTTGTTGAGAAATTGCAATGACGACAAATAAGATGAAATCACTCCAAGTCGCCCCCAAATAGTTTTCATTAACAGTTGACTAAAATATAAGCATAAGATCAATTTTTATTCACATTATTTCACCATTACCTAATTGATTAGATGACGTTTTTGTATACGTAGTATTGGGGTCAATTCCCTGCGTTTTTGTCAGTCATAACGTCATTACTTTTGGACGTAACGGACAACACATTTACCAAAAAACAGCTTTGAGCTGAAAGACTGTCATCACAATGGGTGGCTTTAGTGTATCCAAGACTATTACGAGTATATTAATCATCCACTGAGCCTGGGGTTGGGGTTGGCTTTTCCCGATCGAACTGTGACGCGGTGGAACATCGATATTTTCTGTGAAGCGACTGCAATCTGACCACTACAAGCCATGGGCGATATCAAAGTTCTGTTGTTAGACTAGTCGGATTTTGTTTTTAAGGACTTCAACTACTCGTAATAACTGCTATAGATGTTCGTATGACAACCGGGACCGACACGGCTCGTGCTCTCCGAGGCACAGAGGGGTCTAGGAGATGGTCCCATCCTAAGACCAGCCTGGCAAGATATTGCCTACCCTTGCAATGTTTTAACCTAGTTTTTTACCACTTGGCCACGAGCCCCGATTATATTTAAGTACCTATGTTTCCAAATGTTGTCTTTTCTTACAGGGTACAGTTTAGTGTCATTTATTTATTTATTTATTTAAGCCTTTTATTTTCCAAATAACCATTAATTCAAACATAATCAAAAAAAAGTACTAGGTACATTACATTGTAAACATTAAAAAAATATAATTAACATTAAATAATTAACATTAAAAAAAAAAATTATAATCATTTTACAATTATTTCCTATTTATTTCATAATTAAGTATTCATTAAAATATTCATTTAATATTAATAACTTTTATAATTAAAATAATATATCATATACATATAATATGGACTAACATCTTCTCCATTTTTTGCATATTAATTAAAAATCCATATTAAGATAGGTATTAATATAATTCTGACACAATTCTAGATTAAAAAAAATACCTGGTATAATGTATTCAATTAGTGTAAAAAGTATTATCTCATAATGGTAAGTACCTGTTAATAACCATAATAAATTATACAGATCCATTAAATTGCATGCATATAATTAATTTAAATAATAATTTTATTTTTATTTTAGACTAAACTAGTTGCATGCCCCAATCTTTGTCATTTGGATACCCGTTTACTGGGCGTAGGCCTCCTCTATCCACAAAGTCCAAAAATGCGAATAAAAACTGGATTTAGTTAGTGAGATTTTCGTGCATTCTTTCTTTCGTCCAGTAATAATCCCGCTTCATATCTTGCTACCACTACTTTGTTTTCGCCTTATTTATTTAATTGTTGGATGGAGGGTTGTGGTCTTATTCTCCCGCGGTGACCAACCGTATTGGGAGATTAGTGTCATTATTAATGTATAAGTGTTTATTAAATTTATAAACATTTACCTCTGATTCAGCTTCATGTTTTTTGATGTCCCATTTCGCAGTTACATATAATATTATTATTAACATGACGACAAATCCACATAGGCAGTACCACACACCCAGCGTGAAGGGTAGTGTGAATAAATTCGACTGGTATGAGAGGGGTGGTTGTCTAAATACAATTCTGGCAGTCGGCATGTTTTTGGCAGTAGTTATGTATTCTACGATACCCAGACGATCTGCCGTCATAAATGAGCAGCTACCTGATGAGAGATTTGACCGTGGTAATAATATATACAAAAATAAGTTAATCATGTAGGTGACTTACAATAATGAATAGGGAATAGGTAAAACAAGTGATTAAAGAACCTGACAATAAAAACTCACGGCCAGAGTGGCGAGGTGGTGGAGTGGTGGAGAGTTCCTCATCGCCAGTAGGTACCCAATTACATTAGACTTGTTATCAAAACGTACATGACAGAATGACATACATCACACCTATATCTCCGAAGGGGTAGGTAGAGGTGCATTACACACCCACACATTGCCAGTAATTTCGTCGCCCCCACGTAATAGGGGGCAAGCCTATTGCCGTTACCGGGCACTATAGAAAATCTATAACAACCTGTTTATTCGTCCCAGGATCAGTTGCCCTTCTTAAAAATTGATAGTGGCTCTCATGTTGTCATACGTTTTTGACATGTAGAGTCAAAACTCCATAGAACATGCAAAACGTGTACCTAACAAAGTTATCTCAACTCTTGTTGGTTAATTTTGATGTTAGATCTACTTACCCTCTACTATATTCGGTAACTAATCTATACTTATAACTAGGTATGCAATGCATTCTGCTGTTGCAATAATTGAGCTGAGTTTACGATCCGGGTCGAACTCCTAAACGACTGGACCGATCTTTATGAATTCAGATATATGCACTTACGGTGATGGTCACCATGACCGTGCCAAATTTTAAAAAGATAGGTCCAGTCGTTTAGGAGGAGGTCGATTACGAACGAAATACACGAGTCGTATAAGAAAGAGCTTCGTAAACTCCGCTCAGTAAATCTGTAGAAGTGAAAATTCTGTACATTGAAAATATCACAAAAATAAATGGCAGGGAGTGTTACTAGACCGACACCGAACCCAAAAATTTGATTAAAAAAACTTTTGTCTGTCTGTCTGTCTGTTTGTACAGGCATCACGCAAAAACTACCGGTTCGATTACGCTTAAACTTGGTATAATTATTCTTTAATATCCTGGGCACCACGCTGGGTACTTTTTATCCCGGAAAAGTAAATACAATAAAAAAACAAACTTAATTTTGTGGTTCGATCCCTAGACCCGATTACTGTACCAACCGCAAATAATAAGTTTGTCGTAGGTTACGTCACCCGCAGTGGAGTTTACTAAGGGGCGCTGCACACGGCTAAGATACTATAATATTTTATCTTAAGATACAATATCGCTCAACAGCTATACATAATAAATCAGTAACTGGTCAAGAAAGCAATAACACGCAGGCGGAGCTGCGGGCAACAGCTAGTAAATAATAAATAAATAAATATTTTTTGAACATTCTCACACGACGTCATCTATCCCAAATTAAGCTAATATAAGCTTGTGCTATGGGATCTAGACGACTGATATACATACATACTTATATACTTCTAAATACAACCAAACATTTATTACAATAAATACTACATATAATACTACAATAAATAATACAACCAAACATTTCATTTTACTGAAACAAACATTTGTGGATCGCACAAATAATTTGATGCGATCCGGAGTCGAACCTGGGACCTCAGGGACGGCAGTCGCATACTCATACCACTGCGCCACCGAGGCAGTCAGAAAACTGAAAGGCCCTTAAGAAATTAACTTTTTAATAAGATTCCTTTGCATCCTTAACACATTGATGTAGGTATTAATTCAGTCAATGTATTAACTAAAATTGAAGTGTGCTAAGTTTAAATCAACTGTTTTGGTGAAGAAGTTCTGGTTAATCTGGTTGCACAACTATAAGGATACGAAAAAAAATAATTTATGTTACCGCACAACTCAGCTTTCTCAGACTGCAGATCTCGAATCATTCCAGTCCAGCTACCATTGACAAAGTATCCCCACGAATTACGAAATATAAGTACCTTTGATACATCTAAGAACTCATATAGATTATTCAGTGAATGAAAAGTACTCTTTGTTAAGGGATCGGTTAACGTGTCACTGAAAAAAAGGTGTAGGTATTTAACCACAATCATTTAGAAAAAGGACCAATCATAACATAGTATAACCTATGCTTAGATCTGTAAAACTACGCAATGGGTTTTTATGCGGTTTTCACCAATAGTTCTCGAGGAAGGTTTTTGTGTATTTAAATTGTCAAGCGGGTGAAACCGCGGGCAAAGTATAAAGTACTCTTGGGGTAAGGTATAAAATGTTACCACTGTTCTACATACCTACCTTAAATCCATCAAATCGTATTTGGTTTTGTTATTCATTATAACAATCGATGAGGCAATCTCATGTCCTTTTAAACCTCTACGTCTCATGGCAGTGGACCTTTTCATGTCTTGTGACTTATTTAAACCATCTTTATTTGTCCAAGTGCTATAATATTCAAAAGAATATTCGGTTCTCGGTTTAATTTGGTATACTGTCAAAATAATAATGCAATTTAAAGTTCAAGCAAAGTTCTAATAATTACTTTTTTACTGACTACTGCAGGTAACTAAATATTTAACAAGTATGAACAGGCACTAATCGTAATGAATCCCACCTGCTTATAGTCAAATAATGTTTCAGTGCAGCCAGGTGTTTTTATTATTTAATTACAAACTTAATAAGTTATTTAAAGGCACCACTAGTTATTGTAAGTAGGTCTAGGAGAGCTCACTTAATGCAAGATACTTAGTTAGACAAGATTTATCTTAATTTATTTCACGCGTCATGTACCTTTTTTTTTTTTTTTTTTTTTTTTAATTCCGCGGCCCAAGGCCGCGGCCGCTCTAACGTCCGTTGCCGGGCGTCCCTGGTTACTAGCAGAGGGTATGTCCAGTGACGCGTCATGTACCTGTCTATGTAAGTACTGCGAACCTTTACAACCAGTAGTTTAAAATTTCCGTTGATTCACAGTTACACTTAGAAGAATTAATATGCAAGATGTGGTTTGCTAATGTATAGATTTATTTTCTACCTACCTACATCCAAGATGTTACCTGCATACAGCATCACGTCTCCACTGTCTTGTTCTTCAGTAACGAGAAATTCTGAGTCAATCAAAATGTTTAAGTTCGTCAATTCATCCATTAACACAGCAGTTGAACCCAGAAGAAGCCATCGGTAACTCTTATTGAATAATTTGTTCGCGCTAGCCTTGTTGTAACAAAAGTTTTCTAATTAAGTAAGAGTAAACACTTATGTACTTATTTTTATTTTTTATTTTATTTTCTTAGGGGAGATTACGGCTAATTTTACGATCCGACCACATTTGGACATACCCAAATGTGTTCGGATATATGCCAATTATAGGCCTCCACAAATAGTAATTACACATATAGTACTTACATTAATTACATTTTTTTTTTTTTTTTAATTCCGCGGCCCAAGGCCGCGGCCGCTCTAACGTCCGTTGCCGGGTCTCTGGTTACTGGCAGAGGGTATGTCCAGTGGCGCCCGGCACATTAATTACATTGAAGTAAATACTTTATGTTTACCGCTATCTTCTCATAACACTATTTAGTTCATTTTATACTATTTAGTTTTGTCGTTTCCAATTCCTATGGGATCTTATTACCGGGATAAAATGTAGCCTACCTATGTCACCCGGGGATTTTCAAAATCGGTTCGGTATCATCATTAGATATGTATTTTTAAAACATTGGGAGGCTGCTAAGACATTTTTTTGATTTAGGGGTCCGTTTGCGAGATAATTAACTTTAAAGCGCTGTAAAAACTTAGTGAGAGTGAGTGTTTTAAATCTAAACGGCTAGCTTCATTAATCTTAAAAATATCATGATGGTAGTCCATATGAACTTTGAAGGGAAACTATAACGGACCAGATGAATTTGTTAGTTTAGGAGTTATAGATCCTATAATGGGTAACTACGGAACCCTTTATGATGCGTGGCCCGACACGCACTTGGCCAGTTTTTTATACCTAATACCTATTAGTACCTACAGACACAGAATAGGGAATAGTTCTTACATACCTACAGAACTTGCACTCCGACGTTAATAAAAAAAGCACATTCTTTTGTTTACAGAGAACATAATTCTAACGTTAGGGTTGTCAGGAAAGTACCAGCATAATTTGACCACTAATTATGACGTTAATGCAGGCCTATGTCACTCGCCTAACAACCGCAAAAAATACGCGACGTCAGCGACAACTTGAAGTCAGTAAGGGTTGTCTCTTGTTTGTGACACGGCATTGACCATAGAGTTGATATTGAGGCATTAACGTCATAATTATTGGTCAAAATTATGCTCGTATATATTTTACTTTACTGGACAACCCTAACGTTCGAATGATGTTCTCTGTAAACAAAAGAATGTGCTTTAATTAACGTCGGAGTGCAAGTTCTGTATGTAAGTACTATTCCCTATTCTGTGGTTAATGCCTCAATATCAACTCTATGGTCAATGCCGTATCACAAACCAGAGACAACCCTTACTTACTTACCACTTCAAGCTGTCGCTGACGTCACGTATTTTTTGCGATTGTTAGGCGAGTGACATAGGCCTGCTACAGATAAGTTCCTACCTGATTTAAGACATCCAAGTAGTTTGGACACTTTGCGTCAATTATGAAAAACAAATGGTTGTTCGGTTTTCTATTGCCAATTATATCTGGTTCACATCCGTATCTTATTGATATATTTCTTTCTCTTGCTAGTATTTTAGCCAATTTGACTTTATACACTGAAATCACATACTAAATGAAACTGAACTTACAGTGACACCTCTTTCCATTCGGGGTAGAGACAATTAATTCAATTCAATTTGTTACTATCTTACTTAACATACATCTTTCACATCTCAACTTTCATAAGTATTTTGTCACGCATGTTCTCCAGGTAACTTGGTATTTTTGATAAGTCATCTCTGATTTTATAGAAGTACGTCGACTCTTACTAACTTAGCATAGGTAGACTCTTACTAACTTTGACTGCTTCGGTGGCTTGGTCGGTAGTGCATCTGCTTTCGACGCCGGAGTCTCGGGTTTGATTCCCGGTCGGGACAAGCTTTGTGTGAAGACAGATAAGTTTGGGCCGAAGTCTGGGTGTTTCCTATGTATAATATGTATGTATTTACAAAAAAAAATTATATAAGTATTTATATCAGTTTATCTAGTACTCATATCACAAGGTCTGCTTAGTTTGAGACTAGATGCCGTTGTGTGATTTATTTATTTAACTTGTCCATCCACCTCGCTTTGTGTATCTGTCTAATTAGACCGATCACGGACGAGTGGCTGCATAGGCGGCATGGTGACCTCAGGTATCGTGTGACGCAGATCGTTACCGGGCATGGATGCTTCAGTGGTTATCTGTTTCGCATCCATCGAGGTTTCCGACGACGACACCGCAAACACACGTTGGTGGAGTGCTCGGCGTGGGCGAGTCAGCGGCGGCACCTCGTAGTGGGTCTGGGCATGGATATCCTTTCGCTGGAAACCATGCTCCAAGCCATGGTCTCCAGCGCTAGTAGGTGGAACGCGGCCGTGTCCTTTTGCGAGCAAGTCATGCTCGCGAAGGAGGCGGCCGAGAAGGAGAGGGAGCGTACCCTCCCTGCTGAGTTCCGCAGTCAGCGGCCAGGGCGCCGCAGGCTCATCTACGCCCAGGACCATCGACCTCCATTATCGGGGCCTGAGGACGGTGGGATAGCTACCCGCAGTCCTTACAGAAGCAGGCTAGAAGGGTTGCGTGCTCCGGGGCCCTTGCCCCACAGCACGCAACCAGATTCACTTACCGACGCGGGATAAAATCCAACCCCTACGACGCGGGATTTTCATTCCGACCAAACCCCCGAAGAGGCTACATGCGTGGCCAAAGTCCGCCGGGCGCCACTGGAAATACCTTAGTATCACCAGAGACGCCCGCAGCAATGGGCATGGGAGTGGTCGCGGTCTCGCGGAGTTAAAAAAAAAAGAAAAAAAAAACTGTCTAATTAATCTCCTGTCATCCATCCTCTCTACGTGATTGAACCATCTTTTAGCATCCCTTTTCCTATCTTGAAACATTGACAGACAAAAAATAAAAGATTTTGCAAAAACTGCATGGCAGCAAAGCTCATCGAAACATTTAAATGAAATTGAAGTGTCTGTTTGTAATTTCAATTTAACAGCTTTTTCTAAATGCATAATGAAAGTTAGTAGGTAAAGATCCTTACCTATAATATTTAAAAATTTTGTTATACTCTTAAACGTAATCATCTGTATCTTTTTGACTTTCACTGACAGATAGCTGATGATATAAGGAGTAACTAACTTAGGCTACGTATACTATTTTATTAAAAAATGGTGGAGTTTAAACAGTCTCTTCGCACGAGCTGTAGAACTCTTTTAAACGTGTAAAGTGGCTCTGTCTATTTCACATACATCAGAGAGAACATCATACACTATTATAGTTACTACGGTTAAACAACTAGATATATACAGAACGTAGACTAACTTACCAGGTTTCCAGCAAACTACCGCAACTACCGATGTAGGCTGTTCGTAAGAAGCAACGACGTCGGCTATCAGTTGAATTTTACTTGGGTTATTAATTGAAAGACCGAGTTTGAAGTATAATATATTGGTTATTAATATAACAAGCTTCATTTTAAGGCGACTACTTCGTATGTGACTGTACAATAGTACTTTGATTGAAATTGCATTGTCGTGCACTTAAATATAGAAGTAAAACCCTAGCCATTGATAATTGTCTGATTTCATATAGGTAATTGTTACTTACGACAAACTGTCTACCACGTTAATCGTATGGGTATACGAGACGTACAATTATAACAGATATTAATCATACTTGTTTTGCTAAATACGAATTGTAGGTAACAATGTGTGTTTTGGTGCATGGATTATTGAGAACTGTAATTGTTCGATAATTGGAACAATTAGAATTCAAGTTCGAGTATTTATCAAATAGATAATTTCTATTTGATAATACTCGTACCTGTCTTCACCTTACCTAATTATTTATATTACAATTAAAAGAGTTTGCAATCCACTCGGTATTCACTCGGTAAATAATATAGACAGAACTCCACAAGAACAGATATATTTCAATCCTTTCAATATAATATATATTTCGGCAACATTTCGGTTCGTAAAACTCTTTCGTTCGTGTCGTCGCCATAGCCAGAATGAATTCTCCCCATTCGACATTATTCTAATCCGACCCCGTAGTACTTATTCTCATAAGAAGTGTATTATGGTTTTTATATTGATACCGTAAATCATTAATATTTATTTCTTTAATTTATCATCATTTTAAATATGATAATGTGTAATATTTTCATTTATATTTCTATTAAAATGAAACTTCAAATCTAGGCTTCCGTTATACGTGATCAAAATAAAAACTTATTATGGTTTTTATTTTGATATCTTTAGTCAATATTATTTCCTTTTCTAATTTATTATTTTGATCGTTTATGTATAATGGCGAATGTTTACATTTAAATTATTAAAATCTAACACAATATAGAGGTAGATATTTTTGCTATTTTGTTGTACTAAAGGGTACTAAGTGCTTTCAATATCTACGGATCACGCGTTACACCAGGTGACAGACTTACAAAGCTCTGGCAAGTACATGGCAAGGTACCCGGAAACGGGAATATGCTCCTGTACCTTCTAATACGTCAGCCTAATAGGGTGACTGGCGAAATGTATATGTATTAATCAGCAGACCCTACCGAATCTAAAAAAGACGTGATTTTGAGTGCTTCTTCTGTTATATTATATTTTAACCACATCCACTTAGTGTGTAGTCTTGAGGACCCAGAAAGGTACGGCCAATGACCGTGTCAGATAATGATTTGTACATAAAAGTTTCATCAAAAGTGCCCGCAAAAAACGTTCGTCATGTACACAGGGCCACGCAGAAGAGTTATGTACACAGACCACACTTCTAAGAGAACGCATATTTGCATGCGTAATCACGACGAGTGCCTATCTTAATAAGACTACATTAGCACACATAACTAGTCAACAAACGAACAAACATTTGACTCAACCGGAGATCGAACCCGGGATCTGTTAGATAGCAGTGAGCAGTCTCACGCAAACACTCGTATAATTTACTCATGAAAGCAACTCAACCTATTTCTTATCATCTCTCTCTTGTGCAGAGCAATTTCAAATCCGAGAAGAACAAGAGCCAGAACTGCTCCGTAAGCTAGTATAAGTAACGCAGGATGACAATCCACCATACTGACTGACACGAAGTTGATTCCACCTCCAGTACATCTCGGTCGTTTCTCGTACATTAGACGATTTTCTCGGTACTGTAACCCATGTTCTTGGATACGTTTGGTTCTAAAAAAACACGTCAATAATTGACACTTAAATCGTCTTCAAATTACCGAAATGGGACCAAATAACTGTCGGAATGGGATTAAATTGAAATGGAAACCACTTGGGAATTATTACATTAAAAAAGAAGTCGAATTGAGAACTCCTCTTTTTTTGGAAGTCGGTTGAAAATGGACTCAAGGTACCTATTTAAAGTTTTGCATTCAGTCACCTACCTATATCTCCATAAATGTTATGTTAAGACAAATGAGAAATTAACCTGGACATGATCATTGAAACATCCTTGGTTCCATCATTCCATCCAGACTTAGGTTTAAGTAACAGATGGATAATATAATATCTATAATTTTTAAGATAATTTTCTGTTTTATATTGTAGAGACAAATTAAGTTACCCAATTTTGAACATCTCTCTGTATGGTGAATTCTTCCTTATTGCCAACCACGGATCAATTACTTGCAGATATTGTATTTCTCTGAGGCCACATTTTTCTCCTTCATTGAAATATTTACCAACAAACTTGTAGCCTACACCGGTCTCCATGTGAAAAGCAAACAAACCCTAGAATACCGAACATCATTTTAACAAACTCAACAGATCTTATACCGATGCCGTGGTGGTAGCAGCCGTAAAAGTATTTTGTCATCATGTAACCATTTGTCATCGTGTACCTAATTACAATAAAATTAATGAAATATCTATGAAGTACCTTTCTCATTCGTTTGACACCTTCATCCATCGTCATAAAACGAGGTTTAACTCCAGGTGGCGCAACTTTCTTCTCATATATTGCTTTACGAGTTGGTTCAGTGGCAGTCTAAAACGAGAATAATGGCAGGTTCAAGATAAATCGGTGTATTATAGGTATAGTAACAAAATATTTAAACTATATCAGCTGGTAGTCGTCTAGCTGTCTAGAGTAACAGACAATTAGTATTCCTCTGCAAGAGCCAAATTAAATTAGATAGTTGCTTATAGATCCACTTTTATGGTGAAGTTTAGGCGTATTAAATAGATAAGTAAGTTGTGAATAGTGCATTTTCCGATCAACGAGGCTTTGGTAAACATAAAAGTTTCTAGTTAGCAGCAATAAGCTCACCCGTTGACATAAGATGACATCTCCCCTATCTTAGTCTCTGCTCTCTGCCTACCTTTTAGGCGAAAAAGATGTCATTCTATGTATTGCTACGACATAATTCTGTACTGTGTGTTGAGAGAAAAAACTGTTGGAAGTATATGAGGTAGATACAATTTGTGAAGTAGGTATAATTTGTCTAAAAAGTTATGACGCGGAGCTGAAAAATGTAAGCTGGAAAATGAAATACGAACCGAGAAATAATATCTGTTAAAAACATTATCATGTACGCCAAGTATGATCCTGGAGTGAAGTAGATCATCCAAAGTTTTGATATGAGAGGAACTGGATTGCAGTAGTGCCACGATGTTCGCTGAATATGAAGTGTAGAGGAACATAAGCGCCAGAAACAACACTAACATCACAATACGACCTAGAGTTCCTGAAAATATCAAAAGTTTTTCATAACTGTGCGTAGCGTTTTAGTTTGCAGAACTAAGTACCTATAAGGGCCGGCGCTCGCTGCCGGCATGGCACGGCAGATTGTACTGCGGCATCCCGCGGCGTTCCGTGGCATGCCATGGCATGGTAGGTTGTGCTTCGGCATGCCGTGGTATGCCGTGGCATTCTGCTGAAAGCCCAGCCACTCTGGCATCAATCAGTTTTGCTCCGCGCGGATTCGAAGTTGGTTGTGTCGTTATGGTTGACTGGGATTTAGTATTAATAGCACTTCTAGCTGAAGATGAAGAGAGACAAATGAGAACGGCTAATTTGAAGAAAAGACATTTCTGGGTGCATAATTTGTGGAGAACAAGATCTACGCACCGACCGGACTGCGCCCCATTAACTGAAATGACCGCTGCACAAGTTTCAACCTTATTTCAACCAACTTAGCAATCATAATTCCTCGACACAAAGTGACCCATACGTCTCGCGAGATGCAATGGCATGCCGCGGTAACCCGTGGAATGAAACGGCATGACTCGTCATGCCACAGCATCCCGCGGCATCGTGGTATCGAAATAAAGTAACATGAACTCTAAACTCATTGAAATAACATTCAAAATAACTTGATTAGTAATAAAATCCTTTGCCATGCCATGCCGTACCGTGCCGGCAGTGAGCGCCGGCCCTTATGCGTTATATTTAAACCAGTTTCTGACTTAGCAGTAACTTATAAAGAACACTGACCATCGGCTATTTAAGTTTTATAGTTTGCTATACCAACAAAAACACATTATCTGATTCTGTTTTGTGGTTTCAAAGATTACCTGATAGGCACCACCTACCTCTTCACAATGTTAATGTAGTAGGTATAGATTAAAATAAATTATTAGATAATATTCCTTAGTCGGATTCATCTAAGATCGAATTGACCCCTTTAATGCAAAGGTCTTCAATAAAGAAGACATTGTAATAAAACGGTCACCTTTTAACTCCGACGGGCTTCCTTGTTGACATGCAGCTCCAAACATGAGTATAAACACATCAACGACATTAGCTCTCAGGACACCCGCGTCCTTTTCCTTCTGAAAATAAACGTCAGAAATCGACACATTAACTGACTTTAAATTACCGACATGGGACCAAATAATTGTCGGAATAAAACCAAATTGATATGGGACCATTTGGGAAGTACTTAGTAGCTTTCATTTAAAAATAATTCAAAATCGGTTCACCAAGTCCAAAGATATGAGGTAACAAACATAACAAAAATACAGTCGAATTAAGAACTCCTCCTTTTTTCAAAGTCGGTTGAAATCGTACTCATAAAAAATATATGGTAATTTTAAAATGATGTGGTCTATTTTTATAAGTGACCATATCCATTGAATCTTTATTTTTTTTGTGATAACCTTTAAACAACATATTTAATGCTTGATAAATGAACAACCTACTGACAGAATATAGTCTTATAAGGCAAGTATATATATATATATGACTTGCCTCTATTACTTGGGCCCAACAAAAGCCTTCTGTCTCTAATCCTTATGGGAAAAAGATATGAATTTATGTGTGTGATTGTTATTTCCAGAAAAGAGTTTGTCAGTGTATTTAAATTAGTTAATAATACGTACTGTTTGAAAATTATCACTTGTGCTACTCCATTCCCATTTTGTTACGGTAAATAGTACTAAGTATATTATAAATATCAAAGCAAGTGTGCTGTACCATACTGTTGTATTAAAAGGTAGTAAGAACAAATTATTTTCATATGACAGTTTTGGTTGTTGAAATACAAATTTAGAACGTGTTGGTGTCGGGCTTGCTATGTAGTCCACGACGGATATTCTTTCAAAGGTAAAGAACATAGGCGAACCTGGAATAGAAAAGATAGAAAATATTCTTGTCTAAATTAAATTGAGTATCATATCACCTGTGAAGTTTATATCATATTCTCTATCAAAATCTTACCCTCATGACCTAGAGACAGATTTGTGTCCCATATCTTTGAACAATCTATATATATAATACGCCAGTGAAGCCGCTTCTCCTCCTAAACTAAGAGTCGCACAGTCAAGTGTGGCACACCGTTGGAAAGGTCGTGGTCTCAAGTGGTGCGATAAGATTAGAAATTTGACAAAAAGTTAATTTGTATGTATGTTTGTCTGTATGTTTCATTCAGAGAAATTATTACCTGCGCAGTTTGCGCTACGGGTTGCTAGTTAAATATAAATTCATTTCTATGTATAAAAAGGGGGCGTGTAAGGTCCCACCAAGTTCTGTACCTCAGGATTTAGTGGACTTAGTCGCGACCAGAGCCACTTGCGATTGATGCACCTACTGATCAACAGACGAGGTTCTGGCAAACAAGTACCCGGTTAGCAACAATAGTCTCGATCTCCTCTATTACATGCCACTAGTTGACTAGTAACGATACTTTCGAAATTACGATGTTTCCCCTGCCAACCCCTTCAGGGAAACAGACGTCATTATATTATATATAATTACCTCCTATTTCAACATCTCCTCTCACCAAATAGCCCGTCATTCCATTCCAAGTACCATTGACGCAGTAGCCCCAAGTGTAGGCAAAAACATATTTCCTTTTAGCGTTGAGGAAATCTAGTAAAAAATTTGTGGCTGGGAAACTTACTTTCGTAATCGTATCGATGTGATCATCTCTGTAAACGTAAAATCTACACTTAAAACGGGTTGTATAATAACTACGTGTACATATTATCAGACACCTTATTTGGAAACTGTAACAGTTTCTCTTTCCAGGGCGAACGTTCTGCCAACAGACAAATACTAGCCTAAGACCATTAAATTTGCGATCATATCCAAAATGTGATCGGCAGGACTCGAGCCTTTTCACTGACAAGGCGAATGCTCTGACCACTGAGCTACGATAACCAATCCCGATGTCATCCAATCTTTGCTTTATAATTTCTAGATCTCGCTATTAACGCCTGCCGATGACATTTCAGTTTATGTGATGTCCCAAACTCATTGCTTTGAAATACAAAAACATATGTGTATCCAAATATCTTTCGAAGATACGGATAGGGAACTAGGGTCACTGCTTCATGTGATCGCATCCGGCCCAAGACTTGTTTTTGCGATTCATATATCATGTAAATAAAATATTTAAGGAAAATATTTTCGTAAAGCTAATCTCTTAGAATTATAAAGGCTACATACATGCCATCAGTTAAATGGTTAACGCTCTCATTATTAGTAAGCACATAGCAAATACTTATTTCGTATTGATCTAAATCCAGTCGTCTTATAGATGTACTATCGACAAATGAGTTAGACTTTTGGAACTTGTGGTATTCATTCCATGACCCATAATATTCTATTCTCCAAGTACTATTGTCATTTAGTTTGTAAACTGCAATAAAGAGTGTTTATTAGCGGTGAAGTTAGTGCCTATATCTAATCACGACATTCTACAATTTCAGAATATTAAAAATATCGAAGGCAAACGAACGAACTCATTCGAACGAATCTATGATAAATGCTGTGAGTCTTTTGGCTTGTATATACCAATATACTTACTTCATACACGTTAAATAACAATAACTTACTATAATTCATCTCATATGTGTTGTTGTTCCCAAAAATTAGCATAACCTCTGAATCGGGTAAAGCATTAATATTATCAGGAAGATCAGACAGCACATCCTCTATTTTATCAGCATCTCCAATAAGGAACCAGCGAAATGGTGCTCGAAAGTATTCTCTTCCAATGTTCTACAATTTTATTTGCTTCATAATATCCTCAAAACGGTAAGAAAATGGGAAATAGTAGGCTAAAAAAAGGTATACTTGGTGCTTAAGAAGGAGCTGGTCCGGGTACGGTTCTACCAGAAACTAAAGCAGTAGATTATGAAGAAACAATAATTAAAAATAGCATGGACCAGCACCGCCTATCGCTTGAGTTGAGAGAGAGAAAGATAATGTATCCTCATTATGTAATAGTCTTCTATGAAGTTGGCAATATAGGCTCGCCTCCTATTAAATGGAACAAGTAAAATTGTCAGCAATTACTGACTAAGAAGCAATTACTGACTGAGAAATATTAAACGGAAAATGACTATTTTTTTCCTCAAACGCTACATTTAAAATCGCAATAGGGATATTACCTTATCAAAGTAGTTTTTAATGTTAGGACAGTTGAGGTCAGCTAGAAATATGATATTATGTTCCTCTATATCAAGGAATTCTTTGTCAGTTTCATTTCTTGCACCTGCTGTATGAATCTGTATATTTTTATTGGAAAGCACATTGTAGAAATCCACTATTTTATCTGCAAAAATAGAATTTTTTCAATATAACATTTCACCAACCCCAAGGTTAGCTTATGTAGCATACATAGGGCCAGAGCCGTCACTATCACCACCGAGGCTAAGATGGTAAACCTCACAATTATTTGATATCTTTTTTTCTTTGAAATATGTATGATAGTTACGAGTAGGTACATCATGTAATGTATGCTACTTACAAGAAGGCCAGCATAATTTTGCTATTAATGCCGATGGTTTGTTGAAAGCATCAACAACATCAATTATCATGTTAGCCTGTGCTGATAGTCCATACTTAAGATAAAGGAAAAATACAAACAAATCTCTACTGTTCATCTTCACTTTACTTCGTTCACTGAGTAAAATACCAACGTTGCTGTCCCGTAGGTAACGCGAAATTGACTGTAGACAGTGCAATTTTCTACGAAATGTCAAGAGTTGCAACAAAAATAGCATCATTTACTTAAATATATTTGTCCAGTGTTTTGAATTATCTATTAGATGATGTCTGCAACTCAAACCGCATGCAATAGCTTATGTATGTAGGTTCATAATCATAAGTAAGTATCGTAGGAACCAAAGCTTAAACGACTGAATTACAATAACTCATGGTTTTAGGCACAGAGAAGTCTTGGTTTTAGGCCCAGAGCAACCGCCAGATGCCACTGGAAGCTCGACAATGGACGTAGATGAGGCCGTGGCCTAGTGCTAACCAGAGGCGCTCGGCAATAGACGTAGGCCTTGGAAGACCAAATAAGAGGAGATTACAAAAAAGGTCACGGAGCAACGAATTTCGGACCTACCGTAAGCGTTCGTCGTAAGCGATCGTGAGTATTTAAATGGAATAAAGTAAAATATACTTACTCGTATTATATTATAATCATAAGCTAAGTTCGTAGAACGGCTTTTTGCCGTTTACACTTATGTCTCGGAAGGGTAGTACCGGTAGACTTCCGGTCACAAAAAGTTGCTCTTGCACCTGTTCAAATCAAGAAAAAAATATTTAAATCACATGTGCCGTTTTCGAGATACAGGTGTGTGGACGGGCATACAGCAAGAAATTCATGAATTTATAATAATTGGTATATGCTTAGGTATGTAGAAGTATGAATGTGCGACGCAAAACAAAAATAAAATTATTTACATTCAGATAATTTCAAAGATTACTAGGTTACTGGGTCTGGGTATTACGGTGTTACACACATATCTTTAGATAAGTTTTAGTTAATCTATATGTAAAAGATTTATCAGGTATCGTTATACTTATATATTTGCCTACGTTTTGTGCATTATTAATTATTAGGTAGCTAAGTATATCCAATTTATTTAAACGAGATATTAGTTTACGCACCAATTTGATGACAAGTAATGCAGAAAATTTAACAAAGTAGTAGGTACCTACCTAATAACAAACTGTTAAATACGAACAAAGTGAATATATTGATATTTGATACGGGGTTTTCTCATCATTGAATTCAAACCACCTTTTTTGATTTTTTTCACTCTCTTTTCTGAAATATTCTTTAAATTTTGATCAATTAGTAATTAAGAGAGTCCCATATCATCCAGCATAAGCGGCATACTCATGCAAATTCGAAATATTCTCAGGCAATGCGATGTACGGGCATTCCGGCGGTGGTACTACGGAAATGCGCAGCTGAATTGTCTCCTGTACTAACTCGTCTGTACCGCCTGTCTTACTCCACAGGAATCGTGCCGGAGGTCTGGAAGGAGGCGAACGTACCACCGATCCCCAAGAAAAGGGATCGGTCTGATCCAGGCAACTGTCGACCCATAGCTGTCACCTCAGTCATCTGCAAAGGTGTTTGAGCTCATCATCAAAGCAGCTCATGCAATAAATACCTCGAAGATCACTCGCTATTAAATGATCGGCAATACGGCTTCAGGCCAAAACGATCAATGGGTGATCTTCTGGCATTCGTAACGCATGTCTGGGGTGGGGCTATGGAAAGGCACGGTGAGTCCTTGGCGATTAGCCTGGACATCGCCAAAGCCTTCGATAGAGTCTGGCATGCTTCGCTCCTTTCTGTCATAATATTATATTAGCTTGTAAGCCATAGCCTAGTTTAGTCTATGCTTAGATTATATCAATATTGTCTTGTCTATGTACACTTCCTTTTTTCCTCACTTTGTAACATGGCCGACTGAAATACACGACACGTATTATTACGAGCTCCTGTCTTTTATTCCAAAAACCAACAAACATCAGGTGTGGTGTAAACTGGCGTGTCTTAGGAAGAACTGGATCAACCAAAAGAAAAAAATGGACCAATCTTCAACGTCGTCGGGTCGCCTCAACCACATGGACGTTCATGCATCCAACATGCCGCTCACGTGGAAAAATTGGATCACCAAATTCAAAATATATCTCAAAGCATTTAAATATGATCAAGAAAGCGAAGATAGGCAAGTTGCACTTTTATTACATTATATAGGACCAGATTGCCTTCACATATTTTATTCTTTCAACCTAGATGTCGAAACAGTCAAGCTACAAGTGTTGATCGACAGATTTGCAGGTTATTTCAGCCTAAAAGTCAATATAACCATGATAAGGCATAAACTTTTTAACAGAAAGCAACTGCAAAATGAACAGCTGGACAGTTATATAACAGATCTCAAAAATATAGCCCATCAGTGTAATTTTAGTGAATTGCAAGACGATTTACTAAAAGATATATTTAGTTGGAATCTAAATGATCAGAATCAATACATAAAAGAGAAAATTTTGCAAGAATTACCTACCACTTTAGATGCCACTATAAATATTGCTAAGTCACTAGAATCGTCCCGGAAAGAAGTTCAAATATTATCAGGCACAAATCCCAATTCATCTGTAGCTAGTATAGATAGTATACATAACAGAAGTAGTCAACAGTCCAGTAGAAGTCATTCACAACATCGTCAGTCAAGAAATCAGTCAAGAAATCATAGTCGTAGTCAACAATCAAGGTATAATCCGCAGTCACAGGATCGTCAATCAAGAATTCAGAGTCACAGTCAACAATCAAGGTACAATCCGCAGTCACAGGACCGTCAATCAAGAAGTCAGAGTCACAGTCAACAGTCAAGGTACAATCCGCAGTCACAGGACCGTCAATCAAGAAGTCAGAGTCACAGTCAACAGTCAAGGTACAATCCTAACCAGTCATACAATACATCCCATTCATCGAGTTATAGCAGTCACAATGGTTATAAAGGTAACAATCAGTCTATGAATAACTCAATGTGTCCAAAGTGTGGTCAAACACATCGTTTTAAATGTCCTGCTCTTGGTGCAAAGTGTAATTTCTGTCAAAAACTTAATCATTATTCAAAGATGTGTAAGTCCAAGCAAAAATATGTTAATTATGTGCAAGAAGATTTTTCTAATGATGATCAAGCTTTTTTAGGTGCTGTTTATCAATGTAATTCTGTAAAAGATAGTAACCAATGGTCAATAACCCTAAGTATCTGTAGTCAATCTGTCTGCTTACTTATTGATTCAGGTGCAGATGTGAATTTGATGTCTAAGAAAGCATTTGAAAAAACTAGCGTTGCAAGAGATAAATCTTATACAAACACCATTTAACTTGACAACATTTACAGGTCAAAGTATACCTACAATCGGTTATTGTACATTACCATGTAAGTATAATGACAAATCATACAACTTGTGTTTCCATATTACACCGTTAGATTGCAAAAATATTCTGGGTAGACAGTCATGTCAACAGTTAAAAGTCATAAAAAGAATACAGTCAGTAACCTTTGATGAAAATATATCTGAACACAGTCCAAACTACACACTTAGTCAGCATAGCCAGAACAACAATATACAGTCAATGTCAAGTCAGTCTAACAGTCAAAGTCAAGTCATATCACAGTCAATGTGTCACAAAGTCCCCGCAGAGTCAAACAGTCTGTCAATACTAAAGAAATATAGTATGGTTTTTAATGGAATAGGAGCTCTTAAAAACTATAAATGTCATTTAACTCTCAACGAAAATGTCAAGCCGTCGGTAGACGCAAGTAGAAAAATTCCTTTTAAATTACAGGATAAAGTCAAGGCAGAACTTGATAAGTTAGAAGTCACTGGTATTATTGCTCGAGTTGATGAACCAACTGATTGGGTCAACTCTATGGTAATTGTCTCTAAAAAGGATGAAAGCATTAGATTATGTTTAGATCCACGTAAGTTAAATAAAGCTATTAAACGTTCACATTACCCATTTCCACATATTGATGAAATTAAAGCAGAACTAAATGGTTCATGTTATTTTTCAAATTTAGACGCTAAGTCAGGCTTTTGGAATCTTGTCTTAGATGAAGAATCATCCAAACTATGTACTTTTATAAGCCCCTATGGCAGATTTCGTTTTTTAAGGCTACCGTTTGGTGTCAATGCATCTCCAGAAATCTTTCATAAAGAAATGATTTCCCGGTTTGGTGACATACAAGGCATTAAAATAATGATGGACGACTTTCTTATACATGCTAAAACCATTCAAGAACATGATCAAATCCTAGAAAAAGTTCTTTGTCGTGCAAAAGATATAGGTCTAACATTTAATAGTAATAAATGTAACATTTGTCAAAGTGAAGTCAAGTATTTAGGTTTTATATTCAATAAAAATGGAGTGTCTGTAGATCCATCTAAAGTAAATTCAATATGCAACATGCCACAGCCTAAGAATGTCACAGATGTCCAGAGATTCCTGGGAATGATTAATTTTCTTGGCTCATTCATAAAAAAATTATCAAAAGAAACATCAAACATAAGACAGTTACTTAATAAAAACACAATATGGTCATGGAATGACAGTCATGAGAAAGAATTCAATAAATTAAAGTCTCTAATTAGTTCTTTATATGTCGCAGACACATTGTCCCGTGCTGCATTACCAGAAAATGCATTAGTAGAATTGGATGAAGATATTAAACTTCATGTTAATTTACTCACTGCTAATTTGTCACTTAGTCCTTTCAAGTTACAACAAATTGAACAAGCTACCAGGTCTGACCAAACTCTTCAAACTCTTATTAATTACTGTAAAAATGGATTTCCAAATTCAAAGCATAAAGTAGAAGATTGTATTAAACCTTTCTTTCCTGTCATAATCAAGTTAAAATCAATATTTGCTCGTCATGGTATTCCCCATACATTAATGTCAGATAATGGTCCACCGATGAATTCCAAATCTTTTCATGATTTCACACAAGATTGGAATATTCACCATGTCACTTCCAGTCCCTATCACAGCCGCTCAAATGGTATGGTAGAACGGACAGTAGGCATAATTAAAAATATGCTTAGAAAATGTTTACTTGATAATACTGATCCATATTTAGCATTATTGCAATATCGCAATACTCCCAAAAACAATTTATGTTCACCAGCACAACTTTCCATGTCACGTAGACTTCGTACAAAGCTACCTATAGTAGAAAAACTTTTAAAACCAAAATTGTGTAACTATAGACATCTTAAACAAGTCAATAATCAAAATTTACATAAGATGAAAGAGTATTACAACAAAAATTCCAAAGATCTTAAACCCTTGGAGGTAAATAGTCATGTTATGTTTCAAAAACATCCACAATCGTCTTGGTTTCCAGGTATTATACAACAAGTTGGTCC